>CM077229.1:16441168-16828668 GCA_039654775.1 Spinibarbus caldwelli | reverse complement strand
TTTTTTTTTTGAATCATACTGTGGGTACAAGTTGCAGACAAACATTTTTAACATACCATAAAAAAAAAAAAAAAAAAAAAAAAACTGGGTAAAAATTCAGTTTGACACCTTGCTTTGAACATTTTAACAAGTCTATCCATTTTTTTTCCCTCTCATCGTTGTTTAAAGCAGTGTAGAACATGTTGTAATTATGCCTGTCTCTCCCCTTAGACTAACACCTCTGCACCACCACCTCTCTAATCAACACTTTTTAATTAGCGCTTTGCTAACTCATCCACAGTGACGTGTGTGCCAAACTGAACCGAGTGACTTCTGCTAGACAGCAGTGTTGTCAACATGCCCATTATGGGCATCTGCCAGCAGCGGCCCTCTGGGCCCTGGTGCCATCGGTGTATGGGATAACTATTGTGAGATATGTAGTTGTTGCTTTTCGTGAGATATTCTGGAGTCAAAGACCTCAGGCTGATTCCTTTTCCAAATTGCATCGACTGCTCTAAAATATGAGACATCGATGTTTTAGGAGTTCAGGACACAGAATAGGATGCATGCTTTTTCGATAACTGTTTTATTTCCTATTTCGGTTCAAGAATATGCTTTATTTTTGAAGATTAACTGTAACTGTAAGCCACAGCCATATCACCCTGCAGCCCAAGACTGGTTGCCCACTGAAGCTAAGCAGGGTTGAGCCTGGTCAGTACCTGGATGGGAGACCTCCTGGGAAAACTAGGTTGCTGTTGGAAGAGGTGTTAGTGAGGCCAGCAGGGGGTGCTCACCCTGTGGTCTGTGTGGGTCCTAACGCCCCAGTATAGTGACGGGGACACTATACTGTCAACAAGCACCGTCTTTCGGATGAGACGTTAAACCGAGGTCCTGACTCTCTGTGGTCATTAAAAATCCCATGGCACTTCTCGTAAAGAGTAGGGGTGTAACCCCGGTGTCCTGGCCAAATTCCCACCACTGGCCCTTGTCAATCATGGCCTCCTAATAATCCCAATCCACTTGATTGGCTCTATCTCTCTCTCTCCTCTCCACCTGTAGCTGGTGTGTGGTGAGCGCACTGGCGCCGTTGTCCTGTGGCTGCCGTCGCATCATCCGGGTGGATGCTGCACACTGGTGGTGGTTGAGGAGAGACCCCCCACATGATTGTAAAGTGCTTTGGGTGTACAGCAATACACATAAAAGCGCTATATAAATGCATCATTCATTCATTCATTCATTCATTCAACGTTAACCCTACCTGCTTTAAATGTTTTAAAATGATTAACAGTTGAAAACATTCATTAGAAAAAAAGTAATCAAATGTAATTAGTTACATTACTTTAAAAAAGTAATTGAAATACACAACTTATTACATTTTAAATAGAGTAACTTGTAATCTGTAGCCTATTACATTTCCAAAGTAACCTTCCCAACACTGATTATGTAACACCCTAATAAGTGTGCCTTAACCCATTTTGCACTTGACATAACTGCGATTGTTGCTAATTTGTGATGATCTTGCATTATGTAAATGAGCCGGCTGAGTAGGTGTGTTTAATCATTTTTTTAACTTGCACATTTTTGGTGAAACCCAAGTATGTTCTAATTGGCTGTGATTTTGTTGCTTCCCAGAGGTAATTCTCTGTATTTATTTCTCAGAGGTTGCTCATGAGGTAATTGAGTTCTCAATTATGTATTGTTTAACTGTCAACCTTGTCTCAGATGTTTCTCTGGAGAAACAATAGTAGAAACTAATAAGAATACTGGTAATTAACAAATCATAGCATGGCAGAGCTTGGCTATTTTGGCATTAGAAGAATTTGAGAAATGCTCGAGTTCATATTGAAATTTGATTTTGGTATCTTGAAGTTTGGTATCTTGAGCTTGCTCCATTTAATCTGATGTCTAGGAGAAACAGTTGTGTTATTTAAGAAGAAACAGTTTAGATTTTATTTGTGATTTTTCTTACCTGTGGGTTTGTACAACATTTCGGTCGATGGTGGAATTATGGCCAGTAATCTCTTCCAGGCTTTTCACACTACACCTAATTCCATGTAAACTTCTTTTTAAATCTTGACCTGGAATTGACCCTGGTTAAGAACTTTTCACCACTTATAACTTGGGTTAGTGCTGCTTTGCTTATAATTTATGAAGCCTTGCTCCTAAAAACCACTGAATTGTGGTGTCATCGGTATAGAGAGTAAAATGTAAACAGTGTAAAACATTTATCCCCAGATAATCCTGAATTGTGTTATCCAAGGATTTAAAATGAACCTGAATCATGTAGTGTGAAAAGCCTGTATTTAGTCTTCACTTCAGTCTTTACACAGGCCCAGTAACATGGTAAATTCTCAAGTTTTAAGTTCTATGTTAGAGATGTGAGATGAGAATATATATACACACCACACTAGAGGGACCTTCACACACTAATGAGTTTGTCAGAAGTTGATCCAATTCTTTACCCACCCCACATTTGCCACCCAAGGGCAGCATAGGATCCCTGCACAGTGAATTTGATTTGATCTTGGAAGGCTGACCTTTGACTTCAGAAAACACTTCGGGGAGGTTTGTTTCAGAGCTGCTAGAGAGGAGTTTTGATCATAACTGATTGTAATTCCAGCCCATGTAGAGCTGGTTTGCTGTTAGACCGTGTTTGTCTGTATGTGTGCGCTGGTGCGTATGTTCACAGCAAAGAATCTTAAAGCTTCCCAAGATGAAATCTGAGGTCCCAGTGTATTTGTACTTTGAAGATTGCCTCAGGCAAATCCCCTTTGAAAAGCTACATAAAGCCTGGATACTTGTTTGCTCACACACATATGTTCTTGTCTGTCTTACAGTAACACCATGTAACATTAGTAATCAATACCATCACAGCAAGTGGTTGCATTAGGGTACATATAAAACGACTATCTCATACCATGAGTTAACCTCGCCAGCTACCACAAGACTTCTACTGGGGTCTTTGATGGCCAGCTGGATTGAGTCCTGTTCAATTATCTCTCTATAATCATAGGAGTCTTGCAGCAGAGGACAAGCTTAGATCAATACCCCAGTGAGTTATTGTCCTAGACATCTACCTTTGCATGATCCCATTCCCTCCTGTCTGGTGGTAGCGAGAGGGGCTTGTCCTCATCCACCAAGTTCATGTTTATCAATTGAGGTGTCCGCTATAGAGATTTCAACTCTTGCCAGTTTAAATAAGACATATGATCCTTGCCTTCAGTCAACTGCCAGACAGATTTATGATGTCGCAACAGTCTAAAAATTTCTTTTATATTATGGCTGCACCCCCATCCATCATATGCACTGTGATGCTCATTAGATTCAAGAAGTGAGCACATTTTAGTCCTCTCAGTCATAGTTGAGAGAAGGAATGTGGAGGCTACTGTTACTGTAAATTTTTTTGTCACTTAATGTCATAGTTTATTCAAACCTAAACCGTTCATAACAGTAATTTTGACTCAGTTGTGCTCTGGAATGATTCATTGTCCTTTTTTTACTTTTGCCTGTCCCTGGGGTGATTCATTGTGCTTATCAAACTGCTACCAAAGTTGTGGTTGAGGTTATAGGGTTGAAGGGTTGTTCTTCATATTTGCTTGTTGAGGCACCTAAATATACCATGTAAAAACAATTGCATCACCACTTGCTTCATACTCCATATACAAGCCCTATTCAATTCCCGACCCCATTCCTACCATTCCTGAAATCCTCTTAGTGGCACTGAATTCAGATTACCACAAGTACATTGAATCTGTACCTTTCACTTGTGTGGGATTTTGCTTTCCCAGAAGTGAAAACTTTCACATTGTTGTCATTTCTCTCCAGTCGTGGCATTTGCTTTTACTGGGCTACAAAAGTTAAAGGGATAATTGAAAATTCTGTCATTAATTACTCACCCTCATGTCGTTCCAAACCCGTAAGACCTTTGTTCATCTTTAGAACACAAATTAAGATGTTTGATGAAATCTGAGTGCTTTCTGACCCTTCATAGACAGCAAGGGAACTACCATGGTTAAGTCACAGAATTGTAGTAACGACATCGTTAAAATAGTCCATGTGACATCAGTGGTTCAACAGTAATTTTATGAAGCTACGAGAATAATAAACGAAAGAAAACAAAGAAAACAAAAATAACAACTGTATTCAACGACGACTTCTCTTCCAGGTCAGTCTCCACCGCCATTCACAAGAGTACCACAACGCACGCATGTGGTGCTCTTGACGATGTTACATGGACTATTTTAACGATGTCCTTACTACCTGAAGTGAAGTGAAGTGAAGTGAAGTGACGTGTGGCCAAGTATGGTTACCCATACTCGGAATTTGTGCTCTGCATTTAACCCATCCAAGTGTACACACACAGTAGTGAACACACTACTGTGAACACACACCCGGAGCAGTGGGCAGCCAGTGCTGCGGCACCCGGGGAGCAGTTTCAGTGCAGTTTCAGGGGGTTCAGTGCCTTGCTCAAAGGTCTCACCTCAGTCGTGGTATTGAAAGGTGGAGAGAGCACTGGTTATTCACTCCCCCCACCGACAATTCATGAGACTCGAACCTGCGACCTTCGGGTTACCTTAGAGTCCAACTCTCTATCCTTTAGGCCACGACTGCCCACCTATCTTTCTGTGCCTTCACCATGGTAGTTCCCTTGCTCTCTATGGAGGGTCAGAAAACTCTCGGATTTCATCAAAAATATCTTAATTTGTGTTCCGAAGATGAACAAAGGGCTTACGGGTTTGGAATGGCATGAGGGTAAGCAATTAATGACAGAATTTTCATTTTTGGGTGAACTATCCCTTTAATGGTTTTTAATGGTTCCCTAATTCCGACCTTTTTGTAGTGTGTACTGAATTGTATTACTTCATGTCTGTAGTACTTTTACCTATGACAGTAACCTTGAGAACAACACAGTGTCTAAAGCAGCGGTAGCCAGCCTTGCTCCTGGAGGACTACCGCTCTGCAAACTTCAATTTGAACCCTGCTCCAAGACAGCTGCTTGCTATTTTCAAGTAATCTTGAATGCACACCTGGTTCAGGTATCTTTGATTAGGGTTGGAGCTAAAATTCTCAGGATGGTAGCCCTTCAAGGAGCAGGGTTGGCTACCCCTGGTAAAAAGTTTAACCATGAGCAGCAACTTTCTTGGTAACTATAGCACTCACATTTATAGGCCAGGACACACCAAGCCGACTTCAAAGAACTTGCAGCGACGAAAGCCGACGATTGTTATCGCCTCACATTGGTGGCGTCTGGACCAAAAAGCTGTACTTGAACACACTGACTGCAAACTAACACGTGTTCTGCACCTGCGTGAGAGGAATTCAATGTCTATATCAGCAGCTATCAATAGTATATATTCATCATTCAAAAGGAGAACCGAAACAAGGATATACGAGATATATACAGATGTTTGACATGTAAACAAAGCACTGCTTGCAGCCACACTTTATTTTAAGGTCCAATTCTTGCCATTAACAAAGCATTAACTACGGCCTCAATAAACTCCTAATTTGCTGCTTATTAATAGTTAGTAAGGTACTTGTTAAGTTTACCCAGCAGGCACAAAACAGGCACACAACGTCATAAGACGTTGATATTTGGTTAAATTTCGGTTGCGACGTCGGGTGACCAAAATTCAACGTAAATTCAACATCTAATGTCAATGTTAAATTGATGTCCAATACCGACGTCAGCTGACGTTGAGATTTTGTTGTTTTTAGGTTGTGCAACCAAAATCCAATGTTAAGTCAACGTCAAATTGACGTCAAATATTGACGTCAACCCGATTTTCATTTTCAACCAAAATGCAACATCTTTCCGACGTCATGTCCAACGTCAACCTGACGTTACATAGACGTCTGGTGCCTGCTGGGTAGGTATTGGGTAGGATTAGGGATATAGAATATGGTCATACAGAATATGTGCTTTTATAGTACTAATAAATAGCCAATATGTTAATAATAGGCATGCTGATAAGCAACTAGTTAATAGTGAGAATTGGTCCCTATACTAAAGTGTTACTGCGTTTGCTTACCATTTTGAATATCAGTTATGTTGACAACTTTGTTCGTTTTAAGCAGCTCATGTTGTTATGAAAATTTTCACATATTGGAATGCTTCAGTAAGATCATGTAACATTAGAACAGCCTTCTGTCTGTGACACCTTCATTTACTTACTCGTTTTCAGCACTTTCGCTTTAATTCTCGTTTGCTAAACTGAGCATCCAATCAGAATTCTCATCTGAATCGGGCAAACTGCTGCCAACAGTGGAACACACCAAAAGAACTAGCCCAACAGAGGCTCACCACTGACCAACCGTCAACTTGGTGTGTACCGGCCTTAACAAGCCACCCATCTCACAATTTTCCACCAAATTATTTTATATGACTCCTCAGCTCCTGTTGGCAGGGCAGGGGAGTCTGATCCTGCTCCTGCTCTGGGAAGGTCAGTTTAGCTCCAAACTTACACTTGCCTTGAAGTTTCCAGTAATCCTTGAAGACCATAATTAGATGTTTCAGATGTGTTTGATGAGGATGTATTGTCCTTTAGCAAACCCGCGCTCACTCAGTCAGTGCATGTGATGTTAAAATGTCTGTTTGGTGTCTTGCAGGAGTTTGCTGCCCTGACGAAAGAGTTGAACGCCTGCAGGGAACAGCTGCTGGAGAAGGAGGAGGAGATTTCAGAGCTGAAGGCCGAGAGGAACAACACCAGAGTGAGTTTGCACACTGTGTCTTCCAGGCACTTCAAAGAACAGATTGTGCTCCTCAACTGTCAACCAAGTTGTACTTGCTTACAAAAAAGACCACAATTTAACAGATGCCCACCCAGCGACTCATGATGTTTTGTTGGAGTCAGGATGTTTGTACTTTCTCCAAACTGATTTTAATGAACGGAATCCAGATTCCGTTGAGATGTTTACTTTAGAGTCACAACATTCTCAGTTTGATATGCCCCGCACTACCTTTCATGGGGACTTTATTGACAGCTGAGCGATAACTTCATCCTTGTAGTGGTGAGATCATAATTCCCTGTAAGTCAAGATAACAGGCTGGCGTTTTTCAATAAAATTGTCACCAAGCATTTACATTGCAGAGAAGCTGCCAAAACGTCTGACAAGACCCAGGACTTTGGCTATCACTTCCATTTCACAAGAAAGTAGTCATTCTCACTTCTTCTGCTTCATTTTCACCTCCATTCATTTGCTGCACCCCTCAGTTCCTGCCTGAGTCACAGTGCTAATGCAGCCCGGCGCGCCAGCCTCCACGCTGCAATTCAATTAATTACTTGGGTTACTTAGCCGCAGCCAAACGTTTGAAGAGTCAATTATGGAATTGAGGATATTGGAGGGTATTAAAAACCAGAAAGAAGCATAGATCGAGGGGATAAGGGGGATGGAAAAAATGGAAAAGAGGAGAGGTCAAGTGAGATTAGCAACAGACTCTGGGAACAGCATTTCAAGCAGAGTTTCTAATCTTACACAGGGTGCAGCTAATGTGACCGTGAGTGAAGTATTTAACCCAAAGCTGGTCTAGAGAGACTGTCGTCGACTCTGCAATGCATCAGTTATTATGGAAAAGGTCATATCTTAATAATTTTGAGACTGCATCCCAGTTTCCGTACCAGCAACGTTCCCTAAAAGTGTATTAGGCCCTGATAATGTCGAAAGTACATACTTTTCAGTATGTCAGAGATTGAGTAATAGGTGATAGTATAAATGAGACATAATAACAAGGAGTTCAGGCGATATTACCTAAAAAAACTTGCACAGATGTAACACTTCAAAAATCCACAAGATATAGTATAGTATACGAGCACTTTTTGCAAATACTGGTAAATTCTGTCACATCATTAACTAGAAATGACCTCTTAACGGCTGCGCCTCCGGTTGTTGTGTTTGTAAACATGGACGACTATACGCGATTAGTGTTTTTGTTGATGTTTTCATTTTTGTGTCAAACTGATTATTTCTGTGCATTAGTATATATGAGGTCATGTTATCGTAACATGGGGACCACTATGTGGGGTTGACTACACTTATGTAGGGTCCCACTTTATATTAAGTGACCTTAACTACTAATGTACTTACATTTAAACATTTTACATTTGTAATTAATTTCTGTAATTACATTTGTAATTACACTCCACCTACCCATACCACCAAACCTGTCCCTAACCTTACCCGTATCCCACCTCAATAGTAGCAGATGTGTTTTGTAATACAATATGAACACAATAAGTACATTGTACTTAATTTTTGATGTAAGGACATAGTAGTCAAGGCCATTTAATATAAAGTTGGACCTTTTTAAAAGTAGTTTTAGTTACAAGGGAGTTGAAATGAGGTCATGCCATCAAATAATGCAGTATTAGAGAGGAATTATACTGATTTCAGTATGAAAAAATGAAGCATGTAGATGCATGTAGGATGGGTTTTTTACTTCAAGTAAAATGACACATAATGTTACTGTACAGATATTGATTTAAGATCAATTCTGAGATTCACGTATTAGCTAATGGCTGTGTCTACTGACGGCACCAGTGTGAATCTGATCCACCAAAACAGACACACGCAGAGGGAGAGAGAGAAACCTAACCTGCATTATCCGGCTATAGGGTTGTTTTAGTGCTGAGCTGGCGCTGGGAAAGACAGAGGCTGGCACAGACCGAGGGTTATGAATGAGAGAGCAAGGAACTGAGCAGAAATGGAAAGGTCAGCTTCTCTATAGGTCTCTAGAGCAGCACTGCTACAGTACTGCCAGTACAGCCCTCAGGCAAGTACATGTGCTGCTGCAGCCCTAATGCTGCCTAACATTCAGCTGGAGAAGCCTGAATTTACAACTACCTACTTGGCGACTCTCACTTGAAGTTGAACTCCCCACTTAGAAAATGTGAAACTTCCAGAAATAAACTACAACGATTTCACAAGCGTGCTAAGAATTTGACTAAACATAGCCTAACATTTTTGTTATGCATTCTAACTTTAGTTTTAGCTTTAAGATTGTTTTTAGATTAATGTAAGTATTAGCTTGTGCTTAAAGTTTAATTTGAGATTTAGCTTTAATTCTAGATGTACAGTAGCTCTAGTTGTGCATATTTTAGTTTTATCATTATTTTTAGATTAAGCTTCTAGTTTTAACTTTCAGCTTTAGTTTTAGCTGTAAATAGATTAAGTTAGCAATTATTACAATTAGGTTGCAGTATGCGAAGAGGCTTCTCTTATGGCCATCGAACACCTGCAAAGTCAACAGTAGTGTTTTGTTTCTTTATACCTTGTCTTAAGAGCATCAAGCAGTGAAGCACCTTCATGGTTGGAAATAGGAGATATCGAGTAGGAACATCCTGTATCTGGCTTTAGATGCAATTCAGCATTATTCTGAGCAGGTTTTCTGAGCAAGTGTATTTCAAAACAACATAAACACTTTTTTTCTTTTGTCTCACCATCCATAGTAATCTATGTCCACTCCACTCATCTCAAGCCAAACGGTTCTCTCTCTCTCTCTCTCTCTCTCTCTCTCTCTCTCTCTCCACAGTGTCCTTGGGACTTTGGGGCCGAATTGATTTTTTATGCCATGTACCAGAGCAGAGAGTAACCACATTAACATAATCTCCTTTGTGCCGGGTCCAGGGGGTTTCAATTTGTTGTGTCTGCTTTATTGTTTCAAGTAATGTAATGGGTTTTCTTGTGTGTAATGTTGTTATCCATCTGAAAGGGTTCCCTTGTAAAATGAAAAAAGACAAAATGGTGTGTTAAGCACATGCCATTAATTTTCATGTGAAATGTCTCATGTTGCAGCATGAGACATTTCATTTCAGTTTTAGATTAACTACTAAATTTACATTTAATTTAAGTTTTAGTTTTAGCTTTTGATGTAGTTTTGGAATTAATATTAGATTTATATTTAACTAATTTTTGGCTCTGTGGTTTTTAACTTTTGTCTAGAGCTTTTGTTTTATATTTAACTTTAGCTTTAGATGTATTTATTGTTTTTATTAAATTTTAGATTTAGTTTTTCATTTAGCTTTAGTTTTAGAATTGGTAATTTTAATTTTGGCTTTAGATTTAGGTTCAGTATTAGATTAATTACAAAATTTAGAATTTAGATTTAATTTCAGTTTGAGCTTTAAATTTAGTTTTAGATTTCAGCTTTAGTTTTAGAAATAGGGCCAGATTTGCTAACAGCTTGCGCCAGCACAAGCCGTCTATTGGCATTAAAATAATACTGTCAGGATTTACTAAAGATGCACAGTGGCGAATTTGCACTGAAAAGGCGTAGAAACAGTTAGTTTTGCGCCTGACCTTATTGAATATGCATTTTTAGGAGTTTCCCGTTCAGACACAAAATTTATGGGAAGAGAGTATTAAAATGAATCACGCAATGCGATTTACTAACGTTTGTGCTCGTCAAATTACTGGTGTTTGTGCCATTATTTAATGCCCAAAAAAAGCATGTCTTAAAGCAGGTGGTAATTTGCGCTGCTTTTGTTAGATTGCACTGGTCATTATGGAAATAACTTGGCTGGGTCTGTGTTCTTTAATGTGTGCATTGTTAGTAAATCACACGCAGAATTTTCCCCTCCCGTCGGCGCTTTTATGGAATTGCGCTCTAATGCTAATTTGCCCCGTTTAATAAATCTGGCCCTTAGTATTAGTTTTATATTTAGCTGTAGTTTTAGCTTTAGATTTAGTTTTAGATTAATTGCTGAATTTAGGGGTTTTAGATTTAATTTCCATCTTCATTTGTTAATTTCAGCTTTAAAATTAGTATTAATATTAGTTTTAGATTTAGTTTCAGATTTACATTTAGTTTAATTCTAATGTTTATAATAGTAATGGATGATTGTGATGATGAACATCATGTGATTAACTCCTTATACTGTATGTTCCACAGCTGCTGTTGGAGCATTTGGAGTGTTTGGTTTCGAGGCATGAACGTTCCCTACGCATGACGGTGGTGAAACGGCAGGCCCAGTCTCCTTCTGGGGTCTCCAGTGAAGTGGAGGTCCTCAAAGCTCTTAAATCCCTCTTTGAGCACCACAAAGCACTGGATGAGAAGGTAAACCCTGACATCAAAAATTTATGAGGTTCCTGTTGTTGCTTGATTGTTAAATTCACAGTGCATTGCAAAGAAATAAATCTGCTAGTATAAATTCATATGTGACATATCAAATGTACCACAGACCTGTTGATGTTTAACCCATGTAATGCATATAGGCCAAGTGATCAATCTTAGTAACCAAAATAATATTCTGTAACAATTTTTCTCCTGGTTTTTGGAGAGTGAGGTGGAAGTACATTTATTAAACACTGCGACTCACTGTCCCACCTCTCCTTTCCTTCATCCAGTGGTGTTTTATTTATGGATTAAGCCCTTGTGTGGTGGTTCATCCAGCAGTAATCCATTCTGCGGCCTTCTGCAGACAGTGTCATTTATAAGGCGTTAGGTAACAGACGGCAGGAAATTGCTCATGATTTATGGGACCACAGTTTTAGTGACCACTGACTGTCCAGTGATGAAGAACTGAACCCACTGAAATGATTTCAGTGATCAAACAGGTCAACAGAGAAGGCGATTAAGAGACTTACAATCAGTTGTAATACAAAGAAAAAAATGTTTAAAATTTGTCTTACCACAACATTATTTAAAAAATAACTAAAATTTCACGTTTTTTTCTCTCCACTGTGATCCTTGAAACTAAATTTAATTATTAATTATAAGACCATTTTTATAAATTAAATACAAATTTATACTGTTACCATTTCATTAATTGATCATATAATGTATGATATAATGTTTTAGCAAATACCACATATGTGTGTATGATATCATATCTATAGGTCAATCATAATAAAAAATTATAATAATATACTATTAAAACTACACTTGCAGTTTCTAAGAATTGTATTCCATTTTAATTCTACTTTATTTTCTGCAATTATGCATTATGTTTGCAACCATAATTCAGAGTAGAGCACAGCCTTGAAAAACAGTGAGTGATGGATTTTTTTTTTTGTTTGTTTCGTTCAGGTACGAGAGAGATTGCGGGTGTCACTAGAGAGGGTCTCTGCCTTGGAGGAGGAGTTGGCTGTAGCCAATCAGGAGGTGAGGCACATGCTCTGATTTACGTAATTATACAGCAATATGCACCCAAAAGGAGTTAAACATACTTAATAAACATGCTATACGTTTATTTGTTGCTATGGTGTTTTGTTTTCGCTTGATCTGATTAGTGTGAAATGCAACAGAGCAAATAGTACATTGTGTATTTTAGTTTTTATTGTAGTACTGGCAGTCCAGATGGTGCAGTTCTAGCTGAAGGAGCTTCAAACTTCTCAACAAGAGCCAAATAACTTCTTTTTTTCCTTTAAGAGATATTTAATGTTGGTGTGTACTACTTTTAACTGCACTGTGAGATTTGCTGTGTGTTATAATGTCTCTGTTTCTGAATTAACACTCATCTGATCTCCTCGGGGTCATGAGAGAGGGCCGCCTCAGATCAAAGAGCCAGACAGATGGAGAGGAGAGAAGAGGTGAAATCAGTTATTTAAAGCAAAACAATGACTCATTTCTAAGACAGATAAAGAGAGATAAATAGATGTGGGTGGGGTACCCTGGTGAAAAATAAATATACTAAAATGTATTTGAAATACATTTATTTCATGCTAAGTACACTACAAATACATTTACATATATATGTGCATAATAAAAATACTCTGCAGTTGTACTTTTGTATACTAAACTGGTATACTTAAAGTCTGCTAAATTGGAAAAACAATTTTTTTACTTAATGTACTTTAATTGTGCAGAAGTAGTGCTGAAGTCCAACTAAAGATATACTGAAGTATATTTGATTGTGCTAAAGTGGAACTATTGCAAGTATAGTACACTATAAGTACACTTCGAATATCTTGCATATAAAGACCGATATTATTCAAAGATCACACAGTTCTCATCAACAGTGACATTTAGATTTAATATTAAAAAATGTGCGTTGTGTACTAGTACTCCAAATAAAGTTTAATTATAATTTTTATATCAGTAAGTCTCGAGCGATATGTCAGTAGATAGATTTGAACTATATTTTGTATGAAATAAATGTATTTTAAACATATTACTTTTTCAATAGGGTATATCTAAAATAACATCTTAAATAAATCATACTGTATATAAAGACGCCACAAATCAAAACCAACAGCAAACATATTGATGAGAAGATTCTTTCTTACATCTGGCCAACGTCAGCTAGGTGCGTGTGCATCAACCAAGAGAAAGACATTAGGACTTCAGTTGAGGCTGCTTCTAAAGGAATTAAAAAGTCAGTAATTACTTACCTTCATGTCGTTCCAAACCTGTTAGACCTTCGTTAATCTTTAGAACACAAATTAAGATATTTTTGATGAAATCCAACAGCTTTATGACTCTGCATAGACAGCAACGCAACTGACACTTTCAAGGCCCAGAAGGGTAGTAAGGACATGGTTCCACTGTAATTTTATGAAGCTATGAGAACACTTAAAAGCTATCTCTGAATTACGAGTGCTTCATTTCTTCATGAGTGTAACTAGACCATCTCTATTTCAAGTTAACATTAATATCTCAGGGTTAAAGGGAGCAAAATGTTGTTTTACGCAACACATTCAGGTGAGTTGCAAAGATGAATCAGGTTTCTGTGAAGTAGTTGTCTCCTGTTTGAAACAAGCCAGCATACGCGCTCTGCTTTGATGAGGCCAAATGAACAACATCAAAGCGGACATGCTCACTTTCATTGGGCCTCCACTTCTCATTTACCTTCATTTGCAAGTTGACTCAGTATTCCGGCTCTTTGTGGAGTCAGAAGGTGCGGGATTGTTTGATCTTCAGGCCTCGAAAAATGGCAGACAATTCCCTTTCTGAGCCTTCAAAAGTGCGAAGCCCCTTAATTGCCGCCTCATTAAAGGAATGCATGGCGAGCAGTGATAAACCAAACAAAGGGAGGCAGATGTCTTCCTTATATCCATCCATCTATCCTGCTTCCTCTGAACTCAAAGTGGACAGAGCGTCTCGACATGGGTGTGGAATAATCTCCCAATGCCCTTTAGCCTGGAGAGAACACAATGTGTGTGTTGGCGTGACAAGGCTCATCAGTCAGATAACCTGCTTTAGAGATGCTCCTGGATACTAGGTTATTTTATTAGGGAGCATATGTCAGAGGCCACGGTCAGCAACTTCTGCTGCTATATTTGTGTGCGCTGCAGTTTTACATTTATTGGGCTGTGGCAGTTTTGTGCTGGTCTAGATATACAGCATTTCGTAACTTACATTATAATGTAAGATATATGGGCGGTCAGTGTAGTATAAAAGTATGAAAAGTTCCCTGTTTTTATCTGAACCATAGGTAATCATTTGAGTACTATGGTATATATAAAACTACCATGGTATAACCATCGACATCAACAGTAAATTGTACTTTTTTGAAAGGGATATTATTATGCAACAGTGTGGTACCAATAGTAAAAGTCTATTTATTATGTTTGTTTATTTATTTTGTACAAACTTGGGCAGTCAATGTTAACCTGTCAAAATGTACTTTTTTTTAATGCTGTTAATGTGAAATTTCACCCAAAAATGAAAATTTGTTCATCATTTACTCCCTCATGTCATCCATTTACATTACATTTACATTTAGTCATTTTGCAGATGCTTTTATCCAAAGCGACTTACAATTGGGGAGTGCATAAAGCGATTCATCTTAGAGAGGTAAACAGACACAGGAAGTGCTCGTAATACCAATTTTCAGGCATTGTTCCAACCAAGTACAAGCTAGAAAGGGAAGGAATAAATAAAGAGGAAGACAAATATTATTGTTTTTTTTTTTTTACATTTAGGATGACGTCAAATAGTATTCAAAGAGATGAGTTTTCATGTTTTTATGTGATTTTGTGCCTCTCTGTGACGGTACCACGAGGCGTCGCTCACTAGCGGATCTCAGACTTCTGGAGGGAATGTAGATTTGTAATAGTGAGTGGAAGTAGGCGGCTGCAGAGCCTATGGTTGTTCTGTAAGCAAGCATCAATGTCTTGAACTTGTTGTGAGCCTCAACTGGTAGCCATTGCAGTGAGATAAAGTGAAGTGTAACATGGGCTCTTTTGGGCACGTTGAAGACCAGTCGTGCCGCTGCATTCTGAATCATTTGTAGAGGTTTGATTGTGCATGATGGAAGTCCAGCCAGAAGAGCATTGCAGTTCATCCAGATGTTCACTGAAAAAATCAGAATCAGAAAGAGCTTTATTGCCAAGTGTGTTTGCACATACAAGGAATTTGTTTTAGTGTCACAGCTGGAAAAATAAATAAATAAATAAATATATATATATATATATATATATATATATATATATATATATATATATATATATATACATACATAAAAATAAAAAAATAACCAATCATAAATTGTATGTACAGGTGTGCTATAGATAAAACAGAATAGAAATAATGTAAAAGAATAAGAAATAAGATGAAGGATGTACTAGGATGTAGGGTGATAAATAAATATCAGGTTATTGCACATATTTTTATTGCACAGTGGGAGAACATTTAACTCTTCATGAGGTAGATTGCCTGGAGAAAGAAACTATTCTTGTGCCTTACTGTACTGGTATTCGGTGCCCTGTAGCGCCGACCAGATGGCAAAAGTTCAAAAAGGACATGGCTTGGATGTGAGGGATCCAGAGTGATTTTCTGAGCCCTTTTTCTCACTCTGGATGTATACAGTTCTTGGAGGGTGGGCAGTGGAGCACCAATGATCCTTTCAGCAGACCGGACTGTCCTCGGTAGTCTTCTGATTTCTGATTTTGTAGCCGAGCCAAACCAGACAGTTATTGAAGTACACAGGACAGACTCAATGACGGCTGAGTAGAACTGTGTGAGCAACTCCTGTGGCAGGTTGAATTTCCTCAGCTGGCGAAGGAAGTACAATCTCTGCTGGGCCTTTTTAGCAATGGAGTCAATGTGAGTGTCCCACTTCAGGTCCTGAGAGATGGTGGTGCCCAGGAACCTGAATGTCTCCACTGCAACCACAGTGCTGTTCATGATGGTGAGTGAGGGGGGTTTCTCCTGAAGTCCACGATCATCTCCACCGTTTTGAGCGTGAGCTTCAGATTGTTATGAATGAATGAATGAATGAATAACTGCAGTTGTTATAACTGCACCAGATAGCCAGCTCTTCAACCTCCTGTCTGTAAGCAGACTCGTCACCGTCCTGAATGAGGCCGATGACTGTGGTGTCATCTGCAAACTTCAGGAGATTGACACAGGGGTCTTTAGAGGTGCATTTGTTGGTGTACAGGGAGAAGAGCAGTGGGGTGAGAACACAGCCCTGAGGGACACCAGTGCTGATGGTTCAGGAGTTGGATGTGAATTTACCAATTCTCACTAGCTGTTGCCTATCTGTCAGAAAGCTGGTGATCCACTGACTGATAGAGCTAGGGACAGAGAGCTGGGTTAGTTTGGTCTGCAGGTGTGTTTGGATGATGCTGTTGAAAGCGGAGCTGAAGTCCACAAACCGGATCCTCACATAAGTCACTGGTCTGTCCAGATATTGCAGGATGTAATGCAGTCCCATGTTGACTGCATCATCCACGGACCTGTTTGCACGGTAAGCAAACTGCAGGGGGTCCAGTAAGGGTCTAGTGATGTCCTTGAGATAATCCAACACCAACCTCTCAAAAGACTTCATGACCACAGACGTTAGAGCCACCGGTCTGTAGTCATTAAGTCCTGTTATCTTGGGTTTCTTTGGGATGGGGATGATGTTGGACCGTTTGAAGCAGGCAGAGACTTCGCACAGCTCCAGTGATCTGTTGAAGATCTGTGTGAAGATGGGGGCCAGCTGGTCAGCACAGGTTTTCAGACAGGCTGGTGTGACACCGTCAGGGCCTGGTGCCTTTCTTCTCTTGTTTTTTCTGAAGACCTGACACACATCATCTTCACTGAACTGAAGTGCAGGAGTGGGGGAGAGGGGGGTTGCAGGAGGTGTTAATGGTTGTGTGGAGAGATGTTCGGAACGGGTGTGGGGTGTTAGACTGGGAGTTTCAAATCTACAGTAAAACTCATTCAGGTCTTCATCAAGTTGTTGATTGGCCTCAGTGCTGGGGGATGGTGTCTTGTAGTTGGTGATGGCTTTCAGACCTTTCCACACCGATGCAGGGTCATTGGCAGACAACTGGTGCCCTAGCTTTTTAGCGTAGCTCCTCTTAGCCACTCTAATCTCCTTATTCAGTGTGTTTCTGGCCTGATTGTACAAGACTCTGTCCCCTTTCCTGTAGGCGTCCTCTTTGGCCTGACGAAGATGTCTGAGTTTTGCTGTGAACCATGGCTTGTCATTATTGAATGTTAAATGAGTCCTGGTAGGGATGCATACATCCTCACAGAAACTGATATATGAAGTTACACTCTCTGTGAGCTCGTCCAGATCGTTGGTGGCAGCTTCAGAAACACTCCAATTAGTGAGGTCGAAACAGGCTTGTAATGCCCGCTCTGTTTTGTTAGTCCATTTCTTTACAGTCTTTACTGCAGGTTTAGCAGATTTAAGTTTTTGCCTGTAAGTTGGTATAAGATGAATCAGGCAGTGATCAGAGAGCCCCAAAGCTGCCCGTGGGACAGAGTGATATGCATCCTTTACTGCTGTGTAACAGTGATTCAATATATTACAGTCTCTGGTGGGACATGTAACATGCTGTCTGTATTTTGGTATCTCACGGGAGGGATTTGCTTTATTAAAGTCCCCGAGAATGATAAAAACAGAGTCCGGGTGCTCTAGTTCTGTCTCTGTGATCTGATCTGCGAGTTTCTGTAAAGCTGAGCTCACGTGCGCTTGCGGATGAATGTAAACACTCACGAGAATGAACGAACAAAACTCCCGCGGCGAATAGAATGGCTTACAGTTAATGAAAAGCACTTCTAGATCTGGATAGCACATTTTTTTTAACCATGTAATGTCTGTACACCACCTTTCATTGATGTAGAAGCATGTTCCTACAGCATGTTCCTACATTTTTCCCTATAATTCAAGATATGGGGCAAAAAATGTCCATTTGAGTTTTTGTCTCATATTTACATCATATTTTATAGTTAAGCAATATCACACAATCAATAAGTGCAATATCACACGAGTGCAAATGTGATACTGATCTTAGACAACAGTTCAATAAATAAGAAGTTAATGTTGTATTATTTTAGACACAGTGTTGTCTGTTTTGCTCAATTTTGCCAACGAAAATATAAAGACAAAGCAGAACTATTCGTCTCCGAGCAACACACAGCAGCATTTCTTTTCTTAATCCACGTTTTGAATGAATTGGGTGAACCATTAGGCTCGTTGGATTTGAAGCAGCGCTGCACAGACCGATCGGTGTATGACATCAAAGTACCGCGAAAGTGATTCAAACGGAGCCGTCTGCTGTCTAATCGCTCTCGTGGTAGTTTGATGTCACACACCGATCGGTCTGATGGTGATGATCCACTTCAAGTAGAACAAGCCTAAGGATTGAATGGACCATTCATAAAGAGAACCATTTACGTCATTCCTGAATGAATCAGCCATTTGAACGAATCAAATAAATGAATAAATGACTTAATCATTGAAACATTTACCACCACCTACTGGCAGTTTTAGTTTCTTATTTAGAGTATCATTTTATTAAAGAAATAATTTCATATTGCCATAGTAATAATAATAATAAAATTTTTTAAAAAAATTATAGTTCACCCACCCAAAAATGAAAATGTACTCATTTACTCACCCTCATGGTCCAAAGAGTAGGCTATGGCTATGTTGAATAAAACTATTTTTTTATTTTATTTTTTTTTACTTTTCATAATGTCTATTTGATGCTCTATACAACGACTTAAAATGATCTTTTGGGAGTAATTTTTTAGCCAAATTTGATTAATTTGCGATTAATTAGATTAATTAATCGCCACATCATGTAATTAATTAGATTAAAAATTTTAACCACTTTCCATCCCTAAAAATATTCCATCCATGTGAGTCCATATAATGCAAGTAAATGGGTGCCCAAACGTTGACGCTCCAAAAAGATGATGGTAATCCATATACACACTCACATTTAATTCTAGTCTTGTGACAGCAATGTGAAATGTCATGTGAAAGCCCTATAGAAACACTTTGCCCTTTTGCACACATGCCCTTAAATGGGTTATACCCTATAATAAAATTAAATTTTTCAGAGTCATTTTCCACCTTCTCTCTCTCTAATGATCAAAAGCTGTTTTATGCCGCTGCTGTGAATTTAAGACTTCTATGTGAAAATCCAGTATAGTTGGTGCTGGCAGCCGTAATAAATTGTTGAGGTCGGTTGTTAAATGATCAGTTAGAGCCACCTGTTTCCAACATTCCTGCTGCTCCTCAATAATTCCTGTCAGAGAGGTACAGTACAGCTTGCCCTTGATACTGTACATTTGCAATTAAAAACTGATCGAAAAGTGACCATGCTTGCTGTTGATGTGCTACATGTATGAAGCGAGCAGTTCTAACCTGTCTGAGTTTGATTTATGACGCAGTTTTCTATATGCTTGCAGTTTCATGAGAATGAACATCATACAGAAATTACTCTGAAAGAACACACACACACAGAGTCCAGGAAAAAATGATTTGGTCTGCCCATCAAAACAGTATGGATGTCCAATTTGAATATATATTGGGGGAAAAAAAACACCTTAAATACAAATAAAAAGTTTGGATGACAATGGAAATGTTTGTTGCTTCCAGGTGATACAAATAAAGTATAGACTTGCTTATTCTGTATTTGCACAAGGCAATAAAGTAGTACTAGTAATAATTGATGTTGCATATGAATATCACTTTTTTTAGGATTTATTGGGCCAGTCAAGATGATAATATATTTCTGTATTGTCTTTACTGTTTGGTATATAATTTGGCATAAAGTGTCCTATCAAACAACATAGTACAATGTTTTGATATCAGTATTGCTGGGTATTATTTGACATTAACTCTCTCTATATTGTGCTTTTGCAGATTGTGGCCTTAAGAGAGCAGAATGCCCACATTCAGAGGAAGGTGGCGTCAGGAGAAGGGCCCGAGGACTTGTTGGAGGGAACTGATGCCCAGAAAGTTCATGGCAAGGTGGGGGTTCATGGTTGCCTCAGAGTGGTTAATATTCTCTCAGTAGTCAGATTCTGTTTTATGAATGCTAAAGTACACTACTATTCAAAGGTGTGGGGTCGGTAAGATTTTTGTTGTTATTGTAGTTTTTGAAAGAAATCATATATACTCACAAAGGCTACATTTATTTGATCATAAATACTGTAAAGCAGCAATATTATGAAATATGAATACAATTTAAAAGAACTATATTTTAATATATTTAAAAATGTAATTTATTCCTGTGATGGCATGGCTGCATTTACTGTCGATTTTAGTCAATGCTTGCTTGCTGAATAAAATTATTCATTTCTTAAAAAACAAAATCTTGCCAACCCAAATTTTTGAATGGCACTGTACATAATTGGTGACTAGAAGTGTATATTTTGATGTACAGTCAGTTTTTAGTCTAACAGGGAAAGAAAGAAACTACTGAAAATAGTTTTTGAACACAGGTGTGTACAATAAAATCAATAAACCTTCTCTATACAGTCAACACACACTCACCCTGTCAGACTGTATTTCTGGATCACATTTAATGTGCCGTTAAACCAGTCGTAGCAGAATCTTGCCTCACACTCCTGATGAAAAGATAACAGGATGAGAGGAGATTCGTTCTCCTCTTGCTGTCACCGGTGGGCGCCGTGTGCGGCATTAGATTGTGACAGTAATGGCAGGAACGCGTGGCCTCGTAAAAGATAAAGGTTGGCACTTTGACAGTATATCTCAGTTGGCCAAATTAATCTCTCATGATGCTCGATAGATTTAGTAGCAGTACTGACGATATCCAGGGCCTCTGGCACTGATGTATGGGTCCAGCTGACCAACCAGTGGTCACCTGCATTGCCTGTACGTAACAAACAAATCTGACCCTCTCAAATAGATACAGACAAAAATACAAGAAAAAGGGAAAGAGGGAGTGAAAAAAGTGAGAGTGAGTCATTATCAGGCCCTACAGCCGCTCCAGAATAAACCACGGCTATTCTTTGTCTTGTCATTCTCGTCTATTTACGATCTTCTGGTGAAGTCGTGTCGATCTCTCATGGCTTCACAGCTTTGACGGAGTAAATTCTGTGTGCTCTGCAAATGATTTTATCACCCTTCTGTCTGGGTGTCTGCACCATAAATTAAACAGGATATAAAGTCTAATTTTAATGCAGCATAAGACGTGTCAAGATTTAGTGTGAAAATGTGACAAAAATCTTTATTTTAGGCATGGCAGAGGAAAGATCTGCTGAGCCTCTGTTTCACACACTGAGAATGCAATTAGACTGAACAGACACAAATGCACATGCTGGGAAGTTAACAATCCAAATAAAGAGCACTGTGCTAAATGACAGATTCAGTGAATGAATGGATAAACTAGCTGAAAACATTAAACCTTGGAACTAATATAATGTAATGTATTAATTATAGGTATTTGTGCTGTATTTACATTTGTTTAGTATAAATTAGTGTTAATTTAGTATTACAGTGATGATTACTGGACATATTTACTTGTTTTTATACTTGTACAGTACAAATATTTCTTATGCAGTTTTTGTTATTTTAGTACTTCATCTTAAACTAAAAAAAAAAAAAAAAGAGAGAAGTAGAGCCTTGGAAACTAGCTAAAATAAAATGAGTTTTCATTTTTTTTTTTTATTTCAGTTAAAGGGGACCTATTATGCCCCTTTTTACAATATGTAATATAAGTCTCAGGTGTCCCCAGAATGTGTCTGTGAAGTTTTAGCTCAAAAAGATCATTTATTATATCATTTTGAAAATGCCTATTTTGAGTGGAAGCAGAAACACAGTGTTTTCGTGCATGTCTCTTTAAGTGCAAATGAGCTGCTGCTCCCCCCCGCGCCCACTTTTCCAGAATAGGGTTGTTTTTACAGCTCGTACCTCAGATACTGTGCTGAAAACATCTGTTTGGCTTTGATTATCATGTCTGTCATGCTGAAATGATGTGTTTTAAATCGTATTAGTTTAAACTTCTGATATAGGGTTTTCTGATCGCACACATCCAAAGCACACGCACAGAAAGCGGCTGTTACACAGCATGTGAGTACTACTGAACTTCTCTTTCATGTCTTATTGCACTTAAACTGTCAAATACACACAAGTTTATGTTAAAAACACACATGAGTTACAAAAACAGTCAGTTATGTCTGTGAAGGTAAACAGCTGGGAAAGAAATCACATGTTTATATTAGATCTGTGTGGCAGCAGCGTAATATACAGGAAATAAATCAATAAATCCACTGCTGTCTTGTCTCTTCTGAGGCTGGGACTCTAAATAGTGATCAGTGCAGCCTAAGGCAGAACAGTTAGCGAACTTTCGCCATGGCGTTAAAACTGGTACACCGTTGTCACAGATTAAGGGGCGGTAATATTATAATAAGATCCCCTTTCTACGTCACGGGGAAAGCGAAATCTGAGCGCCTTGTTTTTTTCACAAGCTTGCAGAGAAATGCTGACCAGAAAAAAAATTTCTACGTTCTTTTTCACGTTTTCTGTGTTGGTAGATGGTAGATGCACCTGTTTAAACATCCTTATTTAATGTTTAATCCATCTCACAGCATTTTTTCACTTTAAAAGAAAGTGTATTATTTGTGTTTTGGCTGCAGCGGTTGTCTAACGGGTCGATGGAGTCGGGGGACGAGGCCAGTCAGGTGGTGGAGCTGCAGGAGCTGCTGGAGAAGCAGAACTACGAGCTGGCGCAGATGAAGGAGCGCATGTCCTCGCTGTCCTCCCGCGTGTCTGAGGTGGAGCAAGAGCTGGAGACGGCTCGCAAAGACCTCATCAAGAGCGAAGATATGAACAACAAGTACCAGAGAGATATTAAAGAGGTGCAGTATGGGTGTCCAAAACCTCATCAGACAGTACTCTACTCAAATGCAGTTTTCTTAAAAGGTGCCTTCAGTCTGTTACGACACTGACTGACCAGGTAGCGAAGCATCTGTCTTCGGTTTCGGACACAGCCTTGTCACATTGATAATTAGCAACAGCTGGACAGATTCTGGGAAATGTCTGTTGGATTGGAGATACAGCTATTGATGAGGTTGTGGCAGCCCGGAGCAGTGAGTGAGTGTGTGTGTGTCTCCGTGTCCGAATGTGTATGTTTGCTTGTGTTCATATTTGTCCTCAAGCCTGTGTGTAATTATAGGCCAGGATTTTTGATTGACAGCAGACTATTACACCTGCAGGCTCCATCTTAGGTGTGTGTCTGAGAGCCACTAACCAACAGTCTGCCAATATATCTGTGTGTGTGTGTGTGTGTACAGGCTATGTGTCAGAAAGAAGACATGGAGGAACGGATTGTGACTCTTGAGAAGCGATATCTCAGTGTCCAGAGAGAGTCCACGTCGCTACATGACATCACAGACAAGCTGGAAAACGAACTGGCCAATAAGGAGGCGTTCCTCAGACAGGTCAGGTTCTGACCACTTGTATTCCAGTTTCATTTTCTGTTTAGCATTATTTCAAATTACTTTGATATACTGCAGTTACTTAACTGCATAGTACACAGATGTTTTGAACTTGAAACTTGCAAACAGTCATTCCATTCATAATTTCTGCGATCAGCATGACAACATTTCATATCCTTTCAAAGGATTTCTGAGAAAGTGCTGAGAGATGTGGAAAATAAAACATGTTCTGAACATATTACAGATACATAATGTTAAGACATTTGTCATCCATCAATTAACTATTTAAATTAATAATTCTGTCAGTATGTAGGCTACTAATTTTCTGCCAAGCTTGTTTGACTTAATTTTAGTTAATTTCTTGTCAAATCAAATTTCAAAAACTTTTTGATTTTGTTAATACTTAAACAGTTACGAAGCCAAAATATTAAATGTCACAGATTTATATTTACTGAGTAATCCACTATTTAGTAGAGAGGGGTCAAAATGACAATTTTCTCTTGAGATTTGGAGCCAAATTACAGTGTGGTAAAAATTACTTTAGAAAGTGGCAGCAACATTATTTAATAATAGGTCTATTAGTAAGATCTGTTGAAGTTAATGATCTTTGTTGCATTATATGCCAATGGTAACAGTTAAAAATTGGAAAAAAAAACACTTCCTGTGTTTTTTTTTTCCCCCCCCTGAAGTTTGCATGGCTGTAAACTACATTTACATTTATTTATTTAGCAGATGCTTTTATCCGAAGTGACTTAAAAATGAGGAATACTTAGCTGATACTTTTGGTAACGCTTTGTTTTAGGGTCTCTTAACTAGTTGCTTATTAGCATGCATATTACTAGAATATTAGCCGTTTATTAGTACTAATTAAGCACATATTAATGCCTTATTCTACATGACCTTATTCTACATCCCTAATCCTACCCAATATCTAAACTTAACAACTACCTTACTAACTAATAATAAGCAGCAAATTAGGAATTTATTGAGGGAAAAGTCATAGTTAATGGTTTGTTAATAGTGAGAATTGGACCTTAAAATAAAGTGTGACAGATTTTATTTTATTTTTGCATTTTTTTTTTCAATTAAAAAAAAATATTTTTAGATGTTTTAGTGGATACGGTAAGTGAATTGAGACAGGTGCTGCCAAGCTTCAGCGTGCATTTATCACCCTCTAACGAGAGTTTAATTTTTCCATGAACAGGCAAAAAATAGGCAGTTATGTAATTTTGTTATTTTGGGCCCACTGAAAACGGCCAAGCTGATCCACTTGTTGCCGTGCAAGCTGGACTGTCCTATGGTGTCTGCTATATGAAGATAAACTCTCTCTGATCAGACACTGTGTGTGTGTGTGTGTGTGTGTGTTTTTTTCCTCCTACAGATGGAGGAGAAGAACAGGCAGTTACAGGAGCGGCTGGAGTTGGCGGAACAGAAGCTCCAGCAGACCATGAGGAAAGCTGAGACTCTGCCTGAAGTCGAGGCCGAGCTAGCACAGAGGATAGCAGCTCTCACCAAGGTACTGTACCGGATACCACACACACACATTAGCTGTGCATTTAATGCAAAACAGTGTTGTGGAAGTATTTAACTAAATGATCATTTGCTTTAAAATTTACGAGAAGTAATGTGAAGTGCAGGAATATCTGGGAACACTTGAGTGATAACTCAAATTAACTGATTTATTGAAGTGAACAAAGGATTCACACAAATGAATCAGACAAACAGTAACACTCGAGAGAGACATCAAACTGCAATCCATGTTGGGCTCAACTATTCAGGCCAGGGGTCAAGGGCCATTTTTGAGGCGGTTTCTCCTATTGACCACTGAACGTTAAGGTGCTCTAAAAATTCTTGGTTTGGTTGGGGCAAAGCATTACATTGCACTTAGTGTACATTTATTATGTGCATTGATCAGCATTAAAAACTTCAAAATCTTCAGTTGCAGTAGCATGAAATCTCTTTCAAATGTGTAGTGTACTCATCAGAATTGGGGGGGGGGGATGTTCCATTAAGCACTGTTGGGGCCATAATCCGGAAGTGGAAAGAACGTCATTTCATCATAAACCGGCCACGACCAGGTGCTCCTCGCCAGATTTCTGACAGAGGAGTGAAAAGAATTATCAGAAGAGTAGTCCAAGAGCCAAGGACCACTTGTGGAGAGCTTCAGAAAGACCTGAAATTAGCATGTACAATTGCTTCAAAGAAAACAATAAGTAATGCACTCAACCGCCGTGGCTTGTATGCACGCACGGCTCTGTTGCTGAAGAAAAAGCATGTTGAAGCTCATTTAAAGTTTGCTGCACAACATTTAGACAAGCCTGTGAAATACTGGGAGAATATAGTCTGGTTAGATGAGACAAAAATTGTACTCTTTGGATGCCGTAATACACACTATGCTTGGAGGTCAAATGGCACTGCACATCACCCCAAAACATCATGGTGGAGCACTGGCAAAATTCATATAGTTGAAGGAAGGATGAATGGAAAAATGTACCGAGACATTCTTGATAAAAAATCTGCTGCCATCTACCAGGATGATGAAGATGAAATGAGGGTGGACATTTCAGCGAGAAATTATCCCAAACACACAGCCAAGAAAACTCTCGATTGGTTTCAGGGGAAGAAAATAAAGCTGCTAGAATGGCCAGGCCAATCACCTGACTTGAATCCAATACAAAATCTATAGAAAGAACAAAGTTTAGAGTTCATAGAAGAGGCCCATGGAACCTTCAAGATTTGAAGACTAGGGCCAAAATCACACCTGAGCAATGCATACGACTAGTTTCTCTATACAGGAGGCGTCTTGAAGCTGTCATTACCAACAAAGGCTTTTGTACGAAGTAGTAAATAAATTTCAGTAAGCGTGTTCAAAACTTTTTCCCTGAGTCATTCCATTTTATTACACAGAACTTAATTTCTGAACTTATTCGTATTGTTTTCTTTGTATGTATGGATTACTTGAGTTGTTTCCGACATCTGGTGAAAATTTCATGTCAACAGCACCTTTAGAAATATATTTACTGAGAAAAATGGTGACGTGTTCAATATTTATTTTACCCGCTGTATATTTATCTTGGTTCAAAAATTGGCATTATTATTTTTACATTTTTTCTGTATAAATAGCTATTTGTAACTTTATAAAAATGCTTTTTTTGCATTCTTTATAAGATTGTTATTTGTTATCTAATTAATATATTTAATATAGTATAATTTGTATAATTATAATTTCTGTGTGCTACTTTTCCCCTTTCTTAAAAAAACACCCAAAATTTTCAGAAAATGGAACGATAAGCCCAAATAAGAAATGAGAAGTTGGCAGGTGGTTTCTCAAAGTGGCCACTGCCCATGAAAGGGTTAAAGAAAGAGTGAACATGTACAGTACAGGTACAAGACAGAAATTGCTCTTGTTCATTCTTTAAAATGATCTGTTTTCAAACTCTACTGTGGAAACATGGGCAGATATGCTGTTCATTATTAACGTTGTGTGGTATTTCTCTGTATTGTGTGGTTTGGTAGTCTGATATGGAAGCTAAACTCCAGGACATGAACTGCAGTCTGAGGAAGGTGGGGCTGAAAGCTGCTCTTTCTCTCTCTCATTCACTTCACTCTGTCTGGCTGTGGGTCTGTTCACTGCTGGTGTATTTCAGCTGCATGTGATGCTCAGCTGGGATTTTCTTCGCTTTAATGAGTTGCTGACGTACTTGGTTCTTTCTGTTCACCCAGGAGAGAACAGAAACTTAAGGAAATACACGCTCTTTCTCTTTACCTGTCTGCTCAACCATGTCTGTGGTTTTTGGTGTGATGGCACTTTATAAACCAAACTTAGTCTCATAAATCTAGATTATTTTCCAGCCAATATCATAGTCATGGTTCAAGGGTCTTTTCTCTGCTGGTTTGAGCTAATTTGTGGCTTTACATTTTTTCATCTGACAAAATACAATGTGTGTGTTTGTTGTTCAGGCGGAGGAGAGACACGGCAGTATCGAGGAGCGTATGAGACATTTAGAGGGACAGCTGGAGGAGAAGAACCAGGAACTGCTCAGGGTCAACATCTCTTTATATCATTAAAGGATCCACACTTTCATACTATATACTATTATCACAGTATGCTTATTTTGTGCAGAATGTTAATTTTCTGTTTGTGGAATATCCAAATTACCAACTTAATTTGTCAAAAAATACAAGCCATATAAAAACAGCATAATTATATAAAACAGCATGCTGCATGGAAAATGTATGTATGTGGAATTAAAAATATGAATATGAATATTTATTACAGTATTTAAATGAACAAAAAGTGAAATTTCATAACTTTTCTCCTTTCTGGTTGGTGTATATTACAAATGAATTTGTTTTGTGAATTCAAATTTGTGAATTTCACTTTCTGTATCAGTAAATAGTACTAAAATTTTCCAACTCTAAATCCCCAGCATTACAATTTTTGCCATTTTTCTCTAGATTGTACCCCAATGCAAATATTGCCTAAACAAAATGATTTGGTAACATTTTATTTAAAGCCTTTATTTATAATGGATTATAATATAAGTTTTAATGCATTAATTATGCCTTGTAATGCACCTTATAATGCATTGTACAGTCTCGTGAACAGTTGTAACCACAGTTAATACATTATAACACTTATCAATTCTTTGTTACACTCTGCATTTTAAATTCAGTTATAATTTTTTATGACAAGATATAATGTATTACAATGCTAATTATGAATAATTATATTGCATTATACCCTTTAATAACCCTTTATAATGCATTATACATAAAGGCTTTAAGTAAAATGTTACCAATGATTTTTATAATTAATGACTTTTTAGAGACATTTTAAGGGTTAAAAAATAAATATGTCATGAGTATCGATGTGTGGGTCTCCAAGGGTTAAACATGCAGTGTTGTGAGGTCATATTATTAGTATTCTGTATTTAGTATGCTAGTATTTTATTTCTAAACATAACCAGAAACATTGTCTTTACTGATATAGCAATTTTCCACACACATAGAAATGTTTTATTTTGTGAAGAAAATGTTGATAAAATTTTGTTTCCTCAGGCTCGACAGAGAGAAAAGATGAATGAGGAACACAACAAGCGTCTGTCAGACACTGTGGACAGACTCTTAACAGAGTCAAATGAACGTTTACAGCTTCACTTGAAAGAGAGAATGGCTGCTCTTGAGGAGAAGGTGAGAGAAGATCTAACCGTCATGGCAGATGTCTTCCGATAATGTTGATCACTCACACTGTTTCCATTGCTTCTGTTTCAGAATGTGTTAATACAAGACTCTGAGAGCTACAGGAAGCAGTTAGAAGACTCCATTCACGAAAAGGTTATTAGTTTTTATTTTCTGAAAACTAGCACTGTGGAACAAATTTTGATGCAATGCTTTTCTATCCATTCTGAGTAAAATGAAACTTTAATGTGCTTTGTGGTTATAGTCTCATCTCTCGGAGGAGATTGAGAAACTGAGATCTGAACTGGATCAGTACCGGTTGAGGGCCGGATCCCTTACAGAGCCCACGCTGTCACGGTGAGACAGAAAGCATGAAGAACTCAGAACTGTCCTTTTACAATAAACAATAGCTCTGTTCCAAAACCCAGCATGCTCAACAGAATTTTAAGGCATCATAGGTGTGCGCTCAACGCGAAGCCTGTTCCAAATACAGTAGCTGGCACTGCATGTATCCATTCTGGAGGACGCGATCCAAAGATACATTGCTATGAGATCACTCCGACAATCATATTAATTTTCTCGGTAGGGGAATTGATTTTTAACAATAATTTATCACCCTTTAAAAACAGACCTACTGTGAGCTCTGAGGTTGTTTATTGGTGGTTTATGCTTTTGTTGAAGCCATCAGCCCACGTTATTTAAACATTTTAAATAATCATGTTTAACAGTGGAATTATAGGTGAAAAACTAGGTCACGATTTATTTTAAGCTACTATTCTTGCTATTAACAAACCATTAACTACGAATTTTGCCTCAATAAACTCCTAATTTGCTACTTATTAATAGTAAGTTAGTTGTTAAGTTTAGGTATTGGGTAGGATTAGGGATGTAGAATATGGTCATGCAGAATAAGTACTTTATATGTATTAATAAACAGCCAATATGTTATTAATAGGCATGCTAATAAGTAACTAGTTAATAGTGAGAATTGGACACTATACTAAAGTGTTACCAAAAACTGTTACTCATGATTCTTAAAAAGAAAAAAAAAAAAATCCACCAATCAAATCATACCTTGCAATATGCGTAACTTTTTTGGCTCTTATAAATATAATCAATAACTTTTATATTTCATCACCATTTTTTATTTAATTGTCATTGGCAATGCTTCATGGGATTGTTCCAGATCAGTCACTGATAAGGTTCTATTCTTGTAAAAATGCCTTAAAATCTTAGCCTATGTAGACAGCAATATATCTCATACGGTTTTGAAAATGTTACCATTTCTATGCAGTGTTTATCAAATTACTTGACTCGTACGTACCTCGATTGTTCTTCATGGTTTTATATTGTACTTTTATTCCATTAGAAATGTAGTAGTGATGTGTTTTGCAAGTGAAGTTTATAGTTTCTAAGTTTACTATGTAGTTCATAGTGAAACTAACCAGTTAGAAACTAACCAGTTAGAAACATTTTAGATTTTAAAAGTTTATCACCGTGTCTGTATTCTAGATAACAGATTGTGATCTTGATTCCAGGTCTCATCTGGATGCATCCGGAGATCTACGTTTCTCTCTGGGTTCTCTTGCCGAGACGCAATCGGACCATTATCGCTCCACCAAGGTGATCCGCAGGCCCAGGAGAGGACGCATGGGGCTACGCAGGGACGAACAGAAGGTAGGATCTCATCACCTATTGTTTCTCGAGCTTTGTGCTAAACTTCACTCTTTGTGTTTCTCTCTCATCTTCTTGCAGGCTAAGTCTCTGGGAGAGCACGAATGGCGCTCTCAGCAACTTGGCGTTTTGGGCAGCCACCCGTTCGAGAGCGACACGGAGATGTCAGATATCGATGACGACGACAGAGAGACGCTTTTCAGTTCGATGGATCTTCTGTCTCCTGGAGGACATTCAGATGCTCAGACTCTGGCAATGATGCTGCAAGAACAACTGGATGCCATCAATAAAGAGATTCGGTTAGTTTATTCATTGTGACCACAGCACTTTTTTGTAGACTAGGCGTAAATCGTGTTGTCTAAATGGTCTGCCCAGAGATGGGCTACATTCAGATTGCTTTAATGTCTGTAATGTAATCCATCTATAAAGCAATGAAAGGACATTATATTTCTTAGAAATATCATCTCATAGGTGATAATAAAACAGCAGGGGGCTTAAGATCGACCCTTGCTGCACACCTTCTTTAGCATTATTTGGGTTGACAGCTGTTCATTTACACCAACAAAGGTAGGATCTAAACCAGGCTAGCACCTCTCCAAAAATAGCAACACAATTTTCAAGACTGTCCATAAGAAAGTAAATGATATATCAAATGCAGGTCTAGCAGAGAAATGCAACCCTGGTTGGATAACAAAAGTAAGACATTTGTTACTCTGATAAGTGTAGTTATGGGGCCTGAAACCTGACTTGGGGGAAATCTGATATGGGGTGATTTTTTATTATTTAATGAACATTAATGTATGTTATTCTTGTGATGCATTTAGCACTAGATTAAGAATAACTCTTAAAGCTTTTCTTTAAAACATCAGTTACATTTTTTATTATTATTTTTTTAAATCCACTGTCATAAAGCAAACCTCAGTGGTCTTTTTAGTCAGGTTAAGGCTGGAATACACTGCACAAATTTGCACAGATTTTTCTACCGATTTGCAGGCTAGAGGAGTCGACGCTTGTTGCCGAAATTCAGATACAGTCTGCAGATTTTGTGCAGTCAGAGTTGACAGATTTAACATGTGATTTTTTTTTTTTTTAGCTTCAGATTTTGAATCAGTACAGTTGGAGGACATCAAACATGTTTGATTTTTTTTGAGCCGATTTTAGAACAAATGTTGTTTTCATTTGGCATGTGTCTCATAGCAGCGAGGCACAAGTTTTTGCATTTGACTTGAAATGGGGTGTGTGATCCTTAGTTGTGTGGTGTTTAATGCCCATTTTTTTCTGTAACCATTTACAAAGTCAGCAAGTGTGGCCATTGTTTTAAAATATGTTCTGATTTTAAAAGTCCTGTAGCGTGTTCCGATCTTAAGTCTTTTTTTAAATCTCATTTATGGCTGTTTTTTCTCCATTTTGACTGGCACTTACAGATTGGTTGTTTCAGTTTTGTCACACTCATTCTCTAGTAAATTTCTACATCTGATCTTTGCTAAGGGTTTATTTGCCATATTTTTATCCAGATTGACAGCTACAAGTTCCTGGACTATTATCATACTAGCTTTGTTTAGAATGTACAGTACGAGGAATTGAACTTGTTGCCTTTGCGTCTTAGAAGCGTAGATTTATCATTCAAGTTTCCCTCCGTAACCTACACATAACCTGCTACTCCCTAGCTAATCCCTTCACTCATTTTTTGATGTTTTAAGTGTCATATTTATTAGAATTTCTACATCTCTACAGAGACTCAGAATCAGGATTCTGCCTCATACAAGTCCTAGAAAGAAGTAAAATTAATAAAGGCACTGCAGAAAGACGAGTTGTGACTCCAGTAGTTATTGAACACGAGTGGTTGACTGAAAGGTTTCCTTGTGGACAAGGAAACCTTTCACTCCACTACTTCCATGTGGACATTTCTGCTGTTCCTGATTTCCATAATTTCTGGGATTAGCATAAGTATACCGTATATCTCCTTAATATCACACCACTATCACCTGTCTGGCTAGACATGTCATCGCTGTGTCCTGCAAGTCGAAGTCCTTTTTTAACAAATTGGTCACCCTAAGGTCAAACTGGATTTGAACCAGTAGCCCTTGCACTTACACCTAAAGGTAGGAATACACAACACGACTTTTAAAATCTGAACAGATTTTAAAACACTAGACATCACACATTTACCAAAACAAAATTCGGCAACTAGCATCAACTTCTTCATGGACTGTAAATCGGGGGTCAAAAATTGTGTAGTGTATTTCAGCCTTAAGGCTGTCAAAAGCAAATGTATGACTTCAAATCAAGTAATAACAAATAAACCATCCCAGCCCTTTGGATTTTATTGAGATCTAATTTGAAATTTGTCCAATTCAGTGGAAATGTGTGGTTGATATTTGAAGAGGCCAGAACAGACGGAGAATCTTTCTTCAGCCTTTTTTAGGAACTTTGGTTGGATTTTAGTTGGAGTTGTTTCAAAGGTCATTTTAAATTCACTAAGAGTCACTCACTGTAGACAGGTTTTTAGATAGTTCTCTGTCCTGTTATTTCCCACATTTATTTTTGGTCAGGAGCTCCCTTTATATGTTTCATCAAGTGGCTTATAAAAAATGTGCAACCTCATCTATAACATACAGTGTGTGTGTGTGTGTGTGTAAAAAAATTTATTTCATTACCCGTGTACAAACATCGCTCACTATGCTATTAAACTGTGCCTCATGTCTGCTGGGTTTTTTGATTACAACAGGAAGAAAGTTGGTCCCCCTGTGTGCGGTTTATTTCTCTCCCCCAGTCGTGGTCCACTTTTGATAAAGCACCAGCTTTGGTCTTTATGCTTTTGGGCTAGAAGACATGAAACTGTTGAATGTCTTACAACAAACTGTAAACATGTTAAATGCTTGACAAATGGTCAGTGTTTAATTGTTTGCAGCCTGCTTGCTTTACAAGATATTCAATAATCCGAGGCCATGACAAACATCCACTACAAGAGCTGTCGAACGTTTCAGTAGTAAACTGCAGTTTGCGATCCTTGAGCATTGTTGGTCTTGTCCTCAAGCGTTCTCTGAACCAACTGCATCAGTGTTCAGCCAGTAAAGCACAAGATTTCATTATTTCTGTTTCTCTGAGCTTATTATTGCATTTTTTCGTCATTTTTCTGTCGAAGGTGAATTGCAGAGAAAAAATGAAATAAACAGTTTGTAGATTGTTTTCCCTGAAGAATGTGAAGGTTATGACTTGAGCATTCAACAGTTTTGTTTGGTTTTTGCTTTGATACAAGTTAGAGTGTTTTTTTCTGTTGCTAAATAGATATGAGCACACAGAAAGTTCTTGTACTTGAGAAGATAACAGCATCAGTATGCTACTTTCATGCTTTCTTTTGATATATTACATCAGTATTGTCAGTATTTATCATGTCTGTATAGATTTACACAAATCTTCGAGTTTTGTTTAAAATGTCATTATATGTCAGGTATTATCATGTAAAGAAAGGTTTAAATTAAACTCTGCCTATTTTTTATTTTTTGCTTAATTTCTTTATATAGTAGCTTTAAAGCAAGGCTGTCTAAACCTGTGCCTGAAGCCATAACCCCATGTCACAAAGGCAGTATGTAGATTCTCTGAGCCCCCTGAGAGCATCAGTCTCCACAGACTTAATGCATTTCCTATTGGAGATTTTCCACTCATAACTCAATAATCGAGTCATCAGGGCCATGCCATTTTATCTCTTTGGATACACGCACCTGGTGGAGACTGGCATCTTAAAACCCACGGCGCAGCATATTACAGCTGAATAAAACAGTTTAACAATCTTGCTTCACAAACCTGACACCTGCGTTTAGGCTGAATAAAATCATGACAGATTTACAGAAACTGTGATATCAGATCTTCTAAAACACAATCTCTAAACCAGTCTAACTTAAATGTGCATTTAGTAAAAAAAAATATTTGCGTCAAAACAGCATCGGGAATTTCTAATGAACAACAGTGTGGCTGCTTTTTATGTTGATTTTAGTCTTGTGCTTTTCATTTGGTACTATCCATTGTAGTAAGGGCTAATTAGATGTTTTAACTGCATTGTTTTTAGTCCTGTTGCCAAAATTATTTACACATTTTCACCCAGCAAGCTCAGCACTCCAGTAATGTTGTAAATCAAAATGCTATTAGCTCATTATCATACACTGTAATTTCTGACTCACTGTGGGCTAAGCTCTTTTCCCCTTGTTTCTCCAGGCTCATCCAAGAAGAGAAGGAGTCGACAGAACTGAGGGCAGAGGAAATCGAGAACCGCGTGGCCAGCGTGAGCCTGGAGGGGCTGAACCTTGCGCGGGTGCACCATCCTGGAGCCTCCATCACTGCCTCAGCCACCGCATCCTCCCTCGCTTCGTCCTCCCCTCCCAGCGGACACTCCACCCCCAAACTCACCCCACGCAGTCCTGCCCACGACATGGAGCGCATGGGGGTCATGACACTGGTATACGAGCCCTTCCGTATCTCTGTCCGACAGGGGTCATACCATATCTTCATATCAAGATTTACAGTACATTTTCTTTGATCTTTTTATATATTAAAGGAGAAGTTCACTTCCAGAACAAAAATTTACAGATAATTTACTCACCCCCTTGTCATCCAAGATGTTCATGTCTTTCTTTCTTCATTCGTAAAGAAATTCTGTTTTTTGAGGAAAACATTTCAGGAATTTCTCCATATAGTGAACTTCTATGGTACCCGCAAGTTTGAACTTCCAAAATGCAGTTTAAATGCATCTTCAAACAGCTCTAAACAATCCCAGCCGAGGAATATTAGGTTATTTTCTAAAAAAAAATTACAATTTATATACTTTTTAACCTCAAATGCTCATCTTGTCTAGCTCTGCGTGTACTCTGTGCACTCCGGTTCATGACAGTTAGGGTAGGTCGAAAAACCCCCATCTCATTTTCTCCTCCAACTTCAAAATCGTCCTAAATCATCCTACATCGCTGTTTTACCAATTTTTTTTTTTTTTTTGTAAAGAGCGTTTGACCTTCTTTGCACGTTCACTTTGTAAACACTGGGTCGGTACTTGTGCAGCGATGTAGGACGATTTTGAAGTTGGAGGAGAAAATGAGATGGGAGTTTTTCGACCTACCCTAACTGTCTTTTGTCTACCGAGTACACGCAGAGCTAGACAAGATGAGCATTTGAGGTTAAAAAGTATATCATTTGTAATTTTTTTTAGAAAATAACCGATCGTTTCGCTAGATAAGACCCTTCTTCCTCGGCTGGGATCATTTAGAGCCTTTTGAAGCTGCATTTAAACTGCGTTTTGGAAGTTCAAACTCGCGGGCACCATAGAAGTCCACTATATGGAGAAAATTCCTGAAATGTTTTTCTCAAAAAACAGAATTTCTTTACGACTGAAGAAAGACATGAACATCTTGGATGACAAGAGGGTGAGTAAATTATCTGCAAAGTTTTGTTCTGGAAGTGAACTTCCCCTTTAACAGTGCTGACCATAGATGGAGGAAAATGGTCATTGGAAATGAAATATGTTTTATTGGTTGGAAAAAATAATGTAAACAGTATGTAAATGGCCCTTTAAGAATATTTGTTTAATTCAAGGCACATAACTTTAACATTTCGGGGCTTTAGAAAAGCCTTTTTTCATGCAAATTGTAGTGCTGGTTAATTCACAAATTAGTATTCACAAAGTATGTCGTCTCTCAATCAAATGCTGTATTACAGCTTTCCTAGTCATTTCTCTGCAGTTTCTGCATCACGTTACGTTGCTTTGAATGCCTCATAACTGTCCAGTATGCATTAACCTGTTAACATTTTTTTCTTTTCTGTTCTGCAGCCCAGTGACTTGCGGAAACACAGGAGAAAGGTACTTAACGTGGTCTCTTCACAAAAGAGCTAACTGTATTTGGCATGATTATTTTTTTATGGGCAGTATAGAGGATTGGGGAAGGGAAAAATTTTGAGTTTTTCCATTTCCAATTCATGAGGTGGAACTGAATTGAATTGGCTACAGTCCAAAAGGGTGAATGGAATTAATAAAATATAACAAAATTCTGTGAGGTTTATGCTTTACAAAAGACTATTTTTCATGTCCCACTGGCAAATTTACTTAATTTTCTGAAAACAAGTATTATTATTCTACACCATTTTGCTCCTTAAGTGCATTTATAATGTTTTAAATATTTATTTAAAATAAAAAAATAAAAAAAATCAGTGTATGGGTGACATTTGTTACTTTTGATTATTATTGATCAATACTAATATTTATTATTAACATCTGTTATTATTAGCTGAGGTTTCTGGAATACCCCATATGTTGTGTGAAAAATATCTTTGCTGGTAATTTAGAATGAAAAAATGTATTATTAAAAATATGCAGTTTTCCCCCTAAAACTCACCCTCAACATTTAGAACAACACTGGGAACCAAAAAATATTGGAACCCATTTGACTTCCATTGTATGTGCAAAAAAAAGAAAAATCTTCTTTTATGTTCAACAGGAAAAAGAAAGGAAAACAGTTTTGGATCAACGTGAGGGTATTTTCATTTTTGGAGGAACTGTCCCTTTAACTCAAATTCCATCTGTCACAGATAGCAGCGGTGGACGAGGACGGTCGAGAGGACAAGGCCACCATCAAATGCGAGACATCGCCACCTTCCACACCTCGCCAAGTCCGCATGACCCACACGCTGCCTGCTTCTTCGCACAATGACGCACGGTGAGACGGCAAGAAGACAGCAGCCAGACACATCCTGCTTACAAACATAACCTGACTTTCCCACTGTTAATCTGTTTGTCTGTCTCCAGCCTGACGGCTGCATTAGAGACAGAGGCCAGTGCTCTGAGCAGTGTAGCCAGCAGTCAAGACTCCCTCCATAAACAGCCAAAGAAGAAGGGCATCAAGTCCTCCATCGGACGACTGTTTGGGAAGAAAGAGAAGGCCAGACTGGGGCAGCTGGGGAAAGAGATTATGGGACCAGGACAAGGTGAGAATATAGATGTATGATAGACAGAGACATATGAGCTATTAAGAGTTAAGATTTGTATACATCACAGAAAACGCAGTCCTTTTCAGTATTGATTTAATCTGATTAAAACACTGATCTAGAGTTGAATGTAATATAATAATTACACTAACATTATCAAATGATGAGTTAATGGATCTTCTCCATCAGTAGGGAATGTATCAGATCCTGAGCTTCTGGGTCAGGATATTGCGGTGGGAAAGCTGGGAGCACAGGCGGAGAAAGATCGCAGGCTTAAAAAGAAGTAAGTATTTTATAAACCGCTCTCTGACAAATTCAAATTATACGGCCAACACAACCTTTTATAAAGGTAATTAATTGCTGGGCCCAAATCTTGTAAAACTAAACATTACTGACACAACATAACACTGACACAACATAACAAACAACACAAATACTGTAATGTTATGTTTCTCACACCTCTCTTTAAAAAACAATATTTGAACATATGGCCCATCTGCATTGTAGTGCCTTAGGCCAGAAACATACTCTACGAAAGTAAGAAAGCAGCACTTTAAGCAGTCCTGTTGTGGAGACTTGTAGAGAGTTGTTGCGGCACTTTTAAAATAGCAAGCCTCAGTACTCAAGATAGTTATACAATAGATTTACCATTATTTAAGTAGCTAGCTTTAACTAACTTGTGAAGATTGTCTTCAAACCGTTGTTTGGCCATAACATAACGACAAAAGTGTTTCCAAACTAGTTTTTGCTACATTTTAAGTGTCAACATAGAATTTTATATCCCTAATTGAAATGAAAAAGTTTGTAATGACACTTACGACAATCTTTAGCATTGTTAGCATTTCCATCATCTATATCTGTAAACATTTCAACGTGCTAAATCTTATTTTATGCAAAAAAAAAGGTCCTTGGATGGAAACTTGACTGGACGTGATGTTAAAGCTTGCGCAAATGACTGGCGTTCACCTTTACGCATTTGCGTAGAGTATGTTTCGGGCCTTATGTTAGCTAATCTGAAAAAGAATGCATTTTCAGTGTCAATGTAGTTTATACTGTATTTGTTTAACTATACAGGACCCATTTATATACCTGTTTGCGATAATAATACAGCCTGTTGTCTATATGCCCCACAGTGTACTACTTAATGTACGATTAATGTATGCTTGCCATTTGTAGAATGTATGTTAACATGAGAATGTGCCTTTCATAGCAGGCTTGTGACTTTGTTGCATACTTGGTTGTGTTTACAGCATGTCATGCGATGCTTGCCGAATATCATGTTTCTTTGCCTTAACGCTAATGGTTGAATGTGATCGTTTTATGTAATTTGACTCTTGTCGGTCTCATCCATGGCGGCGCCACGCGAAGGCGACTCTTCACCGTTTCCATTGCACTGTCACACTTTCTGCATGCTGTATGATTAAAAAAAAAACAAAACAAAAAAAAAAAACTTTCAAAGACAAGTAGATCTGTTCAATTGTGACCAGTAAAGCAATATTTAAGTGCAAAAATACAGCGATTCCCAACAGTATTGCACGTCTCTGAGCTGAGGTGTTTTTTCTAAAGTCTACATACAGTATGCTCAATAACAAGCATTTAATTTTGTCTCCCATCGCTTTCTCTATTTTTCTTTTCTCTCTCTATCTATTTTTCTCCTCATCTGACTCTGTATCAGCGGGTAAGTTTAGTTTGTGTTGCTGAGACTTGCTGCATTTTCCACTGTCGACGCTCTGTCCGTGTCTGTCGTCATGCTCCTAAAGTGTGTGTCTATCTTCAGGGGGGTCTGATGCATTTCCTTTCTGTCCATCCAGAGACCCCCGCCTCTGCCTTTCTTTTTCATTTGACTGTAAATGTGATTCTCCCCCTCTGCAGTTCTATAGAGGATGCATCTCTGCCTGGAGAGAGAATGTGTGCCTTTATAACAACCTGTTCTCGATCTGCCATGCCGAGGCCTTTCTCCTCTCGTGTACGTGTGTGCGCGCGTGTCCGTGCGTGCGTGTGTGCATCGTGTGCCGTATTCAATAACCAGGTCTCGTCTCTGGTTATAGACTGTCAACTCATTGACTTCTTCCCTGCTCTCTTTTTCTTTTCATTTTGTTTTCTCTCATAACTGTTTCTCTCCCTCCCCAGCTACAGTATGTTCAGAAGAAGTCACTCATACGCATTACATTTGACCTGAACATATGCAGTCCAACACGTAAAGATGAGGAGAAATACATCATAACCACTACCACTACCACAAAGGCCTTATTGCCTTTACAGCACACAGACATGAAAGTTCACGGCCACAGGACAGTTCCCCATTGACACGGTGGCGGTGCTCAATCCGGTTTGATGCTGTGTTTTTCCATGTAAGAAAAGGTGGTTTAGGAAAATTCGGCCCATTAAAGCTGACAGTTTAAACTGGGAACAACTAGTCTTGCGTAGACAGACCTTTAAAGTCGGCACGAAATAAAAATTAACCCAATTTGTTTTCTAAATGCATGTTACTGTTCTTATTGTGACTGATTCATCAGTTCATATGTAAAAGTAAAAAAAAATATATATATATTTTCTTACAATTGACTGCAAATTCGCATTCAGATCCAGCTCCATCCACTGAACAACCAGTGGACTGAAACAACTCTGTTTCACTTGGATGAACGTGACAATATGGAAGAAAATATCTTCCGACTTTAACTGTCAGCATAAAGTGTGGTCCATTTTATTTAGTTACAGCTTATTCAGGCCAAGATTCGCCGTGACAAACCACATTTTCTTTTAGAATAAAACAGAACATCATGGAAAAAGCACTTGTTTACTTTAAATGTTTTTCGTTGTTACGTAAATAAATTGTTACAATGTCGCATTTTGCTTTGACATGGCAACATTTCAAAAAGGATCGAAACTAGTGATGTACCAAAATGAAAATTCTGGGCCGAAACCGAAAATTCTGGATGTACTTGGTCGAAAACCAAAACCGAAAATACTTAGTAATTATTATTTATTATTTTATTAAATATTATAAAGTAATTTTGTAAGACTTTTTACTTTAACTCAATAATTTTAATGATACTGGATTTAAAAAACACAAGCCAATAAAAAACTATACAGTATATTATTTTTATTCAGTTCAGTGCTACAGAATCAGATGTAACCGTTTGGTTTTTTGTTTGTTTGTCTGCTGGGCGGTGCTGCACGCCATATATTTTCGGCTCATATTATCAGCCGTTTTTCTCTTAAGGCTGAAAACCGCAAACGCCATTTTCGGTTGATAATTTTCGGCGGCCGAAAATTCGGTGCATTCCTAATCGAAACACGTTTGTAAAAGTGCCTTTCATGCACCTTTATGTTTCAGGATTTATCTCATACCAGCATTGACGAAATGGATGGAGAACAGCACCACGGGTTTATCGTAAACACCAACATAAAAAAAAAAAAAAAAAAAACTAAATTAAATGGAATGCTAACATGTTTCTAAAACTAGGAATAAGACAGTTTATTAGAATTTTCAGCTTAAAGGTTAGTAACAAACGTCTATTACGTCAACTCTCAAATAAAAACAATCCACCCCCCGCACTGAACTGGATCTGGCACCGGCACCACTTTGGTGGAACAGAGTTATCAGTGGTCACACGGTTTTGAGATTTAACTTGTGCAGACAGAACCATATCACTCACTACAGCATGTGTCAGTACTGTACCCAACACTTCAAGTGGCCTTACTGTACACTCCAAACATGTGGTTGGATTACAAAGCTGCTTTCTGAGGGAGGAACACCCAACTGTCTCTGCCTTAAAGTCCATCTGCACACCATAAAATACTCACCTGTGCTTGTTCTGTAGCCAAATGCCAAATGATCACATCACAGTTCAACTAACGGTAAAGCCTTTCCTCAAAATATCTCTGAACTGCACTGGCTCGAATTTGACAGAACCTTGGAGATGAGTGCTCTCTGACATTCAGACATTTGCAGGAGAGATATATTGAAACATTGAAGAGAACATACTCTGTTACAAGCCCTTCAGTCCCTGTAAAGTTGGTACACGACAAGAAGCAACCTTGAGGAAAGCTAGACATATTTCCCAGCGGAGATCTGCGTAGAAAGCGTCTGCGTGAAAGTCTGATGAGAGTTTATGATAGCAGCCTTGTCTTAAAGCGCAAATATTTTATCAAGACAAACACGGAATGGGGTTCAAAAGAAAATGCATTTCTGTTTTCCCTCGATAAGTCACAGTATTCCAGTTTCCTAAAGCTCTCGGTTTTGTAGACGAGGATCAGGACGCAGCAAGGAAATGTCACGATATGTTTATCTGAGAAACTGGAACTTTCAGTTCGCCGGCGTCTCAGCGTGACTGACACCATTAGTTTCTTTCCTTCGTTTCATCCCACCGAAAACCTTGTCTTTGATTCTTAACCCAGACTGCCTTTAAGAGACGAGACAGACCTTAAATTAAATTATGGAGCGATGCGAAGTCAAGTGTTATATTGGCTTAAGTGTTACTTATTTACAGAGATTACACGAAAAGGTCGCATTCGTCATGTTACATGCTAATTACAGAGTAGTAGTGAGTACGAAAGGAACTTTTAAGAAGAAACTTGTGCATTTAGTGTTCCATGTTGCTCTGATAAACTGATAGTGGCCTTTAAAGGACAGGAAACCTGGCAGAGACAGATAAAGCATCTCACTTTCTCTCTCTACATGCCCCTTTCCCTCTCTCTCTGTTCAGTTGATTATCTCTAAGCTGGTTCTGTCTTTCTCCTTATCTGACTTACTCTCTGTCTCGCTTTGTCTTTGTCACCTGCTCTCTCTAGACACGAGTTGTTGGAAGAAGCCAGAAGAAAAGGGTTACCTTTTGCTCAGTGGGACGGTCCTACAGTTGTGGCGTGGTTGGAGGTGGGCAGTACTCATTTTTTGTAATGAAAATGTTTTAATAAATCTTATATATACAAGATGTGAAAAGTGGGCAAGACACACAAAACATATCAGCTTGGCTTATGAATATTATGTGAGTGATGACATACAATTACATCCATTTTCTAAAAGGCAGATGTTGTTCAGCAGTGCTGGGTAGATTACAAATTGTAGTCTGTTACTGATTGCAAATTACATGCCAAAAAATGTAGTTAGTAGTGTAATATATTTCATTACCTATACATATGAAAACAATAAAATAATAATTTGAATTTGTGCATTTTAATGTGTTTGAAAGACAAAAGCTTTCCCAAGATATAGTAACACATGGTTAAATAATTCACTGAATGATAATTCAAATAAAAGTGTTGATGCATTTTTGAAACACTTATAATACCTGACTAATGACTGGTCTTTGTGTAAATATCCACCAAACTGGAAGACTTTCTGAATGCATATAAGCAAGGTTATGTTAGAAAGAAATTAGTAATTTGGGAGAATCAATAAATTATGAATAATGTATTGCTGTTGTGTGGATAATATGTAATCATGTCAATAAAAAAAGGTAACTTTAGTCTAAATACAAGTATTTTAAAATGTAATTTAATCTATTTCCAAGTACATATTTTTTGGAATCTGATTACGTAATCCAGATTACATGTAATCAGTTAGCTCTTGCGTATTTGGTTACTAAAGGCTGAAATACACTATGTTGCTTTTGCCCCAATTTACAGTTGTGGAGTGTGAGATGGAAAGTCTGGTAGTGTGTGAAATCCTTAGTCATTTTGTGTATAATGGCCAGTTTTCTCTGTAACCATTTACAAAGTCAGCAAGTAATGATGCCTAGTGTTTTAAAATCTGTTCAGATGCTGTAGTTTATCCAAGCCTTAAATATACCATTATATATTACAAATTTCAGTATATTTCAGTTATAGTTGTTATTACACCCTTGTATTAGTATAGTATGGTAGACAGGCATTTAAGCACCATAATGACACTGAGAAAATGTGTGATTAAAGGTGGCCTGGGGTGGCATCCTGGGAATTTGTTCTATATAATGGCACAGATTCTTTATTGTGCGGTTAAATTAGCTCCGGGGCTCTTTAATGGCAGCTAAATAAAGACCTGAGCTGTATCGACTCAACAGCACAACAATTGCATGTTGCATACTGAGATCAGTGTCTCTTAGAATGATGCAATTGAAGTGTTTAGTTATAGTAACATGGCTGCAATGTTTTACGAGACAGTAACTGATAAGAGTTTGCCAAGATACAATGTTAACATACAGTATTTTATTAGCATTTTATTGAAGTCCTCTGAATATTTTCTGGTTTTAAAAATTGAGTGTGCGTCAGTGAAGTAGAGAAGGAAATGTGTGATTTCGCCAGCATTTGGGTTTGTTTGTGGTCAGAAAGGATCTGTTCACGTTTACCATTAGATGTAAAGCAATGGCACCATCTAGTGGTAAAGCTTGGAAGATACTGCACAATAGTAGATGTTCTAAAGTCATTATAATGCATTCTTTGTACTTTAGTTTTTTTATATATATGTTTAATCATGCTACAATGTGTGTGTTCAAAGCTGTGGCTAGGGATGCCAGCGTGGTACGTCGCAGCTTGTCGTGCCAACGTGAAAAGCGGCGCTATCATGTCAGCCCTGTCAGACACTGAGATCCAGAGAGAGATCGGCATCAGCAATCCTCTGCACCGCCTCAAACTGCGCTTGGCCATCCAGGAGATGGTCTCGCTCACCAGCCCTTCAGCTCCCCCTACGTCCAGAACCGTGAGTGAACACACACAAACAAACACACTTGGTTTAATTGCTTTCTTTTCAGTAGCATACATTTATAATGTACAAAAACAAAAGCACCCATTGGCTTCATTGTTTGGAAAATACTGGGCCACACCGGTCAACTATAAGTGTCAGTCACCATAGCCACTAAACTGATCGTCACCATCAGATATGTTCAACCCATCCACAGCTTTATTTTGTTCCGTTGTCATGGTAATAGTGTTTTGCATCGATCTGAGAAACTGGAAACTCGACAGCTGATCTGGCATGGTATCATGTAATGAAACATTCACAGCACATCCCAGCGGTCAAACTGCAGCTTGTTTATTTGACGTTTTCTTCTTTCTCAAAGTTATTTTTATGCACTCCTTGTTAAAGCATCTCCTGATAAACTACTAACTACACAAAGCGTGGTGCACACTGGATGATTTTGTCCACAACTGGCCACCTAAGAAAGATTTTATAATTGTATTGTAAAAGACGACCTTTGTTCTAAGATAAAAACACATTGCAAACATTTGAGCTCACTTTTTATTTTTACTCAAAAGGACAAAGAAAGAAAATCACACAGTGTGTACGCAGCTTGAGGCATCAGCTCATTTTGCACATTAAAAGCAGTTGTGTCGTCTTCAGCAGCAGTTCCTGTTCAGTCAGTCAGACGTTTTAGGTGCGTCCCAATTCATGTACTTATGCACTACTTTATGCCATTTTGTAGTGCAAATAGCGTGATCACACTGAAAATTACAAACAAAAAAAGTGCACTTCAAATATCTGAATGATGCATTTAACTAACCTAAAAAATGAAGTGTGGAATGTTGGACACTTCATGCACTCAACTGTCAGTTTTAATTACGTAGCAGAGGTGGAGGGGCTATCAGGCGCCAATGCTGAATGACAAAATAACCTTATAAATGTAATGAGTTACATAGTGCATAAGTACATAGTGTATAGTGGGTCATTTGGGACGCAACTTTTGTCTCCCCTGATGTGTGTTCAGTGTGCTTGCGCTCTCTCTATGCGTGTTTGCCTCAGGCCTTTGACTCTGTGGACGGGTCTTGCTAATGATCTGACTGTGATGCTGTAACACTATTGGCTTACAGTGCTGCTGCTCTTCTTCTTTAACACTGCTTGCCCTTCCTGTCGGATTCATCTCTGGGGCCGCCCACATAGCCGTCGGGTAATGTGTGGGTAACCCACGAGGAAATGGAGACCCTTGCCGCCCCGTCCAAAACGGTCAGTCACTTCATCCTTTTTAACTAACAAAACTATTTTTTTTTTTTCAGATAATCCTTTGCTTACTCGTATTGACCCTTTTTGCTAAGTTTTTGTTTCACAGAATCAGAATGGAGCATGAAAGTCGACATGAAATCAAAATCGGCCGCATTTACTTTTTAGGATACGATCCTGATGTTACTGTGCACAATTCAAGTGGCTTCTGTCCTGAAAAGATTTTCCTTCATCATTTGGAGGATAGAGCAGTAATGGCAAATAACAACAAAAAAGAAAAGTTAAATTTGGGATATATGTTCTCGACTGTCCAAAAGCCTCCTCAAATATGGAAATACATGAATTTACAGAAGTAAAATGAATGCAGTTTCATGTCGACTGTGAGTTTTGGTCCCTAAATGGGCAGAGGAAGATTTCATCAATTCATGTCTGAATATATTTGAGCTTCAATAATCAACTCATATGTGCTTCTGTTGCATCCAGTGCTAATGACCTTTAGATGGGTGAACCAGCAGTGACAGAGGCCCTAAATTTCCCATTGAACAGTTCTGAAAAAAGCGAGGCTGAACGGATGTAACATTCTCACATTCAAATCAAATGCAATCAATCAGAATAAAAGTAGCTTCGTTATTCTCCATTGAGCCTTATCACGGCCTCATACAATCATCACGGTTCACCCTCATCAACATAACGATCACGAGTGTGGAACGGAAATGCTCACGGCATGTCACAAGTACACCAAAGATGAATGCATGTCGTGTATGTGATGTAGTTTGTGTGATGTATTGTGTTTGCATGCAGATGGTTAGGTGAAGTCAAGGACCAGTTTCTTAGATTTCTTCATCTACTGTTTGAGCTGTTGCATTACAATAACGTTTGAATGAATGCATGTACAATTGTGTGATCATGTGCAACATACATGCTTTGAAAAGTTAACAGATGTACATATAGCAAAACATTTTGCAGACGTAACACCAATGCACTCAATATCTTTTGCTTCCACAGAAGTCCGAGTCAGAGGAGGGGAGCTGGTCACAGGTGAGAGTGCAAAAATCCACACAGAGCTACACCTACACTTGTTTCTAACAGAAAACATGCATTAACAAAAACATTTGCAGTGGATTTTGAAAAGCATAACTTTGACATACACTTAACTATTTTACTTGTCAAAGGAATAGTTCACCCAAAAATGAAAATTCTTTCATTAATGCTACATTAATCCTCACGTAGTTCCAAACCCGTAAGACCTTCGGAACACAAATTAAGATAATTTTGATGAAATCCAAGAGCTTTCTGACCCTCCAAAGACAGCAACACAACTACCACATTCAAAGCCCAGAAAGGTATTAAGGACATCATTAAAATACCCATGTGACATCAGTGGTTCAATAATTTTTTGTGCGCAAAGAAAACAAAATTGTTCAATAAAGTCATTTTTGTTTGCACACAAAATTGCATTCTTGTAGCTTCATAAAATTAATATTGAACCACTGAGGTCACTGGACTATTTTAACAATGTACTTACTATGTTTCTAGGCCTTCAACGTGTCAGTTGCGTTGCTGTCTATGCAGGGTGAGAAAGCTCTCGGATTTCATCAAAAATGTCTTAATTTGTGTTCCAAAAATGAACGAAGGTATTATGGGTTTGGAACGAAATGAGGGTGAGTAATTAATGACAGAATTTTCATTTTTGGGTGAACTATCCCTTTAATGTAACACTAAAGTAACAGAATGACTTACTAACCTTAGCAATGGATGCTGCAATAATAATATCTGAGCACAAAATTACCATGATATTGAAAATTAAGAGTAATGGCTCCTGGAAATTCAGCTTTGCCATCCCAGGAAAGAATTGGGTTTAAAAATATATTTAAGATATTAAAATGGCAAAGAACTATAAAATATATTACAACAGCAAACAGCTGCTTTAAATAGAAATCATGTTTCACAGTGTTACTGTTTTTGCATGTATCATTTAGACACTGGCATACGGGGACATGAACCACGAGTGGATTGGGAACGAATGGCTGCCCAGTCTAGGTCTACCTCAGTACCGCAGCTACTTCATGGAGTGTTTGGTGGACGCGCGCATGCTGGACCACCTCACCAAGAAGGACCTCCGAGTGCATTTAAAAATGGTGGACAGCTTTCACAGGTCAGTAGTCCATTGTTCTCCAAGTATTGCTATAAATTATTTTGAATTAATTAAATTAGTGCTAACTTGACCCAACTTGCCTTGATTGTAATATAAAAGTATCATTAAATGTACTAATTGATGCTTAATCAAATTTGAAACAGAACCAGTCTGCAGTATGGCATCATGTGCCTGAAGAAGCTTAACTACGACAGGAAGGAGCTAGAGAGACGCAGAGAGAGCAGCCAGCACGAGATAAGAGGTAGGCAGAAGCCACTTGGAAACACTCCTTCTGACCGTGATATTGCAATGAATGTAAACATAGGGCTTTCACTAACAATTATTTTAGTAATCGATTAATCTGACGATTAATCGGATAATTATAATACATTTTTTTGTGGTAATAAAAATAGACATAAGCGAAGAATAGCTTTTAAAATTACTTAAAATACATGTTTAATAGCAATGAGGCAATAATAATTAGTTCAAATAAAGTATCAAAAGCAAGTAATATGATTTTATTGAACAAAACTGTTAAAATACATAATGTATTATAAACAATAGAGGTAATGTACATAACACATTATAACAAATGCTTGCAGAGGGCGCCAACAGCCTGATGATTGTTTTTACACTTTACTGCGCGATCTAATCCTTGTTTAATATCATTTGATTCAAATATCCACTTAATCTTTAATATTTGGTAATTTCTTGAATATGTGGACATCAAAACATGTAAACTCAGAGTGAGGGCTTGGGCTTTTATTTTGAAATTGCTATGAACAGTTAGCATATTGAGAAAGATTTTGATGTATTCTCCTGTTTGCGTAGGTTTATAAATGATTTACCTTACAAATCTGATGAAATGGCGCACGTTGCGTTCCCAGATGAACGTTATAGTAAACCCAAACGCACAACAACATGCAGCGATGGAGTTTGAGACGCGCCACTCATGTAAATGATAACAGTTTGTGTAGCAGCATTTACTGTGAACGGAACTGCACATATATTAAACCTGCATCGCATCTATCTATTTTATTGAATTGTAGCGTTTATGAATTCACAGTAGCATTATGCTTTATTATGATTTTTAAATGGGTTTAATATATCATGCAGCCTTGGAAAAGCCTTGCACTTCCGGTATTTAGCCGATTACTCGACTTGGGCAAAATGAAATCGAGGATTTTTTTTTTAAAATCGAATACTCGAATAGAATCGAGGAATCAGCGCAGCCCTATGTAAACAAACTATGATTGTATATTTACGCAGACGTGCTGGTGTGGAGTAACGACCGCGTGATTCGCTGGGTCCAGAGCATTGGTCTCCGCGACTACGCCAACATCTTGTTAGAGAGCGGCGTGCACGGGGCGCTCATAGCACTCGACGACAACTTTGACTACAGCAGCCTGGCCCTGCTGCTGCAGATCCCCAACCAAAACACTCAGGTACCCATCCATCCATCCACCCTCTTTACAGTTACAGTTGTTCATTTGGAGGTAGTAATGCTGAATTAATGAATTCTTTTCCTTTACAGGCTAGACAAATTCTAGAAAGAGAGTACAACAATCTGCTGGCACTGGGAACGGAGAGACGATTAGATGAGGTGAAGCACTAGTTTCTTACATTTTGTATAGAACCAAATAGTCGACAGTGGGTTCCATTCCAAATGCTTAGTAAGCTGTACTGCTGCACACTGGCTACAAAATGAGTGATTTTGAACTAATGTTTTTCAGTCAACAGCTCCCACACGAAACTCAAGGAGGCTGAACTGGCAATTGATTTGAATAGAGATTGGCTTGTTACTAAGCTAACAGTGCAATACTAGTCAGTTGGTGTGAAAATCTAAAATTAGAGTTTAGTATGTTTTATATACTTCATAAGCTGTTGTCACAAGGTGCTAACTCTTTAGTACATCGACCAATTCTCACTATTAACTAGTTGCTTATTAGCATGCCTATTATTAACATATTGGCTGTTTATTAGTACTTATAAAGCATGTTCTGCATGACCATATTCTACATCCTTAATCCTACCCAATACCTAAACTTAACAACTACCTATTAATAATCATCAAATTAGGAGCTGAGGCAAAAGTTGCAGTTAATGGTTTGTTAATAGCGAAAATTGGACTTTAAAATAAAGTATGACCCACAAAGCTTGTAACCTTGGCTGTTGGGTGATTATTTATTTGTTCTGTAACAGTAAAAGTGTAACACAAGTTTCAAGGTCATTTAGATATTTATTTATAATCATTAGTCATCATTAGTATAGTGAAATACACAAACTTTTGGAAGCTGATTTAAGTAAAACTGTATACTATACGTTGAAAAGAGAATGTATCAATGTATTTGGGTCATCCGGTGAAAAAACAACAAAAACTAACATGACTATGTCAGGTTAAAATCAGTCAATCGATCATTTTGAAGTGATTTTTGCAGTAATGCGTACAGACATACAGTAGACTCCCATTCATTTCACTCTCTCATGGGGTGGGTTTGGTGGTTTATAGTATTACTTTTTTAGTATTATTTTTTTTTAGCTGAGATGTAGATTTTTTTATTTCCCGTTTGTTTGTTTTGAGCATGAACAGCCTCTTTTTCCTTTTTGTACTGCTTAGAGTCATTGAATGGTTGTGTTCTGTTGTTGTTGTTCAGAATGCATATAAAAATGAAGTTCTAACCAACTTAGATTGAGAATAGTATTTTATATAACCAAAAATTAAATTTATTAAAAAAAAAAAAAAAAAGAGGGAAAAGCTTGTTAGGGTTAAATCATTCAATGTGTGGTTTTTTTTTTAAACAAACAGCAAAGCATGTATTTAGGCATGTATGTAGTGTTATGTAATTTAAAATAGCACTCTGGACTAAATCTGCGTCTGGACCATCCATAGTGCGACGAGAAAGACTTCCGAGGACCATCGTGGAGGAGACAGTTTCCTCGACGGGACATCCACGGGATCAGCATGATGCCCGGCTCAGCAGAGACCCTGCCCGCTGGATTTCGCCTCACTGCCACCTCCGCATACTCACGCAGACTGCCACCAGAGGGTGAGAGGCGCACAAGACCATTCAGAGCAGATAATTCACAAACATGGCCCAAAGAATTTTAAAGCAGTGTGAGACAGAGGTTATGTTTGGGATGGGATAGCGGCATAGCTTACCGCTAACTTGATTTTTTTTCTTTGTATGAGAAACTGTAAACTGATTTGCTCCCAAAAGAAAAAGAGTAGATGATCCAATATAGGAAAAGAGCATATACTGCACTATATATACTGCGAAATGAGTCACTTTTGTACATTGAAGACTGGGTGAAGTATCCCATTATTGAATATTTAGGCAAATACAGTACATGAGTATTTTATATAGATTTATTTGTCGAAAATGAAAAATAGTACAGCATGACACCATTCCAAACATAGCTAGTTACATACAGACTTCGCCACAAGAGGGTCAGACAGAAGTAACATAAATACACACAGACACACTGGGTTGACTGTGTTTCTGTTGTTTTTTTTTTTTTTATGGACTGCTGCTGGGTAGTCCTGTATGAGGCGATGGACGACAGTCCTGACGACATGTATTTGGATTGGTTTCAAGGTCAGACACAACAGAGACTCCAACCGTGTGGCATTCCCAACCCCGTCCCTACAGTGCAGTGTACTCGTACCCCCTTGAGTGGTCTCAGTGTGTCCCGTCCTTTCAAATGTAACCACCAGATGGATGTAAACAGAGATTTGGAGTGGCCTTGCGCAGACATCAGACTCCAGAGATGTGGCGGTCATTGTGTACCAGCAATAAATATAGTAGATTAGCAAAACTGTAAAGCAGGGACAGGACAAATTTGCATGAGAAGATTTAAAATGAAATATTGTATTTGTAGTATGTACTTGTAGTGAATTTGCAGCTGCTACTGTTCCTTAAGATATTGACTGGGAGTCAGCGTGAGTATTTGGTACTCGTGTGAGAGTCCCCGAATGTGGTGCATACATATTTCTCATGAATATCCTTTTGGGAAGCGGTCATGAATAGCCAGTTTTTTTTAGTTTGTCCATGAATGTGGCTATTTTCCATAGGAGAATGGAGAATGAAATTGTAGCTATGTTTCTATCCTTTCTGGCCGGGAAGTGGTGTGTGTCAATGCGGGTCCATCTAATAAATGGAAAATTATCCCTCTCCCCCACGTGTGCAAATCCTGGGCACCACCAGCCTTGCTTGGCGTTCCTGATCAGCAATGATGTGTTGTAAGATTAACAAATGTGTGTCATGTCCATGACAACACGGAATCTATCTGTGTTTTCCTACAGCAGTGGCCTTCCATTCCATTTGACCATAAGTGCCATGGGAAGAGGATATTCTGCCATGATTCCAGTTTGAAGGGAGCGTATATGTTCCAATCAGAGGACACAAAAGTATGCGAGATGTTACTTTAATTTACACACTTCTCTAGTAAGTTTTGTTCTGTGTGAAGACGCTGCAGGCCGTGGCATAGCGCAAATCTGTAAATGAATGTTCTGAAGTGATGTAAACTTCAACAGACTTCCCATGCTCAGGGAGTAGGGAGCAATGAACACTGTGAAGGGACTCTGTCAATTGGGACACAGTTCATGCATGGAGCTCTCTTCTAACAAGCTGGTTATCTGAATCAGGTGTGTTAAATAAGAGAGACATGCAAAATATGCAGAGTGGGGTGTCAGCAGGACTGGCATTAAGAACCACTGACTGCCATTACAACAAGGCCAGGGCATGCAGAGTAATTTATATGATGAGTAGAGGTCACTGTCTTGCACTTCCCCAATCAAGCAGCCGATTTGAGCCTTCCTAGCACTTGTTGCAGGGATGCATTGTTTCTGGGACATAGCATATAACATTGTATAGCGTGATAACTGACTTCTCTGTGGCGAGTGACGGTGTATCTATGGGTGTGGATGTTGCAGCACACCTGTGGTCAAATGTGTTGTTTGCTGTAATTGTAGCAACTGTAAGCAGACTCCGAGAAACAAAGGAAAAAGGTGGCCGGGTAATACCTATGGGGCGGGGAAATGGCAACCAGCTCCTGTGTTTCCATGGAGAGATGTGGAGTCTCTGGGCCTTGCCTGTGAGATGTTAGTGTGAAGAGTTTGTGTCTATGGGTGGTTCAGAATGTGTGCACTGCGTCAATGCGGTGTGTGAGAGATGGGAAAAGAAATGTTTGAGCTGTTGTTTGTTCCCTTTTATGGTTTGTTGTTGATTGTTCATTTTCTGCTTCTATGTTTTGTGCTGAAATGAGGGCAGAGGTGTTTGTCCTGTGAAGATATATCTTGGTGGCATTTCTGTGCGTTGTGGCGATAAATATTACAGGTGAACACCCAGTTGTATGCAGGTTTCTGAAAGGTGTGTGGCACCTGAGCAGGGTTTATAAACTGCTTGTTCTCTGGTGGAATGTGTGTGGTCTTGATATAGAGCATGTAGTATTGATTGAAAGCAGTGTTTTGTTTTGTTTTTTGCTGGAGAATACGTTTACTGCAAAAGGGGTTATTGAACATCAACTTGATTGTGTATTACTTGGGAATTAGTGCTGTGTTTGGTTGTTGGAAGAGGACTGGCTTCATAGTTAGATAGTACTATGTACCAATGAGGAGTAACGCCATATGGTTGAAGTATTTGACATCAGCAGCTGTCGATTTGGTAGTGGAAGGTATTAGGTTATGAGAGTGTGAGGCTGAGGGCTCCCTCTACCAGAGGCATTTTTAGTGCGATTTGATTTGTAAGGAGTGGATGTTACAGAGGTGTTATTGTGTCATGAAGTTATTCTTTATGTTCAGCATTTTCTGTGGGAACAGTTTGCGGTTTATTATAGTGCAACACACGACTGAGTTGGACCTGGCATGCCTGCGACAGTGTATGTGCAGTCTGGGAGTTAGATTGAATGTTTGAAGTTACACAAGTAAAGTAACCTTGGTTCTCTGATAACGAGAGTGTGGTATGTCACCATACTTGTCTTGCAGTAGCATGGAGCAGAGATATTGTGGCAGTGGGTTAGGGAGCAGTGGCAGTGCGATATTTTGTAGACGTCTCTTGATGGATTGGGAGGTGAGAGCCTGTGATCGGTCTGTCAAGTGATATAGTGTTGTTGGGGCTGGATTAATGGGTGGTTGCAGTTGTTAGGTAGGAATGTGTGCTGAGATTGTGGAATGTAGTGGCTAGAATGATGTGAAGGGCTGTGTATTGTGTAGATGGCTTAGACATCAGAAATCAGACTCCGTTTAAGCATGGAATTGATTAGTCTGGAGGCTGCATTTTTGACAGGAAACTTGGCTGGGACATACTAAATGGTGTAATTGGCATAATGAAGTGCTAATTAGTAGAAAGTGGTTTGGTTGAGCGAGTTGTTTTGTGTAAGACAGCCATCATTTAGCAGTAGTAATTGTGGTTTGTAATTTAGAGTTGGAAATGCGTGTGAGTACCTTAAAAGTTGTTGTCCTGAAGGAGCTTGCTGGACAACAGGAGGAATCCCAGGCCTGAAAGCCAGATGAAGTAGTTTAGGGGTGTGTGTAGCTGTGAAAGGAAAGCGGCAGCTGAAGGAATCAAGCAGAAGAGCATACCACGCTGTGTCCGCTTGGAGTCGCACAGCTCTTCGCACGACAGCTGCCGCTCCAGGGATACTGCCTGCTTAAATAGCTCCTTCCCTGGCATCCGCAGCTGATGCCTCTCTTTAATCAACCAATCGCCAGCTACGTGCAAAGTCACGTGACCATTATCGCAGCTTCTCCTCGTTAACAATTAAAAACCTTGACACCTACACCACTGACTCCGCCTCCATCAACAACTAATCACCAACTGCTTTAATGCTTCTTCTCACCACACTGTTTATTCAAAAACTACATTCATCATTGTGAGCGCTGTATCTCATGTACACTGACGAGCAGTGTATTATTCATGTTCCCCTTGAACTCTTTCCCCAGTGTTGCTGGATTTTCCTGTATTCTGTGTGTGGATATTAACTACTTATACCTCACTGACTGAGTGACTTACCGTGTCATTGTGTGCGACACTGTGCTGGACTCATTCCTGGCGACCGCGTGAAAAACATTAAGCAAGCATGCTGGAAACCTTGCACGCAAACTCCAATTATGTGGGAGGGGGCTCACCTTTGCCAGATTCTTGACTACAATTCTTTGTAATCATTAGGACTGAATATTTCAAAACTACTCAAATACAATAAATACACAATATAATGCATACACAAATCAAAGCATTTCTCTCAATTCATCCTACATGCCACAAACAGCCTTGTTGTATAGCTAGTTTGTTTTTTACTGACCCCCTAAACCATTTTCCAGCATGTCATGTCTACATGTCATGACAACCAGCGAGCCATGCAACACTACAGTAAATCAGATAACTTCCAAGAGGGACTCAAGACATCTTAAACGGGTCAAAGATTACAATTTCACCTTTTTAACTTTACCGTGTTATGTGGCTGTTTCAGCATAAACAACATCTGCAAACTTATGACGCTCAAAGTTCCATGCAAAGGGACAAATGGTCTTTTACAGAATTCAATGAGCTACTTCCTGGGTTAATGACATCACAAACCCTGACATTTACAGTACATAAACCCTGCCCTTGAGAATATGCAACAGAAAGGGTAGAGCCATGTTGAACTGCTTTAGAGAACACAGAGTTGTTGTAGTCGAATGTTGTTGACATGCTGTCAAAGTGCAGTTATTTTCACCCCAATTGCAGGACCTCTTTGTTCGGCCTTCTTAGGGACACTGGACTTAGGGCGCAACGGTCAAAAATAATGTTCCCAGTTCCTGAAAATTACACTCCAAACATAGCTCTCTGTGCTGTACATTTCATAGAGGACAGCTTCCTCAATCTACACAAGTTCAGTGCCAGATTCTCCTGAAAGCTTGTCCTCAATGATGTACACTGGATATTTGGCTACACTCGTTCTATAAAGACAAAACTAACAGTGCTATACAGTCAGTGGAAGTAGATCCACAGTCTGGAGTCAAATACTCCCTTCAAGTACAGTAGTACACTTTACTACTAAAGCTTTAGTAAGGATAAAACATATCAAAAGATAACAAACAGCAATGGCATTTACAAATAACAGCGTATCTATAAAATATGAGACAACTACAAAAACATAAAACAAACATACCCTTCTGAAATGTCGTGTAAGAGTCGTGCTTGCATAGGTTCTGCTCCATCCTCCTTAACAACATTTTCTGGGTCTGACTCAGGCTCAAATTTATAAGGCAATATTGATACCATTGTTTACAATACACCAGGATGCATGCAACTACCCGTTATGGTAAGAGGTGTGACGTTTCCGGACAAAGTGCACTAAGCGGTTAGCGAATCACAACACACTGGGCCACCTAACCAATCTGAGCCCATTGCAAATTTCTGAGGGAGGAACCAGGAAGTCAACAGACCGTTTTTAGAAGAACAGAAAAGCAGTGTAGAATAAAGGGAAAACACATGAAAAATAATGCAAGTTTTACAAAAACAAAGCACGAACACATTACAATGCACCCCATAAACACAATCAAGCCTTCAAAAAAAAGCCACTAGACCACCCCTTTCAAATTCTTTCAAATAACACAACAAAAACTAAAACACCCTAACAAATCATACTATTGCTGCTTTGTTCACTCCACCCCTCCCACCTCTTCAAGTCCACCTGAATGCAGAAATATACATATTCCAATTTTCAACATCTCATTTATACATCTGCAAATCTCAGATCACTCAACTAACTACATTAACAAAACTCCATGACCACTTTAAGATGGATAGATTAATGAATAGATGGATGGATGAATATACAGATAAAAATTACTCCCAACAAAATTCACTCACTGCATATCTTTGTTTTCGTGCAGTTGGACCATCAGCGGTACAGCGCCTGGACAGCTCCACTGTGAGGACCTACTCTTGCTGAGAGAACATCAACACTATAAGCTGTAAATCTCTCTCACACACAAAAAACTACGTAAATTACTGCTAAACTAAAATCTTTTTCAGCCTTCATTTGTCTGCTTGACAAACATCATTGCCCCTCTCCTCTGCTTTGTCATCTGCAAAATAAAGCAATTATTTCAATAAAATACACTTAAGTGAACTGAAGTCACACATATTAACAATGACCTGAAGTCACTCACTCAAATGAACAAGCATTTGCTCACCAGCATTTACACTGAAATGATCACACAAGCCACACCTGCAGGCAAACAGCCATGGCATTACACTGTTATTACATGTAGCTACAACTTCATTTATCTACAGCACTACAAGTCATCTACACAGCTTCACAAATACATTCAAAATAATACAAACTCAGACTTTTAAACCCCATCTTACATACTCATGCACTTCCAAATTAAGAGTACTATGTTAGCTCCAACAATACGTGAATTATATGAAAACAAACCCTGGAGCTGCTTGCAATGGAAGAAAAAAAATCCAACCAAAGCTATCTAATCATCCAGAATGTGAGAAAAATGGTAATGTCCAATTTGGGGTGAGCACAGTACTTATCACAATTGGACCAAAAAATTTTTTAAATAAATAAGTCAATACATACATGAATGAATAATTAAAAACCTCTTTATCATAAACTGTCATTGCTCTTCTCCTAAACAGGTGCATTGCAACAATGCTGGCCTAAAAAACCCTCCATTTCCACCATAACTACAGCACAAATCCACACTTGTACATGTGTGAATGTCACAACAGCTCGTCCAGAGTTATCTATCAATCTCCATGGATAGCCACTGCAAGTGCCATCACGGAACAGAAACAGATGTGCTCTGACCAATGACAGGACGATTTTCACATACTTGCATAAGCACATTTTGGTGTGCTTTAACATGTTGTCTTGTGATAGCAAAGCAAGACAAGGCAGGCTAAACACAATGCAACATTCAAACAATCAAAGCCCCTTACAAAAAACACAAGCAAAACCGATACCTTCTCTACTAATCAACACATCTTACCTTCTACTAAACCTAAAACTTTGAACTTCAAATTACAAGCCTTGCCTTCTGATCTTCTCTTCTTTTTCACTTCTTTCAGATTCATTCCTTCAAGTTGGCCTGAACAAACAATTTTGATGAGTCACACTGCCAAGAGAACAACAGAAGGCCGTGGAGGACAGGGCGAGGAGGCGGGGGTCGAGGCGTGCCGGTCTCCCCCGTCCCGCCGCTCTGCGCCGGACGAGCCGAGGCCGCGACCCGGGCGTCGAAGCGCTCTCGCTCTTTCTGTCTTTTACGCCACACGGCTCCTTCGGCTTAAGTACTGTGTATTTCTTCTACAGGGGATGTGTAGGTTCAACTGTAAATCACTATAAATAAAGCTGTTTTATATATAAATACATAAATATAAATAAATATATATGCATACACACACGTCTGTATAAAAAGATAACACGTTCAGAGTTTGTGCGCATTGCGTCCTTTAACGTCATGGTTTTAAACGATGCTGCTGTTCCAATTTTTCGCCTATGCTCCAGAGACACTTTGGACATGCTGTTACTTTTCTTTCATTCATTCATTCATTCATGCGTTTTTGAGGCCTGTTGCGGTCTGCCGTTTGGAAGCCCCTTGAACAAAAACTACACATACCCATCAGAGTCTACGTCACGCCGGTTACTCGCTCGTACCCCTATGGAGCCCACTATACTCTCCAGGTACAGGTCTGACTTAAACCCGTACGAAACGCACCTACTCGACAAATAGGTCAAACATATGATTTTGTGAAATGGCATTCGCAGCCCTTTCCTTACAAAACATATAAACGTGAAAAATATTTATCAAAAGCTAAAATAATATCACCTGTCTGTGATTAATTCATAAACTGGATCGTGAAAAGAAAATACTCCATACAAGATCAGAATGTCACTTTGCGTTGAATTGTGAGAAACTACCACTCCTGAAAGACCTGATTACATAAAAAAAAAAAATTCTTACTGCACTGATACTTTCAGGAGCCTAAATATCTATTCACTTGACATTCATTTATTTGTTCATCGTTCAGTCTGTTCAAACACATGTAGAAAAACTTTAGGGAGTTTTCGACAATGTTCGCCAATCGATCCTTCACGGTAATGCGTATTGAAGAACGTGAGTAATTGGATATATTTACCTCTCATGTGTACGCTCACATATCTTATTTTTTGGTTAGAAAGAACGTAAAACAGCAATTGTTTCCTGTCGTGAGTAGCACAAAATGTACCGCCGGAGCACGGTGCGTATTCGTTGCGACGCGGACCGCTAGTCTCGGACTACAAAACGCGAATCTCTCGCTGCGCCCATTGCTGTTTGCTCTGTAGTCGATCGGCTGGCCTCGTCTCGAGAGCGTCCGACCGCCTCTCGTTAGAACAAATCACTAAAGGACAGGCTTAGCTCATAGTGAAGGTAGACTTACTTGCTGTGACTTACTTTGGTGTAAAAATGTTTCTGTTCGAGATGCAGGGGACGTCTGTTGTACAGCCCTCGACCTCCCGTCTTTCGGTTCTTTCAGATACTTCGACGGTTTGTACGTCCCTGTTTTGCACGCGCAGAGAATCATTTTATTTTGTGTCCATTTTTTATTTATTACTGATTGTATTTTGGTCAAAACTATGTGGTGATCAAACAACTTTTCATTGTCAATAAAAAGTACAGTCAAAAAGGTTTGCTTTAGAACAATCCTTGTGACCAAATGTTTTTACGATGCATCTCTTCAAGATGACACTGCACAAGCGCTACAATACATGACATTACATTTCACCTTGATTAACGGATTGATTGATTAATAGTTTAGTGTGTTGCAAGGTGAATCTCCCAAAAACTGTCAACAGTGTGGCCAGGTTACAGTTTACCAATCAAAAGAAGGAAAATAACATTTTACTTTAGACAATGAAGCCAATCTTTATGATAACTACATATAACTACATTTTTTCCTTTAGCTGTCAAACTATAAAACGTGAATAATGTCAATAAAATCTTTCAAATTCAAAAACTGAAACACTGCCACAATTGTGAGTGCTTCAACAGCTGAAGGTACAAAACAAATTATGCTACAATATAATATAAAAACGGTCTTCATTTTATTTTCTTGACAAAATATATATCACTCATGTTTTGATCTTGGGGGTGAAATCAATATGAACCGGACATATTTTTTTAACATTTACCTATTCAAACTCATCCTGATTTTTGGATCATCTAAACATGACTACTGCTTATATTTGGTCCAAGTTGTACAAAAACATAAAAATGGAAATTATTGTGTTAATGCACATAAATTACATCACATTACTAATAAAAATGTTATGACATAATCAGAGGTACATTCTAATGAGAACCATATTTCTCTATGGCATATCTTCACAGAATCTGACATCTTGGAGAGGAAGGAGAGTGACTGATTGTGTGTGTATGAGTGAGTGAGTGAGAGATTTTGTGTGTGTGTGTGTACATATGCACATCCACATCTGGTTGTAAATTATTTACCAGGTTCTTTCACAGTTTCTCTAAGCACCCTCTCAATGTCCTTAAAGACCTCAGGATCTTCTATGGTGGGACTAATCTATGAATTGAAAATCAGAAACATCCAAATTAGAAACTGCTGTTTTAGTCCATTTTTGGACTGAAGCTGAAGATTTGCAGCTGTCCTTAATGCAAACTCCATTAACATAAACATTTATTAATAGTCATCATTAGGGAAAAAAAACAAGTCAGAAAACACCTTATAAGGCTTGTGGTTCACCAGATTAGCAAGAGAGGATCGTGGAATTTTTCCTGAGCGGGTTTTAAGAAGAGCTTTCACCAAGAGGACCTTCTTAAAAGCCGCCACCGGCCCGATGGTGTCCCTCACCAATTTCACCATCTCGTTCACCAGCACATCCTCACTCTTCTGACAGTCTGCAAACAAACAAAAAAAAATTCAGCTATTCAATATTTTTAGTGAACGTAATTACATTATGAAAATTACTACAAAAAAATACGCTCAACAATGCTACATTTATTTGATCAAAAATATAGTAAAAACAGTATTATGTTTTGGTAACTCTTTATTTAGTATAGTGACCAATTCTCACTAGTTGCTTATTAGCATGCCTATTATTAACATATTGGCTGTTTATTAGTACTTATAAAGCACATATTCTGCATAACCATATTCTACATCCCTAATCCTACCCAATACCTAAACTTAACAACTATCTTACTAACTATTAATAAGCAGCAAATTAGCAGTTTATTGAGGTAAAAGTCAGTTAATGATTTGTTAATAGCGAGAATTTGACCTTAAAATAAAGTGTGACCATGGTTTAATATTTAAATATATTTTAAAAAGTAATTTATTCTTGTGTTGGCTAAGCCATAAATTGTCATCAGCCATTACTCCAGTCTTCAATGTCACATGATCCGTGAAACAGTTATCAATGTTGAAAACTTTACTGCTTAATATTTTTGTGAAAACCGTGATACACTACCATTCAAAGGGATAAGATAAAAACAACAAAATTATAACAAATTATTACACAATTAACATTACAGTAATGTGTCAGTTTCCACAAAAAATACTAAGCATCAAAAACTGTTTTCAACATTACTAATAAGAACTATTTTTAATAACTGAGCAACAAAAATAACTGAGAACCAATTCAGTGTATTACAGTGACTTCTGAAAAAAATCATAGACACTAAAACACTTAAGGTAAAGGCTGCTGAGGTAAATTTAGCTTCACCACAGGAATACATTATCTTATAACATAATAACATACATCATAATCAATTACCAATATCATAAAATTACCATTCCAAACTTTTGTCAGTAATATATATACTACTAACAAACACACACACACTGCATGGCCAAAAATAAGGTCACTCATAAGCAAGAGTGTAGGATTGAATCATTATTGCAGTGTGTATCTTTTATTTCTTAAACAACCATGTTGGAAAACGTACATACTATATGTATATATTCCAGGATGACAATGCCAGGATTCATTGGACCTTTGTGAGTTGAGTTCAGTGAGCACGAGGAATCATGTTCATGTACTGTATGAATTGGCCATGACAGAGTCCTGAGCTTACCCTATTAAAAGTTTTTAGGATGCGCTGGAGTCGACTTCACAGAGTAGCTCAACTCTCCCATTGTCGATACAAGATCGACACAAGAAGAATGTGTGTCAGGCAGTGTAAAGTCTGCTCCAACACATCTCAAAGACTTTCAATGGGGTTAAGCTTGGGACTCTGTGGTGCCCAATCTTTCACACATAATGAACATGATGAATCTTCACATTGTCATCCTGGAACATGGACATGGGTACATTTTCTCACATGGTTGTATGATACATAATAAGCTATGAACCGCATTAGAGTTAAAAGAATTGTCCAAAATATACAACATGCCAGAAACATTAATCACTGCAATAATGATTCAATCCTAAAATCTTAAGCATTTACTGATTTTTTCCCCCGTTCATTCCTCACCATTTCGGAGTACACACAAAGCCAGCAGCACGTGTCCATTCAGGGGGTCCTCCAGCCCCACCACAGCACAATCCACCACAGCAGGGTGCAGCAGGACAGACTGAAGGACACACACACACACACACACACAGAAACACAAACACACACGATATGGTTTTGTTGGTACAGCCAGGGGCGCAACTGCACATTTGCCGAGGGGTATGCAAGATCAGTGTTGGCGCCCCCCTGTATTCTAGTAGCCCCTAACACTAACTCCCGCAGAAAACTTTCTGCAAGTCAGTGACCAAAAGCCCATTAACTAGCTTGTTCACGGAAGGATACAAACTCATCAGGAGTGAAAAAAGTGGAAAAAAATATTTAATGAATAAAATATTTTTTATTAATTTTTATTTTTAAATGTAATATTGCTCACCTTTTAGTTAGGTAATTTGAACATACATATATATTCAATATATAAATGATTCATTATTCATATTTTTGCACATTTTTATATAAAATGAGAACACTAAGTAAAATTTACTTTAAAGAACATCTGCATTTTTTCATTTTTACTTAGAGATAATTCATTGAAAATAGGCCATGCTAAGTTGAAGATTTCTGCCAAGATTTCACCTGGCAGAAAAACAAATAGGTCTACTATTAAAATGAATGTCATGATTCCCACTATGACCACTACATGGCAGCAGAGGATCATTTATGGTCTCATTTACCATTTCCACTTTGTAATATAGTTCTTTTCACGTGTTTTGCTAATGTATTTATATTTAGACACAAAATCACAATTATAGCATTTAAAAATCTATTTTTTGTCAAAATTCAGCATTGTTTTGTATTGAAGTATGAAGTAGCAAGAGTTTTCAACTCATTGGATCTACTTGAATCACACAGATGGCCTATTTGAATTCAAAACGGCAATTTTCAGTGAAAGGTGGCTAGTTTGTATTGTTTACAGTCTTCTCAGTTTCTCTCAAATGTAAATCAAATGCACATTCACAAATGTGTTTTTTTTTTGAGCAATAGAGAAAATCAGAAATGAACTGATATTTGCCCTCTTCTGTAGTGGCGGAGCTAGGATGTTTTCATAGGGGTGGCCAGGAAGAGGCCAGCAACCAGTCTGTGGTGGCACAGAAATCTTCATTATTTCAATATAGAAATGTAGCCTATTTGACTATACTGGACTATTTCAGTGTCTAAAACACAACTGAAAACAATTCATTTGTACGTAATTGTAATTGAGAATTTGTGAATTAGATCAGGTAATTGAGTGAATATGAACATTTTTGTATTATTTTTGTATTACCTCCAGGTATTTTAATAAAAGGGCTCACTCTAACTTTATTGCTCAGTCAGCTTGGTTCTGGGTCTCAACACCCCAAAAGCTTGTTCTCCATCATTGCATAGGCCTACTCATGGATGAGCCATGCAGATAGTTCAAAGTTTAGTCAAACTTCACAGAATTTTATATAATCAATTAACTCTGAAAAAAAAATTTAAAAAAAGAAAAAAAAAAAAAGTCAATGTTTAACACTATTAGTTGTCAAAATGAATTCATTGCAACAGTTTTGTCAAAACTAAATCGAGCTCTGTACAAAGGAAAACAAAAAAAGTTCTCTTTTGAATCCCCATCTGAAATAATGTGAAAAAGGGCGGAAGTCAATAGCACATAAATGCCAGAATGTAAAATGTTATTTTATGCATTTAAATATTGTTTCATTTTCATACTGTACAAATTAAAGAAAGATTTAGCGCATGTTTTCTAGTACAACTGCACTGTGCTCACATTTACCCTACTTGTGCATTAAATTATAAATAAAAAATTACATAGGCTGTCATCTTGTGCCCTATTGTGATCTCGGAATTGCAGAATATTTCAGTACATGTATTTGAGAGACGTTCTTATGTATACAAGCACAGTTTTGCAGCTTTAATCGCAATTTTGGTAATTTCATGACTTAACTGTAGATGTATGCTCAGTTTCTAGTGTGGGTTATTTATGATGAAGTGATATAGCGCACCTCATATTCGCGTACAGTGGACGTCTGACAGAAAAGGAAGGTTTGTTTTTCTCTCATCAGACCGCAGTTCACTGTTGTTCTACTGAAGCTCATTTGGCACCTGTACCTTTTCCACACTTATTTAACTCGCACGCTGAGGGAAAGCTGAAGTGCGTATCTGAAAAGTCTCCCCCCAGCAAACACAGAACGTTCCCCTAACGTTAGTTTTTGGTTCCCGTTTGGTTATTTTTTTTGGGAACCAAATACTAATGTTAGGGAAACGTTCTTTTTTTTGTAACCATAAAATAACGTTCCCAGAACGTTGCAGGGTGGTTATTTTTAAAATAACCTAAAAATAACTTAGAGAACGTTCCGTAATGGTTAGTTTTAGGTTATTTTTATAACCCTGTAAAACTATCTTTCCAATGAAAACGTTGCAGATGTTTTTTTGTGTAACGACCTATACAGAGCCCTGAAATTCGTTTAATGCAGCATTAAAATACACAGAAATTATATCAATCAAAACAAGCTTTAATTTATAATATTAAGCCAGGATTAAGCAGGGAGTGATAGCAGAAATCATAACTTCGTGGGTTTGTTTCATCTTCATTTACTGCGAGCTTCATTCCGCGCGCTCGCGGAATTTAAAAATTAACGGTCATTTCGTTTTAGTTGTTTACTCATACTCGCTCGTTTATCGATCTATTTACTGAATGATTACTTAAAATTAATATAGTTAAGACAGTAAATATGATTTCGGAGGGATTTGACATGCCTAACCGAAGAGAACATGATGTTAAGCGAGAAGTTTTTGTTTACGGATCAAAAGAGGAGTGCCCCGCTGTACAAACTGTACACTTCAGTGGTAAGAGATGAATGTACTGATATCCTACTTTGTCAAGTCATTTTTTATTCTTTTTTTTAATATCTGTGAATAAACGTCATATTTTATAAACCTTAAAAAATACATTGTGCAAAGTCATTTTTATTTGGTGCCGAAGAAATAAAATCTGGGTAGCTACCCGGAAATGGACAGATTTAATCTTATTTAATCTTACATGATAGTTGATGTGCTCAGATTATTTTTATTAATTAAACAATAGATAAAAACAAGATATGGTTTTTATAATGCTGATTAGGCGTCCATACGGATCATTTTCATGCCACTTATACTATAATGGGTCGTGTGTGCTGGATGATTACTGAAATACAGTGGAGTGATCATACTGGAGTAAATAGGTTAGGGAAACGTTAGAATAATGTTCTAAAAACCAAAAAATAACTTTCTGGGAACCAAAAACTAATGTTCTGGGAACGTTATAATAACGTTATGGGAACGTTCTACAAACCAAAAACTAAATGTTCTATTTCTGTTAAGAAAACTTTCCTGGCTAACCAAAAACAAACCATAAAAAAATAACGTTCTGGAAACTAAAAATTAACATTCTCAGAACGTTCTGGGAACCAAGAATTGTTAGTAGAGCCGTTTGTTGTGGTCGTAAAGAGATACGGCGGTTTCGCGTCTTTATAAGTTTATACATTTTTGAACTCATTAAAATGCTAAAAACTAGGGATGCACCGAAATGAAAATTCTTGGCCAAAACCGAAGCCGAACAAAATGAAACACTGGGCCGAAGGCCGAATACCGAACACGGTTTTTCGCAATTTTTTCCCCCTATGTAGTCCTATTTTGCCATTATTTTCACCATTGCATAAATTAAATAGCCAAAATGTGCTTTTTACTGTTTTGTCCTGCTTTTCAAATAAAAAAAAATCAATTTCAAAGCAACAAATTTAAAATTATTTACTTAATACTGAACATTTTTTGCATTCTATCAGACATTATACCAACAAAGCACAATTTAACTTAAAATTAATAAGTTACTAAAATAATATTTTTTGGCCATTTTTGAGACCCCCTTCTTGAATCAGGCATGTACTTTTTTAACTGTACAAATAAATGCAGCCTTGCTGAGCAGAAGAGACTTCTTTTAAAGCATTAGAATATATTACAGATCCCAATTCGAACACTATGTGTGAATGTTATAATAAACGTATAGAGCTGTTGTAGGGTAATTATTATCATCATTATTATGGTCTTATTTTTTTATTTATTTTTATTTATTTTTTTTACAGAGCAACAATAAAATTACAATACTAACATTTATGAATGTAGATGGAGTTGTTGCTTTTTCTTAGATTTTATTTTGGCAGAAACTCGCAGGAAGATAGTGCTTCTTTTTGTTGACAACAGCATGCAGATATTTAAATGATTCTCATTACGAATTTGGGAAGATGTTTGTCGCACCCCAGCAGGCACCAGACGTCTATGTAACGTCAGGTTGATGTTGGACATGACGTCGGACAGACGTTGCATTTTGGTTCAAAATGAAAATCGGGTTGACGTCAATATTGGACATTGACTAAACGTTGTATTTTGCTTACACAACCTAAAAACAACAAAATATCAACGTCAGCTGACGTCGGTATTGGAGATCAATTTAACATTAACATTAGACGTTGAATTTACTTTGAATTTTGGTCACCCGACGTCGCAACCGAAATTTAACCAAATATCAAGGTCTTATGACGTTGTGTGCCTGTTTTGTGCCTGCTGGGACGTATCACATTGTCACGTCTTTAAAAAATGATAAAAATGTTACTGAGCAAATGACGACTTTGAATCCTGGCGCTGCGAGCTCGCCCAGCGCTGTTTGAATGCATGCAATTCGTGTGTGTATTAGAAAACCTAACATTCTGCAGTTTATTTACTAATCGTTTGAGGCCATTTCGCGATTTCAATTATCATAGTATCCAGCAACAACCACCCCTTCCTCTTCTCATCGGAGACATGAGATGCAGTGCTAAGCAGTCTCTCGCTGTCAGTGCTTCGTGCTTGTAATGATTTTTGCGTCTTTCTCTGACTGTTTTAAATACTTTCACACTGCAGACGTGTTTGTTGCATTAGTGCGCACCTCTATTTGATCGTGTCATGTCATTGTTCGGTACAATTTATTCAGTCTTTTTGCTTATTCGCAATTTAGGTTGCCGAACATTCGGTGCATCCCTACAAAAAACCATTGAAAAATATGTTTCATTACATTATTTTTAACAACTAAACTTTTGATTATTTATAACATTTAATTAAATAAGATTTTCGCATAATGATTTCGGCAAAATGGCGCCCCCCTATGTGCGGCGCTCCTATGCACTGCATATACTGCACACCCCGTTTTTGCGCCACTGGGTACAGCAGTAGGGGTGGGAGAAAAAAATAGATTTTCCGATGCATCGTGATTCTCTCTTCAACGATTCTGAATCTTTCAGAATCGATTCTGAGCTTGTTTTTTTTCCCCGTGTGTGCGCTAGAGACACGGCGGGCTTCATTGCACAGAATTTGCGCTGTGAGACACGTGCACATTGCTTGACAGTGTGTGCTTCCACCCGCCATGTTTTACTTTATATATGCTTTCATTTATACTGTTTGGAATGCAGTACTATTAGATGCAATAAAATTAAATAATTAAGTAATTGTTTTAAAAAGTAGCCTGCTTATATAATAAAAAAAATAAAGTAAATTTTGCACAAAATAAATTTGATATAAAATTTATATTAAAATGTAGCCATGTGCAGTAATATTGAAAACTGAGAATGTGACGCATCGTGATATTGCGTTAATAATGATAATCGTAATTAAATTGAATCGTGAAACCAAGATTCACACCCCTACTTTTAAGATGGCAGTACTGACATACAGAGATTCCAACTATAAACAAAAAGCACAGAAACTGCATTTTTGGTTAAGATGTAAAGTTGTAAAGATGTATTTGCACAGCAGAAGAATTAATTGGGGGAAAAAAATGCAGATCAACAATCGTTTTGGAATCGGATCGTGAAGTGCCTGAAGATTCCCACCCCTATACAGCAGCAAGAAATATTCTTGTTATCATTATGTGTGTCACGAGACACAAGAAGCCCTCCTCGTCCACAAAACCTGTGTCCATGGTGTCATAGTAACCCTAGGAGGGAGTACAATAACAACACTTTTCAACACGATAAGAATACATATTTGTAAGTTTAAAGACACATTTTAAGTGCCAGGATGAAAACAGCTGATATGTAATGTTTCTTTGAACCACTAGATGGTGCCGCACCACATAAAAGCACAAATCACAACTTGCTATACAATCTGAAAATAAGACGATTTTGGTCATATATATATACAGCAGAAATTTCAGAAGCTGTCAATCGTGTCAATTAAACTATACACATCCACAAACAAAGATATTTTACCAAAATATTTTTAATTGCACACCTTGTCTTGCCATGAAAGTCCATTACATTACATTTTTGTACACTACTAATCAAAAGTTTGGAATAATATATTTTTTTAAATAACAATAATTATTATTATTATTATTATTTAAGGCTCTTCTGCTCAAAAGGCTACATTTATTTGAACAACAGTATATATTGTTTAAAAGTAAAACAGTAATATTGTGAAATATTAATACCATTTCACTATTTCATAATATATTCATAATCACTATTTTCTATTTGAATATATTTTAAAATGTAATTTATTCCTGTGATGCAAAGCTGAGTTTCCAGCAGCCATTACTCCAGTCTTCAGTGTCACATGATCCTTCAGAAATCATTCTAATACCAAAACATGTTCAGATTGTTATATACCAACACTTGCTGTAGAAAAAAAGACATTCAATTAGCAATAATGGAATAAAATTTCCCTTTTTGAAACCTCAACTGCACAAAAAATAGCACTACATCATTCAAAAAATACATTCAGTGATAAACACATCCTTTAAAATTTTCTGTTGTCATGTAGCATGTAGTTTGAATGCAGCCAGCAGCAGCTGAGATGTAATTATCAAAAGCACATGCTGCGCACCTTCCTGTGAAGGGATTATGACTGCCCTGCCTGATTATTATCAAAAGGAACAGATATAGCCAGCCTGATCAAACTGCACGCAACAGCCTCTGCACACCCACGGACCGTCTAACGCATAACTGGAAGGCGCCTGTCAGAATCACAAATTGGACTGCTGTGCAACTTTCATTTGTCTGGATTGATATTATTACGAGCACATTCTAAGCATTTGATTGAGGCACTACTATCAAGTGAACTACATATTTAAAAGCACAACTGCATACTGCACTCTGTTTCCTGCCTATGACAATAATCACCATTTAATATTTCTAGGTAGTAATTCTGATCACAAAGGCACAAACTTTTGTTTTCATTTTAGTATGCGCTTTTTTGCTGTATTCTGTAATTGTCACAAAATGTTATTTGAACACGTCTGTTTTTTATGGTGGTCCATTATTTCAGTCTGGTCTATTCCAGATGAACCTGCCCCTAATATGAAAACCAAACAAACTGTGGCTGCTGTCTTTAACTTAGATGGTCCCTGTAGTGATATTTCACAATATTACTATTTTTACTGTATTATTTAATCAAATAAATGCAGCCTTGGTGAGCATAAGACACTTTTTTTCAAAAACTACAATACTGTGAGATACCTCACTTTATCAGAGAACCGGGGTTACGTTAATAACCTAAAGTTCTCTTTCTAAAATTTGCTTCCATATTGCCAATATGCTAATGAAGCAGACTAAAGATGGACATGATCTGAATTAAACCTCTTCGACCCAACTCAAGTGGTTAAAGCAGATCAGTATAGTATGAAAAATTCACACTATAATAAACTGGATTACCCAAGTGCTTAAATGTACAGTTTGTCCACTCGCTCCCAGGACCAAATGAGCAAGTGAAGGTTCTGTCACATCCAGTCTATAGAACTTCACAAAAGTGTGCGGGAAGACCAGCTAGCCGCAGCACAAATTTTCTGTATAGAAATGCTCTTAAACAGTGCCCAAGACGTGGCTATACCCCTGGTAGAGTGAGCTCGTAACTCCCTTGGGGCCTCTATATTCGCAATATTGTAACATAACATGATCCCCTCTACAACCCAGTGTGAGTGGTTTTGACCGGAGACGGCCTTTCCTTTAAAAGAGTCAACCCATGAAACAAAAAGCTGACTGCTTTTGCAAAGTGCCCTGGTTCTTTGTACATACATTTGTAGAGTCCACACCAGACATAAACAGTGTAGCCGGTGCTCCTCTGGTCATGAAAAAGTTGGCGGATGGAAAGCCATCGAATCCACAGACTGACCTGAACCAGAGTGATAATAATTTAGGCATAAACGCTTTTGACCACCCGGAGCAAACATCATACATGATGAGTGAACTGATAAGGCATGCAGTTCACTCACCTTTTTCGCTGTAGTAAGAGCAAGTAACAGAGCAGTCTTTAAAGAAAGCAGCTTTAAGGAGATGCTCTCAACGGGCTCGAACAGGGCTTTTGAGAGCATGTTCAGGACCACGGTACAAATCCCAGGGCGGGACCAGCGGTTTTGATACTGGGTGTGACTGCCGCGCTCCTCTCATAAATGGGCAAATGAGAGGATGTTAGCCTATAGTGCCCGAGTCAAGTCCTATATGGCACGACAAGATAGCAGCAAAACAAACTTTAACCGTTTCTTGCAAGAAACATAACACGTCTAAAATTGAACAAATGCGTACAGTAACGCATCTGGCCATTTGTAGACAAGAGCATCCACACCCAGCGGTGCATCGTTGCCCGCTTGACCGAATCTCTGCCTTATCATCAGAACCACTTTGGGGTGAAGTCTCCACTCCCTGTACAGTGAGTTCTCTCTGGATGGTCGACAGCACCTCGTCATCTTCATCTCCTGCTAAAGGATCTTCAAATAGTGGGAAAAGGACAGGTGACACACTATCTATCATATCTCCCCATGAGTTTGAGGACCGTGGACACTCCATAGATTCCTCTTTGGGTTGAGCAGAGAGGCAAGAGTCTCCTTTCTCAGGTTTTAGTCAAGAAAAGGTGGCCAAGGTGGCCATTAAGGCTTCAGCACTCTATTTGTACGATGAGTCCACCACAATGTGAAAACTACTACAGAGCTGTGCTGAGAGTAGTGAGCTCTCTTTTTCCCTCTTTTTGGTGGGAGCTGAAAAACTTGCCTTAACGCATTAGTTATCCAACTCCAAGTGCAGTCACTCATTGAACGTGAGGAAATATTGCGTTTGGGCATTACTTTGCGGCTTCGTCTGTAAACTGTTGAGTAACAATTCCCAAAGTCTGCTGAGGACTGAAATCTTCCACGGGGGAGAGAGCGAGAATAATGAGACGGCAAGTAGCTGCGGTTTATATACAGAGAGGCGGGACTCCCTGATCGCTGCAGTGACTGGTCTGCTGTGATTGGCAGACATGGTGTTATTGGTGCTTTCGCAATCAGTCATCCCTGGGCTGTTCCCATCGTGACATACCGAACGAATGTTAGAAAGAGAACATTACCAATCTTACTTATTACAAAGTTTTATATATCTAAATATATATATATATATCTTGTAGCTGAACTCTTACAGGGAACTTGGTGAAGTACAGTTCCTTAAACAGCGTCTGATTCTGCCAGAGACTGAGAGCCGCCCCAGGAGGCAGAGGAAGCCTGATGAGAGAAGAAAAAGAGATGTGACCTTGCTCTTCTTTGAACCATCAAAGAACAGGATGTTTTCAACCTTTCAGGGTCAGAGAATGCTTTAAAGTATGAATATAAATGACAATATTCAGACGAACAAAAAACTAAAATAAGGAATAAAATTAATTTTTTTAGATTGAAAAATTGAGAAAAAAAGCATATAATCCCTGATGGGCACAAAATACTTGAAAAATAAGCAGTACATCCAAGATAAACAGCCATTCGATATCTTGCCTGGACCTCCTGAAAGTGTTTATGTATAAAACAGCGTCTCGTTTTAGAAGTCACAATTTCCTTTTAATCCGAGCGTGTATCCGGCAGGCTTTCTTGATTAAAATCAAATCTACCGGAGAACAGAAATGACAACAAAACAAACATCTACGAGATTAGTTCCCTCGGTGGCGGGCGAGGACAGACGCGTTGTCGGCTTAGACGGGTATTGTACCTGAAGAAAGGCTGAAAGAACACAGAAAATGCTCTTTTCTAAGCAGACGGTGTGAGACGAGACCCCATTAGTTATTCTGCTCAGGCTTGGGCTTAATGTCCTCGTACAAAGACTGAGATTTTAAAGTCAGATGTGTGATGAAAGATTCTCTCTGCTTTGTGTCATATAAATCGTTTATTGTGTAGAGAAGATGATGAACAGATTGAAGTGGAAAGCAGAAAAAAGGAGTTATTTGTGAAGATCAAACAAAAAAGCTACGCTGCCATCTTTAGGACACGGCGCAGGCCTGGACGGGTATCTGAGCAGATGCACCTGAAAAAATATGGGCGTCTACGTGACATGGTTAATAAAGAAAGAGCAGGGCTGTCCATACAACCATATAATTGTACAGATGATGATGATTCTGTATTTCATATAGTTCAGTGAGATCAGAGCTACTTCTACACCACCGGTCCGAAATTCAGAACACATTTGACAAATGTTTCTCATGATCTTAAAGACCTTTTGATCTAAAGTTTTATACTTAAATGTATGAAATTAGTTAAACAGAAAAATAAATTATACTGTACCTTTTATGGATTAATTTATAAAAAGTGAGACAGTTAGAATCTTCTGATCTCTTTACAATGACTTCTGCATCTCCACTTGTATTATTTCATAGTTTGACTTTACAATTACATTCAAATGTGTAAAATAACGCAATATTTTACACATTTCAATTGTCACTAAAATACTGCCTCATCAATTATTTTTATGATGAAATAGCATTAACAAAACGTATATTTCAGTCAATGCGCAAGAGCAATCCAAAGGTGTCTGAACTTTTGACTGCTAAAATATAAAGTGCACATTATTGACTAAACTTTTTTTTTTTTTTTAAAAGACATTTTAAAATCAGTTTGGCACATTCACTCCCTCTCTGACATTTTAAAAGGTGCCATTTCATTATATTTGTCCTTTTATTAAAGTCAACATCAATCAGCATTCATCGCAATCCATTAAATGTGCTTGTGTAATGCATTTCTAAGTAAAAGGGGATCTTCAAAATATATTTTTTAAAAATTGGATGGGACTCGATTTGTCCATCTGAAACTGATTGGATTGTGAAACAGCCCTCTGAAAAAAGATGATACTGAAAGCAAGGGCTTGGTAATATCCTTTTAAAAGGGGTGTAACTTGTTACATTTCAATGCGATCATGAATTGTGCATTAGGAAAGTAAATGGGGTCCATTTTCATGTTATGTTCACTTTTTTTTGTTTTTTTTGTTTTTTCACAAAGGGTTTTGAGCAATAAGAATCATGATCCAGTTAGGATATCTTGATGCATCATGACATATGTATCGCTCAGCCCTAAAAGAATACGTCATAGCAGTGGGCAGGTTCATATCTAGCCTGATCCCTATCCCTAATAACTTTCTGCCTCCTTCCTACTGTCTGTGTCAATATAAAATAAAATACGAAAGGATTGAAATAACTCTACCACAATATTTCCCAGAGTCCTTGGTTTCACCTGTTGCATTTCATCATCAATCACTGTCACTATGAGACAAAGATGAAGAAAGTTTAAGTACTTCAGTCACTTACTGAACCATCCAGTTAAAAACTGTCAATCAAAAGGAGCTCTAACACATAATCCTTAAGCGATGAATAAGAAAGAATTTGTAATAAACAAATAAAGAGCCGCAAACGTGCCATGAAAAGCATGCCTATTTAAAATAATCTCACCGTTGTATCCAGGCACGGCTTTACCGGCTGTACTAGTAGGGGGAGTGAGTGAGCAGCCCAGACCGACACAGGACGCAGTGATGGAAGAGCCACTTTCTACAAAAGAGACACACCACAGTGATGAGAGCTGCAGAAGCAGGTCATTCAGAATGAGGCACTGATGTCAAAAACATAAGCTTATTAACATATGACCACCTATATTTGCATATCAATGAGTATTTAATTATTCAACAACTGTAAAGTGGTCTTGTTACTCATTTCACATGCACAGAGGTTTACCAATCAGAAAATTTGTCATTAACCTTAGAAATCTTAAAGGCGCAGTAACCTGGTTAATTCTAAGGGTCAGAGAGAGGGTAGAAATTAGTGGTTGAACAGATCGTAGTTGATCCCTGATCTGTATAGTCCAAGCCCCATGGTTCGGCACACATGTGATCCGCAGATTAATTCCAAAATTTAACCATAATAGAGTGAAATTTTATCATGTGTACGTGTTTACACATTTGAAACCATTCCAGCGAAATAAAAAGCGAAAGGGAACTCGTTACTCGCGTGCTGTTTTCTATGCGCACAGCCACAAACACATGAAGCGCGCACACGCAGAGAGGCACGTTTCAGACTGTGCGCAAACACCGAACTAAACCCTCTTTCGTATCTCCTTGCATTTGAACAGACATATATACACATAAAATTATGACAAAATACAGATCTCGACAATCATTCTGGAAAATGCAGTCAGTTATATCTTAAGTGAACGAGAACAATTGAGAAAGAATTCGGATGTGTGATCCATGCATCAGGTCTTAAAGGGACAGCAGCCTATAAATACATGCTGCTGTCATTAATGCTCATCAAATAACAAAACACAGCTTTGACAAAGATTAATCTGTTTAATTTATACAGTGAACACTATGCAGTATTATTTTACACATTACATTTGTGTACCTGAATACTACCGACCTTAATTTATTTGTAACATTGTTTTGTTGTATTAATATATGCTTGCAATTTGTGTATTTGTTCTTATTTTTCCTGGCAGTTCAGTTGTCTCTTTAATCATGTTTGAACTTTCTCAGTTAAGCTAGTAGTTTTTGCTGTGGTATCGAAGAAGTAATTAGATTTAAGTAATAAATGGAAAGCAAAGTTACACTGAAATATTCTCTTTCTTTTCTTGCTGATCTGAAAAATTATCTGATCCATGGCTCAAAAAATGTAATATGATCCAAACAGTGAGATTTGTGATCCGTTGAACCACTAGTAGAAATGATGATCTAAAACTATATTCAGACTGTATGTTCAAACCTTTACTAACATTAGAAGCGGATTTCATGAAAAACCTAATGGAAACACTTAAGCAAAGCAACTCATTTTTGTACATTTCTTCTTCTATGGTCACTTTTCTCTCGGGGAGCAACAGTTTGAAAAGATCCTTGCTCAGCTAGGTGACATAGAAGTCGGCATGAATGGAAATTCTATTTAATAATCTATTCGGAATAATCAAACTTCTAAATATATCTGTGTACAATTGTGAGCAATTCAGTGTTATTGTTAGCTAAAACTTGAGTAATAACATTACATGAAAAATTAATAACACTGAATATCCAACTAATAATCCAATCCAACAACTAGTAATATCCATTTGGAAAATGAAAATAAGTTGAAGTATTAAAATTACTAAAACTGAAAAAGTAAATAGTAATATCCAACTGGAAAATGAAAATTTAATAGAAAATTAACAGAAATATATATATATATATATATATATATATATATATATATATATATATAAAATCAAGACAATTAAAAATATTAATAAAACAGTATTTGAGTAATACCAAAAAAATACAAGAACAATTATTACATTCAAATATGTAAGTCTTTTTACATCGGAATCTTGAATTAATGATCAAAATGTCATAACTTGATCTTCCGGTCAAACAGCAAACTTCTCTCTGGTGACGTATGCAGGACTTGTCCAATCATTTAGTCTGCTTAAACCCCACCCCTTTCTTACAATCAACTGCAAGATTGCATTCAGATCTGCCTCCATCCAATCAGCAATTGGTGGATTGAGCCAAGTCCCCACCTACGTTTCTTTCTTTTTTGATAAACAGTTTCCTCGGATGTAGATCCCAAGACAGAATCTGCTGCATCGTGACCTAGTCACCTCATATAACACATCCAGTTTAACGACACAGACCTTTCATGGAAACTCTACCAATCCCCTTGTATACTAAGGTTCGCTACTGCTGCGACAATGCAGCAACGCATACTAAGTATGTACTGTACAACACTGCACTGACCCAGCACTCACTGCGTTTGTGTGCTTGCATAAATTACATGTCTGGCTTATAAATAAACATCATCAACAAAAGTTAAAAATACTTCACAATCAGTAGACGACAGCGTGACACAGAGCAAAGCGTTCACAAATAGAACACAGACTTGTTCGTCATCCGTCTCGAAGCCAGATGCTACAGGAGAGCTGTGAACAGCAGGAAGAGAGAGCGAGCGAGTGATAAAGAGTGTGCGAGAGTAACTGGTAAAAAGAGAGAGAGAGAAGGAGAGTGAGACAGAAATCTGTTGGCATCGCAGCGTGTGGCACCACGAGTCTGTCTGCCACTGCTGCCATATGTGAGTATAATGCAGAAAGCTCAAACGTTTTTCACAGGTGACACGCAGCGTGTAGACGCGCACACACAGAGCGGGAACGTGTTTCTGAATATTCACAGATTAGCATTTAGGTCATTTATCTACAACATGTCTTTCCAAACTCATATGACTTTCGTGAAATGTTGAAGAATGTGCAGGTCACTCTTTTCCATGAAATCATAATGCATGGGGACTGGAGCTGTCTAAACATGCTAAATGACCTTAAAAGCATCCAAATGTGCTTGTTTCTCTACTATTTAAGCAAAAAGTAGGCACAACACAGTAGTAATGTCTAAATTCATAGTATTCTTAAAACAGTAGTGTGCATCTGAATTCTGAAGTGTGCATCAGATTGACACTTTACTTTAGGATGCAATTAAAAAAAATTGGCACATTCTAACCAGCGTTCCTGTATGTGCACGTCTTTTCTCGGTTCCCCCGTTATTCTTGCATTATAGAGCGAACATAAGAGATTATCTTGTAAGATCAGATACTTTTGCGGGTAATAAGAAAAGAGATCGTATTGTAAATGAAGTAGGCTTTTTATCTTGTCAAAAATGTGCTGCTTGTATATATATATATATATATATATATATATATATATATATATATGGAGAAAACAGGTGACTTTCAAGAGTTGCGTTACAGATCGAGTATATCGTATTAGACAGTTTACCACTTGTGCATCCACTAATGTCATTTATTTGTTGACTTGTGTGTGTAATAAGCAATGTGTGGGAAAAACCAGTAGATCGATCAGAACGTGCATTATTGAGCATATAAGCTCCGTTAGGAGAAAGGATATAAAATCTCCAGTAGCCCGTCATTTCAATGAAGCGTCACATTCCATATCGGACATGGATTTTACGGTAATTGAACATATACCACAGCTTCGAAGGGGTGGTGAGATGGAACGTCGACTTTTACAAAGAATACAAATTGATTTTTGATTTGAGATCTTTATATCCCCTCGGTATGAATGAGGAATTGATTTTGAACTGTTTTTTATAAGATTTATGGGTAAACTATGAAATTATGGAAAAATGTTTTTGTATCCTGCATTAATGAGGTTTTGTATTGAAAGTATGTCTGCATTAAGGAGCTTTTACCATCTTATATATGTATAAGAATTTCTTAAGGTATATCTGATATATCCTTTGTGCCTGCTCACATATTATGATGTCCATGGTAAATTTTGATGTTTTAATGGGTGCAGCTGTGCACTAATCAATGTGGCACTGAGGAAGAGCTTTGTCTCGAAAATGTTTTGCACTTTTCACTTGAGATTTTGTCACAGCAGCTTGACTTCTAATGTTTTGCACTTTTCACTTGTTTTTTATGGCCTCTGATGAAGCATTTAATAAAGGATTATCTGAAGAGGTGTTAGCCCTGCATATAACTGTGTGCGGATCTTATTTTTGTTTGATTGCTCAGAGAATTTGCCACTAGGGGGCATTCACACAAGACGTAGGGCAGAGCATTGATAAATAACACAAAGGCCAGAGACGTAATTTAAAAGTTGTACTTATTTTAACTTCAGTGCCACGCTTTTAGATTGCTGTGACAAAAGACACGAGGCGCAATGGTCAAACACATCCATCTAGACGTCTAGCATGTTTACTTTGTCACGTATTAATAGTCGTCCAGTTGTTAGAGGATTGTTTTCTGTATATGCATGTACTGTATTGTAAAATTAAAAGCAGTTTCTTTTTGTAATTAATTTTGTAAGTCTAAAAAAATCAGAAATATATATAGCATAATATCAGCCAATATATTAAGAGACTGATCTCCAAAATATAAACAATTATCAGTGTCTGTGAAAATTTTCATGGCTGCATTCAATTCGTCATCTATACCTTTATATAGTGCAATATTAAAGGGTTACGAATGTTTTACGGGTTTGGAACGACATGAGGGTGAGTAGTTAATGACAGAATTTTCATTTTTGGGTGAACTATCCCTTTAAAGTGGTGGGGCCCAAAACAATAGTGGACGTTATCACAAGCACTCATTCAATCCCATAATGCACTGTGAGGGTCATGCATAGTTATTTCTTGAGCCTCAGCAGAAAAGTGGAGTATAAATGTGGCGGTAAATGCTTGTTCACAACCACACTGACAGCTTTTTTAGTTCATTATGGCACAAACTACACAAAAGAGGCAGCCCTTCTGGTGAACTCATTGTCCAAATGTATTTACCAGTTTTTGTGTGGATTATATTAGTACATTAAAGGGCTACTTCACCCAAAAATGAAAATTCTGTCATTAATTACTCACCCTCATGTCGTTCCAAACCCGTAAGACCTTCGTTCAACCTTCGGAACACAAATGAAGATATTTTTGATGAAATCCGAGAGCTTTCTGACCCTCCATAGACAGCAATGCAACTGAAATGTTCCCAGACCCAGAAAGGTAGTAAGGACATTGGTAAAACAGGCCATGCATCATCAGTGGTTCAACCATAATTTTACGAAGCTACGAGAATACTTTTTGTTCACAAAGAAAACAAAAATAAGGACTTTATTCAACAATTCTTCTCCAAATCACGTATTCTGCCATTATGGAGTACCACAACGCATACACTTGTGTTCTTCTTGTGTTCTGTAAACAAGGCGCAGCGCATGCATGTTCTACGTCAGCAGAATCATGTGCATGTATTGTCTACATGCAGAGGTACTCTCAATAATAGCTGAAGACATGATTTGTAGAAGAATTGTTGAATAAAGTGGTTATTTTTGTTTTCTTTGCGCACAAAAAGTATTCTCGTAGCTTCGTAAAATTACAGTTGAACCACTGATGTCACATGGATTTTAATGATGTCCTTACTACCTTTTTGGACCTTGAACATTTCAGTTGCATTGTTGTCTGAGGGTCAGAAAGCTCTCAGATTTCATCAAAAATATCTTAATTTGTGTTCCAAGATGAACGAAGGTCTTACGGGTTTGGAACGACATGAGTAATTAATGACAGAATTAGTTTAGTGGGCGATTGCAGAGACCATCATAAAAGTGGTTGATAAGACTTGCGCACTATACTCCACATCTTCTGAAGCCATTCAAAAGCTTTATATTACAAACACACCAACATTTAAGTGAGATATATATATATATATATATATATATAGATATATATATAGATATATATATATATATATATATATATATATATATATATATATATATATATATATATATATATATAAAATGGAAAACTACAACTACATATTTGGGTTAAAAAAACTTTAACACTAAATCAATGAAGAGGAATGAGCAGGTGTGCTTAACCCAGTTGTTGGAAACTGCTAATTAACCGAGAGGGTTTTGACACAAATGGCTAATTAGTTCCTTCTGAAGTTCATGTCCTGCCATCACCTGTTTTTTTTTTTAAGTTATTGCCAAGCACTTGACATCCCAAAGTTGATTTAGTGGACTGATAAAGTGAAAAACTGACAGACTGTGCCAGGGTTCACATGCACATGACGTTCAGCTGAAAGACGCTCAGGGCCGCGTTAAGGTCGTTCGTACAGCCAGCAGTCATTGCCACTTATTCCCAACTGGAAACATACCAGTTGCCCAGCAACAGTGGTGACATCAGCAGCCTTCATCACCAAGCCCCCCACCTCTTCACGGCAGGAGTTGCGTCTTAAAATAGCACACAGATTATTATCAGGTCTCAAAAGCGGCAGCCTTTTTCATTTTCTGTGTGTACTGACGAACATTGCCACGGAGAATAATTAAATGACACATTTACATACATTTGTGCATGTTTGTTAGAGATTGCAAACACATACAGTCTGATTTAAGCAACACACTACAAAAGACTGAGCTGTGTTATTATTTATTTAAAAGGTATTATTTATATACTATTATAGTATTTATTTATTAATATTTTCAATTAGCTGTTGCTTTTATATTTTTATCCATTTTAAGTTTTAATCAGTTTTTTATGTGCTTTTGTCATTTATATATTTTTTTCTATTTAGCTTTTATTTTTTATTTCAGGTTCAGTTTACTTATTTTAGTATCTCAACTTAAACTTAGGCAACATTTATATTTATATTTATATATATATATATATATATATATATATATATATATATACACACACATATATATATATATATATATATATATATATATATATATATATATATATAGGTTTTAGGACAACTTTGATTTTACATTTATATAGCGCTTTTCTGGGCATTCAAAGCGCTTTACATAGAAGGGGGGGATCTCCTGAGCCACCACCAATATGCAGCATCCACCTGGACGATGCGACGGCAGCCATACTGTGCCAGAACGCCCACCACACACCAGCTTACTGGTGGAGAGGAGACAGAGTGATGAAGCCAATCGACAGATATGGGGATGATTATGAGGCCATGATGTTCAGAGGCCAATGGGTGAATTTGGCCGGGATGCCGGGGTTACACCCCTACTCTTTTTCGAAGGACATCCTGGGATTTTTAACAACCACAGAGAGTCAGTGTGCGTGTACGTGTGCGTGTGCGTGTGCGTGCACACACACACACACACATGAATTTGTGGTTTACGGGGACTCTCTATAGGCGTAATGGTTTTTATACTGTACAAACTGTATTTTCTATCGCCGTACACCAACCCTAAACCTAAACCTACACCTTACAGGAAACTACTGGCAACTTTTGAATTTCATAAAACACCATTTAGTATGTTTTTTAAGCCTTTTGTTTTACGGGGACACAGGAAGTGTCTTCATAAACCATGTTTACGTTGTAGTACCCATGTCATTATACACATTTGTGTCCTCATAAACCATATATACCAGTACACACACACACACACACGTATGTATGTATGTATGTATGTATATGTACAAATGTTGCCTTTGGAACAAATTGAAGTAAGTTTTTCAATTAGAAAAAAACGATTTTAATCAGCTTACATAATAAAATTAAGGATATAAAATTGAATTTTTAACTATTTTATTAAGCAAATTAAATAAATGATATTGTCAATATATTATTATTATTATTATTATTATATTTTTATCATTTTTTTTTAAATTATCACTATTGTTATTCTATATTTAATAGTTCATAGTAATTTTGCTATTTTCTCTTATTTTACATTTAAATTACCTTAACACTCAAAGTTGATCTTTAAAAACACTATTATTTTAATAAATGTAATGTTAAATGTAATCCTTACCAATCTCAAAACAAATATCCACTGTTCATACTGTACATTATAATGTTGTCATGCCCTAATTCAATCATTTAATGTTTTTAGCATTTCATTTTTAATTTATTTAGACAAAACAGTAACAGCAAACCATTTTAAAAATGTCAATATGAAAATCATATTGGCCAGAATTACAATTGGCCATTATGGGTGTTTACAATGGTTGCATGATGGGTGCACAATTTTCAAACTAGTTGTTAGTTGCATTACTAATATTGACCCATCAGCATTCAGAATAACTTTCATAATAACCTTTATGTTCATCAACAAGTTGAAGCATGCAAACGTACGTGTGTGTGTGTGTGTGTGTGTGTGTGTGTGTGAGAGAGTGAGTGAGAGAGAGAGATTTTGTCACAGCAGCTTGACTTCTAATATTGCGATGCACGCATGAGCCTGGGGAGGTTTGAGCGGGTAATGACATAGATAATGAAGGTTCAAATCACTTCCACTTTATTTCAGAAAAGCTATCGCATCAGCGCAACCAAACTGCTGTTACACAACACCTCATCAGCTCTTCTAATCAAATCTCGCTCTGTGCCGCTGATCAATTCAAACACGCTGTGGCATTTGTGTGTTTGCATGCCGAGGTGGAGCTGTGGCTGTTATTACAAGTCATCTAATAATACGATTCGTCTTGATGGTGATGCATAAACATGATTTTAATCATGAATTGGATGGAGACAGGGTGAAATTATAAATGGAGAGCAGGACACACACACACACACTGTGAGGACAGAGTCATTTATCACATGAAGCACTTCAGCCTCTCTGGCCCTGTGCTCACTCACATACGGATCCATTGTTTTTTCCGTTCACGCATCAATACGGATCTGACACTGGTTTTAAATTTGTGCTGTCGAGTGACACAAAGACTTTACCAGTACTGACTAGAAAGATGGATATGAGAGCGAGGGGAGAGGTGATTCAGTTCATATTGTACAAATATTCTCTGGTCAAGCTCGGCACCTGTTTACTTCTCAGAGATATTTATGAGCTGAATATGTTTTGCAGCCAGTATAGAATGAATGAGTAACCTAACTCATTATACATGTGATGGTTTATGCATCATGCTGGCAATAGGGGTTATGAATATCAAAAAAGTGTCCTGGTTTTTTAGACAATCCATTTCAGGCTTGCTGGAGAAATAAGGGCAATTTTATGGTCAGGAACTGAACATTGCAGCATGCATAAAGAAAAACAACCAGCAGAAAGTTGCAACTTTTTCCATTTGCCAACTATTTTAGTGGAGCATAAAGAAACTAAAGAGTATCAGTCAGTTATATAACAGTTTTAATATTAGTTTTACTGTTGAGTTCTGAGTTTGGTTTACTGTGTTACTGTTATTTGCTTTCAAGGTCAAAGAACAGTATTACATTGTGTGCCATATTTTTATTTTTTATTTTTTGTCAGACTTGTGAATTTAATTTAATCTTTTCTTTTTAAGATTGCAATATTATCTTTTAGTTTGTCAAACAAAAAAAAAAACAAAAACAAAAACAAAAAAACAAGAAAATCAAATGAGATGAAGTACTTTTCATTTAAGTATTCATTTTCGCAAACTTACAAAACATGCTTAATTTTTAACCCTCTGGTGTTGTCCGCATGGCGGTCAAAAATTACAATTTTTTTTTCCCATTAGTTAGTTTGATTATTTATTTACTGTTATTATTATTACTTCAATGAGATGATATTTTAGTTTAATGTTTTTTTATTTAATATTTTGTATTTTTAGGGAATTTTATGGTACTGAATTATATTTACGGAATAGTTATGATCCATTTATTACCTGCTAACCACTTTTTGAGCATACACCTGAGAATGAAATTTCCAAAAATTTCTTAAACTGTCGTAAATCTAGATATATTTATATGTTTATTATTATGAAAAATGCACAAAAATACATTTTAAAATTTTAAAAACATGTTTTACTCTAAAACTGCAACAAAACCAAAGGCATAAATCTAATCAAGTTGTGTTTCAAGTTTGAGGTTGATATCTGAAAAAATTAGCTTTCAGTAAGCAGAGTTCCAAATGTTTCTAATAGATGAAATTTACTTTCCATTCCACTCCAATGTTTTCCTTGAATTTTCAGCAAATAACTACAGTATCTCACAAAAGTGAGTACACCCCTCACATTTCAGCAACAATTTTAGTATATCTTCTCAAGGGACCATACTACACAAATGAACCTTGGATATATTTTAGAGTAGTCAATGTGCAGCTTGTATAGAAGAACAAATTTACTGTCCTCTAAAAATAACTCATATAGCCATTATTGTCCAAATAACTGGCAACAAAAGTGAGTACACCCTAAGTGAACATGTCAAAACTGTGTCCAAAGTGTCAATATTTTGTAGTGGCACCATTGTTATCTAGCACTGCCTTAATCCTCCTGGGCTTGGAATTGACCAGAGCTGCACAAGTTGTTGCTGGGATCCTCTTCCACTCCTCCACAATGACATCACAGAGCTGCTGGATGTTAGACACACGACGCTTCTCCACCTTCCACTTGAGGATGCCCCACATTTGCTCAACAGATTTCAGGTCTGGAGACATACTTGGCCACTCCATCACCTTCACCTTCATCAGCAAGGCAGTTTGGGGTTGTTATCATGTTGGAAAAATGCTGTTTGGCCCAGTTTCTGAAGGGAGGGCATCATCTTCTGCTTCAGAATGTCACAGTACATGTTGTAATCCATGTTTCCCTCAATGAACCGCAGCTCCCCAGTACCAGCAGCACTCATGCAGCCCCAGACCATGATGCTACCACCACCATGCTTGACTGTAGGCAAGACACAACTTTCTTGGTACTCCTCACCAGGCCGTCACCACACATGCTGGACTCCATCTGAGCTAAACAAGTTTATCTTAGTCTCATCAGACCACAGGACACGGTTCCAGTAATTCATGCTCTTGGACAGGTTTTCTTCAGCAAACTGTTTGCAGGCTTTTTTGTGAGCCAGCTTCAGAAGATGCTTCCTTCTGGGACGATGGCCATGCAAACCGACTTGTTGCAGTATGTGGCGTATGGTCTGAGCACTGACAAGCTGACCTTTCACTTCTGCAACCTCTAAAGCAATGCTGGCAGCACTCATGTGTATGTTTTTTGAAGCCAGCTTCTGCACCTGACGCACAGCGTGAGAACCTAACTTCTTTGATCCACCCTTGCGAGGCCTGTTCCGAGTGGAACCCGTCTTGAAAAACCTCTGTATGACCCTGACCACTGTACTGTAACTCAGTTTCAGGGTGTTACCAAACTTCTTATAGCCTCGGCCATCTTTGTGTAGAGCAACAATTCTAATTCTCGAATCCTCAGAGTTCTTTGCCATGAGGTGCCATGTTGAACATCCAGTGGTCAATATGAGAGAATTGTACTCAAAGCACCAAATTTTAACTGCTCTAATAAAAGATAAACAAATTTGTATGGTCCTGTCAAGCAGACAAAAACATGAACATGATGAATAGGACATGTGGCTTTGCATGGTTAAACGACGTATAGCTGTTATCACTTAGGGTGTACTCACTTTTGTTGCCACCTTTTTTGACAATAATGGCTGTATGTTGAGTTATTTTCAGAGGACAGTAAATCTTTACTGCTATACAAGTTGCACATTGAATACTCTAAAATATATCCAAGTTTCATTTCTATAGTATTGTCCCTTGAGAAGATATACTAAAATAGTTGCCGAAATGTGAGGGGTGTACTCACTTTTGTGAGATACTGTATATTGTAATGTACACCTTTAAAAAACATACTCTAACACAGCCAAGTTTGGGATAAGTAAGATTTTTTGTTTATCTGTTTTTGATAAGAAGTCTGTTATGATAAGAAGAATAAGTTGTTAGCTGAGAGGAATCATATGGCATAAATATCAGCTGATATCAACAGATATTACAAAACAGCTAATCTACAGGATCATCTTAGGCTTTGTTCAGACATATTTTTTTGCCATAATGGAATGAAATCCATTTTTTTGTACTCTGAATAACAAATAAACGGTTTTGAATTGGTTTGAATTGGTTTTCAAATCACGTATGCATGTGGTTTGGATCAGATTTGTACAAACAAATCTGATCCAAACCACATGCATACGTGATTTGAAAACCAATTCAAATGGACTAGACAAGTAGAGTCCTCTCTTCTCACAATGACAGCTAACAGTTGTTACCGAAGAACATTTCTTGGTGTTGTGCTGATGCGGAAGTCATTACTATGGTAACTGATGTAGACATACAAATGAAATGTCAGTGTGAACAATTAGCCCTAAAGGCTGAATCTGAAGAAACGGATCTGAATCAGCGTGAACAATGCCTTAAAAGACAAGACAATAAGCAGACAAGAAGCAGGCAATAGAAATGAACCAGAGCAGTGACTCACCAGTTTGCCACCAGTGATCCAGCACTGGGACTCCAAAACTCATCTTGGCCCATTCGAGGGTCTCTATATCACAGCGTTCCCCAGCTACAAACAAGTTCTTCAGCCTGCCGAAAGAAAAATACCAGCTCTTATAAAGTCTGTAAACTTCAGAGCAGCCTCATGTGTCCCTAAAGACTTTGCAGCAAAGAAATGTGAAAAGAATGCAGGTGTGCATTAAATATTTATTGAACTCATTCTTGTAGTAAAGAAACAAGAAGCACTGACAAGCGGTGATTGGATGAAGCACAGCGGGTGTATAAAGGTGAGGATTCACTGCTCCTGTCATCAAACTGCCCACAATCCTCAAACAAGAAATGGATTACAACATAGCGGGTGACCACATCACATAAATCCTTTCATCTGCTCAAGCCTACAGTAAACTACATCTGTAATACCGTAGAGACGCTCACATGGGAGCAAAGGACAGTCAAAACGTCTTTTCATCATTGAGGCATGTTTGAAATGCTAATACTAGGAATAGTGAGTGATTCCATTGATTTGGTAGCTTGACAAGCACAAGCTATGCTGGAAAGTTGGTTTATTTTCAGACTGTTTTTGCATTTGCATTAAACGGATCGTTCACCCAAAAATGAAAATTCTGTCATTAATTACTCACCCTCATGTCGTTTCAAACCCGTAAGACCTTCGTTCATCTTCAGAAAGTTAAGATATTTTTGATGAATTCTGAGAGCTTTCTGACCCTGCATAGACAGCGACACAACTGACAAGTTCAAGGCCCAGAAAGGTAGACAATCGTTAAAATAGTCCATGTGACATCAGTGGTTCAACCTTCATTTTATAACGTTATGAGAATACTTTTTGTGCACAAAGAAAACAAAGATAATTTCTTTATACAACGATTTCTTCTCTTTCGTCTCAGTCGTCGATGCACATTCACGAGAGCTCCCTTAATGACAAAATTTTCATTTTTGGCAATGCACTAAAGAGACGGGGAGTGTAAACTTTTAAATTGGATGATCAGGGTAAATTGTACTTATTTTGTCTTCTGGGAAACATGTAAGTATTCCTGTAGCTTCTGAAGTCCAGTACTAAATGAAAAAGTATGATTGTTAAACACAATTAAACTGCTCAAGACCAACAAGGGACTCATGAACAACTATCATAAAATATAAAAACAGTCGTGGATCATCCAGGAAATGACACACAGTATTAAGATTCAAGGGTATGCAAACTTTTGAATGGGGTCATTTTTATAAATTCAGTTATTATTTTGTCTTGTCGAGTATGCAAACATCTGTTATGTGAAATAGCTTATTCAGGACAGTACTAAATAAAAAAATAACATGCAATTTTCATGATCCCTCTTATTTTGCTTCAATTATTAACATTTTGCACATTCTGCAAGGGGTATGTAAACTCATGAGCACAACTGTATATACTGCAAAAAAAGTATTATATTATTATTTATATTACACCTCCATTTCAAGATTTTTCCTAAACCCCACACATTAATATGATTAATGAAAATTGGTTTTATTAAAAAAATAAATAATAATAATAATAATAATAATAATAATAATATTATATATATATATATATATATATATATATATATATATATATATATATATATATATATATATATATATATATATAATATTTTGCTTTTGAGATTATTTTAATACAGTAAAAACAAAATTCCTGATACAGCTACTATTTTAAGTAAAATGCTTCATGGCTATTGTTTATACAAAAAATTTATCTGGTTTTATAAATTGCCAATTCACCAAGATGTACTGATATATTTTCATAAAATTTTAGGATCTGAATAAAACTTATCACAAAATCCATTTTACCTGCCACAGAAAAAGAGCTTTAACATGCAAATAACAGTTAGCAATAAAAAACTTTTTTTTTTTTTTTTTTTTTCAGTTTAGAGGGTGACATCTTTCTTCGCCCTCCCCATATGATCACCTCCATAACTGAATCTTTGATTCAAACACCGAGTCAGTGTTTATGAGCAAGTATTATGAACAGTATTACAGCTGAGCCCCTTTCACTGTTCCACTCCAGGGTCAAACAATGCAGAAACTATTCAATTACCTGGAGTGTGATCAGCATTACAATAAGCTAGAGGTCGTTCACTAGCACACTAGCAAACACCTTCCCTCCTCCCACATCTCACACCTGTCGTGTTCAGAGGTACAATCAGTGCCCGTTTCTCTGCTTTTACATGCCTGACAAAGCTCACTTGACTCAAACATTGCCAATTCATTAAATATTGGCTTTCTTGCAAGCCATATGCAGTATTTTTCCTCCCTGTTCCTAAACTTCAGGTGTGCGAGAGCCATTTATGTAATTTCCATACAGTCACAGCTCTTTCATGCAGCAGAAACGCTGTCAGAGTGAAAGCGCAACACAAACGTGCTATTACATTTATGCATACTGTGTGAAAGAAGCCTTAATTTGATATTTGATGACACAAAAATGTCTCTAATGAGTCACACTGCAGTTCCTGTAAGGAAAAAAGGCTCATGACAACATGAAAAAGAGGCACTGATGTATATGAGTGTGAAAGTGTGTACGTGGGTGAAAGGGTTGCACTACAACTTCTACATCTGCAATAAAGTCATCCGTTTGCATCAGTGTTTGTTTACAACTCCGTGGATGTATTCAAGAATCCAGGTGAGCATATCTAACGCAGCGACCTTCTGCAGGTGCGCTTTAACATCAGCCTTATGATCTTGGCGAGAGAGCAGATCCTGATCTTACAGCGTCGCTGCTGAATCTCTGAGCTGGAAAATTCTATTGAGTGGAGTTGTGCCCTCTGGCACGCATTTAAACCCACGCTGAGAGCCGCAGGTTAGGGCGCCGACGCGCGAGACACACTCCTGGACTGAGAGCCTGCACTTTTGTGTGAAAGTCTCGCATTGCACGGCTCCTTTGGGTCAAGCTAAATTGCTCTTTCTTCCGTTTCATTTTTGCCAACGTCTTTCGTGCTTGTGTCGTTTAAGTTACAAAAAAGAAAAGTGGCTTATATATTCATCTTTATATAGTCATTTTAAAAATGCATAGCATAATAACAGCTGATATAGCCAGAGCAAAATAAAGCCAATTTAACAGGAAATAATGGTTGTGTTTATTTTTCTAGTGAAAAAAATACAACCTCATAATTGCTACGATTTGCATAAGCCAAATGCGAAAAAAAGTGATTTTCATGCAGCATAAATATTCACGAGGTGTCAAAAAATGTAAATGAGCACCATCTTGTAAATGACAAACCTTATTATGTTATTATTGGACAGTAATAATGTTATAGCATTTTCTGATCTAGCTTTTCTAGCTCTATGCTGGTAAAAATGTTTTGTATTCTGTTTTCAAAGAATGGCTATCTCACTAGAGCTGGGTTTCGAGTTTTATATTTTTTAGGCACCGACCGAATTGCCTCGATACCACTGAGTATCGAAAAATGTCTTGTTGTTCAGTACCAAATTTCAATACCTAGAAGGTTAATCTCGTCAACGTCAGTGAGCCAATAAGCATGCTTGATGTGCCTAAATCAAGTGCTGGTGATTGGCTCTTGTGAGGAATCAAGGAAAAACACTAGTTTACACCGGTTACGCCAAGAGATGTGACTCAAACGTGAGGTTGTAGTGTGTAAGTGTCCAAACACCCATAAATGTAAGGACACATTTACACTAGTGCGTTTTGGTTTTAACACGGTCTTTTAAAATGAAAACGATCCTCATCCATACTGACGTTTCCACTGCGTTCAGAAAAGATCTCCGTCCACGCTACATGACTGAAAACCATTCACGCACACTGTAGCATCACACTACATAAGACAATTTATAAGATTTAGACTACACTTTTACTCAAAACTCACTTTAAACCACCAACATGTGTTTGTAATAACTTCCAACTGTGATCGAATGTGTGTTTTGGCCATATGATGTTGCTGAAATATGTTATTTGTAGCCTTTTATATCAAGCTAATCGCTACACCTGCTTAGCATTTCTCATGTAAACACCCTGTATTATGAAAAATAGGAAGAACTTCATGAAAATCACGTAAAAATCATATATATACTTCCTCTGAATCAAAACAGCGAGCGCGGAAGAGAAAACACAGGCAGACACCACTGGAAGCAGCTAATGCTCATCAGCAAATTAGTGGAAAATTAAGGTAGGTAGTTGTTAAGTTGAGAAATTGGGTAGGATTACTGATGTAGAATACAGTCATGCAGAATGTGCTTTATAAGTACTAATAAACAGCCAGTATGTTATTAATAGGCATGCTAAGCAACTAGCTAATAGTGAGAATTGGTCCCTATACTAAAGTGTTACCATTTTTTAAAACTGTATTTTGCTGAAGAGCTTTTACTTAAGAACATTTATTGAAAATTTTATTGATGTCAGGCACATGACGAGCCATATTTTCAACAAGACTATCATTGTGTTGTTTAATCTGCCATAACGTAACGCAGGCTTTGCAAAGAGCTTGTTTTTGATGGATGGAACGGTTAAAACAATATTGGACTTGGGTCACAAGTAAAAGTGCAGCACATTACATAGAAGTTTTAAAAGAACCACAGCAAGTAACAGCTAGTGAGAGGATCAAATTGATGCTGTACTGTCAACCTAAACTCTTTTTGTTTTTTGCACAATGAAACTTAAACACTTTAAGTGCATCTCAGGGATAAGCGAAAGAATGAGATTCTTTTTCAGCTGGAAATCAGTGGTTATTTTCTCTGGGGGGTGAACTTTCATAACCATCTATTAACTGGACTTTTATGTAAATGATTACATAAAACTGAATAGTTATTACTAGCAGAGTATCATTTGAGTGCAGAGAGCAAAAGCAATTTGCTGCTCAATGCAGATGTGCTTAAATCAAAGCCATAACCAATGTATAGAAGCTCTATACTGCTTTACTGAAACACATCCACTACTATCACCATGGTAACTGCACTTTTTTTCCTCTCAATGCACTGTCACACAAACAGCAACATCCACAACAGAATCAACACTGTAATGACATTTCTATTAAACTAGGGCTGTTTAGCGTCTATGTGTGAAGACATTTAACAATAATTACATTCACAAAAAGATCCATAGAATGCATATGGTGTATTTTGCTATAGAAAGTAATGACTTGAGGGGCAAAACAAAGCAGTGGAAACAGACATATAATATAAAATGGAATAAAAGGTGTATTTAGAGCTTTTTTGTGTGTGTGTGTGTCTACAATGTTGCTCCCTAAACTCCAGCTAAGCAGGGAAATGACTTAACTAAAAAGTATAAAAGTACTTTACAAAGCTCTGAACTGTTTTTGTGATATTTAAAAAAGCCAAAAAGAAAAGGACAAGATTATGAAAGCTAAAATAAATGAATAACTGCAGCTGTATCTTGAGGCTGTGTACTCTGCTTTCCATATTAAACACTGTTAATTACCGACATCATCATTAACATTACTGGCCATTTGTTGCCAAGTCTCATCCATCTGAGATCTCACCCAATCAGCTAATAAAGAAGCCTGGCTTTTGTGTGGGAAAGAAAGTATTAAAAGAAAGACGAAAAACCTGGTGTGCAATAAATAATTCACCACTTTTTGAAAAATAAACAGACAAACAACGCAATAGTAATGTATACTACTGCGCACTTTCATTCAATAAAAACAATTAACTGCACCATGACTGATATTTTATATATATAGAGTGGTCCCAAAGTATTTAGACACATTCAATATTTTGCATTATGTAACAGCAAAACACAGCATTTATTGTCAAGAAATAGCACAAGTACACCTTTCAAAGAAAATATTTTAAAAAATAAATAAAATTTTGTTAGGTTGCAAAATATGAAGCAACAAACATATTCAAAATGAAGATAAAAGTCTTGGGAAACCTTCTTGTTGTCAAAGTGGTCAACACATCAATAAATAGTGAATTTGAAGGAAATATCATGCATTTATGAAAATGTCCCACTTTTTATCCATGATAAAAATAATTTAAAAAAGTTGAAAAAAGTTGCCACTTGATATTATCTATCCAATGCAATGACATTCAGATATTCTTAAGTGTGACTGAAGTGTCCAAAATATTTTTGGAAACACTGTATAAACACTGGCAGCCAAAAATTAGGAATTTTTTCAATGTTTTTCAAAGAAAAAATAAGAAATGTTTCTTCAGCTGGAAATCAGCTTATTATAATGATTTTTGATTTTCTGCTGAAAATTCAGCTTTGCCATCATCAGAATAAATTACATTTCAAAATATATTCAAATAGAAAACGGCTATTATAAATTATAATAATATTTCACAATATTACTGTTTAATGTATCAAACAAATGCAGCCTTGGTGACCAAAAGAAACTGCTTTAAAAATATTACAAATCATAATTATTCCTTTTGGCCAAAAGTATACATAGAGAGATTATATATATATATATATATATATATATATATATATATATATATATATATATATATATATATATATATATATATATATATATATATAAAGAAATGTCATAAATTTTTAGGGGAAGCCTTTGTAGAAAAAAAACACTTTTTATAGATGCTTTGCTGCATATGTTACACGTTGTTAGCTATTATGTGAACAGGTACAGATTTGTGGTTACCTGCTGAGTGGGTACTGTTTCAAGGGTTCTGCCTGAGGGTCTTGTTGGCGAATGGCTCTGATAGCAGTGGGACCTGTAAACACGGAGGCCGTCCCATGCTCAGACATCACACGGAAAAAGGCCCCAGGGTCCGGAGTCCCCACAGGTTTGCCCTGCGGAAACAGCAACTTGTTATAGCATCTGAATGCATAATAGACCAACATAATAAACCATGGAAAAATGGGTTAAAATTAGGCTTAAATTAATATTATGCAATGCTAAAAAAATATCATCTAACAAAATGACTAAAGATTTCCAAATAGAGTGTTTTTGGGAAAAAAAAAAAAAAAAAAAAAGTCCTATAGGATGTTGCAGCATGTTATTTCTTACAGAAGATGCTAAGATTTTGTGCAGCACTTTGTTGCAATTTTTCCAACATTTTGGAAGTGCACACAAGTCTTCCGGTGTCAGACTGGATCAGCATGGGCGTTTGCAGCGGTTGGGGTGTGAATGTTAAATCAAGGATGTGTTTGAAATGGAGAGTGGCTTGGAAAGGTGCCTGGGTGGCAGATGGGCCAAACGTATGGCAAAGAAACAGAATAACACTGTTGCAGAGAGATTGCACACTCAAGTAGCATTGCACAACACTGAGCTGTTCAAATATTCATGTTTCTGCCACGCTTCTCAGAGAGAATGCTCTCAAAACTAAACAATGACTTCATATTAGCGGGGACAAATCAAACGGATCACACATGAATCTCTCATCTTGTTTCTAGAACAGCGTTTCAGCGAGGGATAAAAAAATGACAAGCAATTTCAAAGTTATGAGAAATGCTTGGATATGTCTTAGGCAAGCTTTGAACAAAGAAAACGAATAATTATTGTGACATCTGGGTGTTGTTATAGAAACAAAAAGATAAGGTCTATGGCTGATTGATTCCAAATAAAGAAAGTGAAGGGAAAATCAACGTCTTGCAAGGAGTAATTGTTTAACTGAACAAGAAAACAGGTTTGTACTTGATTTACAACATACAAAACAATCTGTATCCGTCGCACATCGGTGTCAATCAGTAAATTGGCAGGCATTTAATGTTTGTTTTGTTTTTCCCACTGAATCACTTCTTTTTTATGTAATATAAATGATCCAAAGCTACACTGGGAAAAAAAGATTTTTCAAAGTTGCATATAAAACAAAGATTACCGGAGTATGTTTTACAAGAAAATACTATTCAGTCTTTCAACTTAAAAATTTCATGTTTAATTCAATGTGTTATGCTGTTGTTGTTGTTTTGCCCATTTTATAGTCCACCAGGAGAAACCAGTATGATGACCGGCTGCTTAGAAAGTAAAAGCCTGTCTATCCGATCATCTTATCCTGAAAATTGTCATCATTTACGCACCCTCATTTTGTTTCAAATTGGTATGACTTTTGTTTGGAACAGAAAAGAAGCCACTATGAGGAACGGTGCGTTCCAAACAAAAATGGACAAAACACTTTTTCAAAATATCTTTAAGGGGATGACATGAGGGTGAATGAATCATGAAAAACATTTTCAGTTTTGGGATCTTTCTTTAACCCCAAGCATTAGCAATGAGAGGTGAAGCATGCTAGTGCAGAAGTTCTTAAACTGGAGTCTGTAGAAATTTTATAGAAAAAAAAAGGGTAACACTTTAGTATAGGGACCAATTCTCACTATTAACTATTTCCTTATTAGTATGCCTGTTATTAACATATTGGCTGTTTATTAGTGTTTATAAAGCACATATTCTACATGACCATATTCTACATCCCTAATCCTACCCAATACCTAAACTTAACAACTACCTTACTAACTATTAATAATCTGCAAATTAGGAGTTTATTGAGGCAAAAGTCGTAGTTAATGGTGAGAGTTGGACCTTAAAATTAAGTTTGACCAAAAATTGCAGGCCTCTCTGAAATGATTTATTCTGATTGGCCATTTGCAACATTCTGAGGTCAGTTATTCCCCAATAATGACCGTCATTCAAAAGCACCGCTGTATATTAATCGCTCTTCCAGGTATTTGAGGCTGGGCGCTTTCATGTCTCTCGTATCGCATTGCAAACACGCTCTCTCGTTTCATTCAAATGCAGCTGCCATCATCTTGCATCTCAGTTATCGACTGTAACCACAAGACTTTAATAGTAGCTGTTAAAACTTTGGGTTTCACTGGAGTAATGGCTGATGAAAATTCAGCTCTGTGTAAGCCTAAGATAATATTGTTGAAGTGTTCGGCTTGTTGCTAGAAATATTGTTTTGTACACTGTAAAGTATTATAAGATAACAAACAGGTAGGATTTTAAAACCATTTCTTCTCAAATCAATATTGCATGTCCCTGTCAATATTTATGTGGTGAAAGCTGCCTAATATGGTACAAATGCCTAAAATATCCAACTTGTTAGTTTGTCTATGCCCAAATCTGTTTGTTAGGAACCATTTTTCTTTGCAGAAACTTTGGGTTTCATGAGCTAATAAAATATTTTAACTCAATATTTTGTGCCTAATTATTTACATATTTTATTTACATGATTAATATTATATTGAACTAATGATATACAGTGCCGTTCAAAAGTTTGGGATCAGTAAGATTTTTTATGTTTTAAAGAAGTTTCTTATGCTCATCAAGGCTGTATTTATTTGATCAAAAATACAGAAATGTAATTTTATGAATTATTATTGTAATTTAAAATAACAGTTTTCTATTTTAATATACTTTAAAATATAATTTACTCCTGAAGCAAAGCTGAATTTTCAGTATCATTACTCCAGTCTTCAGTGTCACATGATCCTTCAGAAATCATTCTAATATGCTGATTTATAATCAATGTTGGAAACAGTTGTGCTGCTTAATATTTCTGGGGACCTGTGACTTTTTTCAAGATACATTGACAAATACAAAGTTAAAAAGAACAGTGTTTCTTCAAAATAGAAATTCTGTGTTACAATATACACTACTATTCAAAAGTTTGAGGTCAGTAAGTCTTATTATTTTTATTCAGCAAAAATGGATAAAAATTGATAAAGCCTTACATTGTTAGAAAAGATTTCTATTTTGATTAAATGCTGTTCTTTTTAACTTTTTATTCATCAAAGAAAAAAAGTATCACAAGTTCTAAAAAAAAAAAAATATTAAGCACCACAACAGTTTCAACACTGATAATAAATCACCATAGAATGATTTCTGAAAGATCATGTGACATTGAAGACTGGAGTAATGGCTGATGAAAATTCAGCTCTGTGTCATAGAAAGAAAAAAAAAAAAAAAAGAAAAAAAATAATAACAATAATAATAATAATAATAATAATAATAATAATAATATAATATAATATATATATATATATATATATATATATATATATATATATATATATATATATATATATATTTTTTTTTTTTTTTTTTTTTTTTAAAGTATATTAAAATAGAAAAACAATACTAGATAATATTTCACAATATTAATGTTTTTTCTGTATTTTTGATCAAATAAATACAGCATTGATGAGCATAAGCGTCTCCATTAAAAAACATTAAAAATCTTAATGATCTCAAGCTTTTAAACGACAGTGTATATTTCCAAGATATTACTTTAATAATTTATTTTGGCTTTAGACCTGTATAAAAATGCCAAAAAAAAAAAAAACACTGTGTATATTACACAATTTTCTTCCATAATATAAATAATTTACAAACCAAGGAGATCACTATATTTGGGTTCACTGGCATCAAAAAAATAAAAGCCTTTCCTTAGCAAACACCACTGCTGAATAAATAAGATCGGGTTTGGCATGTTGACAGAATAAAATAGAATAAAACTAACAGGCTCGAATCTACCAAGGATGTGCATAATTACAAAAGACATTAATTAAAACAGACTGAAGGCTTTCTGCTAGGGATATTGACATTGCATGAGAGATCTGTTGAAATCAAACTTCCATTACAGCAGACTAATAAATTCTGTGAGCATCTTCCATTTTCTCCTGTGGAGCGAGACAACACATCTAATCAGCAGAGGCGACGCCAATGCTGAATTCACCTTGACAAGAAACCAAACACACTCTGATCACCTCCCATCGAGTGCAAATGATTTTAGTATTCATGTTGTGATCTCAGTGAGGAGAACTAGTTTAAAACTATGAGAGCTGCTCTGTTAACAGTACAAGGGCTTATGAAAAGCAACAGCAAATCGAATGCACAACAAACTTAAACTGAGCCAGTGATTCAGGAAGTTTGCCGTAGAGAGTCATTCATCACTGAGAGAAAAGACTGCTAGAGCCTGAAAAAATTCACAGTACAGGCTTAGGAGACCTCAGTTCAGCATGAGCGTCAAGATCTGGTAAACCACAACAGCAGATAATTGAGTGTTAGCTGGTGCGGTCTGTAGGTCAAATGCTGTAACACATTCACACTCGCACATTTTTGTCCCATACCTCATAGAGCACAGTGGTGTTGCCATGTAGAAGTGGACCGTAGCAGATATATGAGTGGCCCACCACCCAGCCAAGGTCAGACGCGGCCCACCAGACCTGACAGAGAGAGATGTGTAGGTTAAACGGTGCGAGACAGTGTGAAAAGTTTTTTCAAGGGGTCACGTCATACATTTATCCCTATTTTTTTCCTGTTGTTCCAAACCTGATGCAATCAGTATTCTGTGAACAAGAAAAAATATTTTTAAATAATTATCACGTGGATCTTTTCTATTAACAGGCAGTTTTTTGCCACAATTCCTTTAAGACAATAATGTATTCAACACTCTCTTCTCACACAAAGATGTTTAACACATTTTTTATGCAAAGTGGTTTGTGCTGCCACAATGCTGCAAAAACAGCATTAGATTTTGACAGGGTCAACCAAGGTTGGACTAAAACGATCAAAAACTTGATAAACATTAACTTGACATGCTTGTTTCCAAAGGTGCCACCAAATTAGTGAATTTTCAGTTGAATTTTGCAAACAAAAAGGTCCATTGTCTATTGCTAATAGTGTAGTGATGTATAAAGCACAGCTCACACAGAAGTCACTTTCAAACCATGTTTTCTTTTGGTCAATGCAGCAAATTCTCATGACCAACTTCAACCCCTTGCGAAATTTGCGCATAGTAAAATCTTTTGCCCTAATGCAACATTTTAGATGGGGATTCCTTTTAAATTGACTGGATTTCGCCTGCAAAAATTTGCCTACAATACAGTCCTACAGTTGGGAAAGCAGAGCGGAAGGTGCTACACAACTTTCCCCAGTTTAGTTCTTTATATGCCATTTAATGCAGCTTTTTAACAAAGACACTTTTTTGACTGGGGAGGAAGTATTTTCAAAGTACATCAAAACACTTTTCTCAAGACAATTTAATTCCTCATGACATGACCCCTTGTGAAAATCACAGATCATGACCTACCTGACCAGGAGCTAGTCCGTAAACATTAGACATCGTCCGGTTTAACATCACGGCATATCCACCTGAATCTCTGACGACGCCCTGATGAGAGCAAAAGAGGAAAGAAAAGAAAAAATGTGATTGCTTTATAATATTATTATGCTGTTTAAATTTTAATCCTCCATTAACGTTTAAATTAGGGAATTTTTACGCAACTATGGAAATGTCATGAAATGCCAATTTTTCAGTGTCTCTTTATGGTGCAGCTGTGCATTAAGCCGCGCTTTAATCTTTTATTAACGTAATGACTTAAAAAGCTAGTTCACCAAAAAATTAAAATTCTGTCATCAATTACTCACCCTCATGTCGCTCCAAATCTGAAAGACTTTCGTTTACATTTGGAACACAAGTTAAGATATTTTTGATGAAATCCGAGAGCTTTCTGACCCTGCATAGACAGCAACGCAACTGACATGTTCAAGGCCCAGAAATGTAGTAAAGACATCGTTAAAATAGTTTGTGTGACATCTGTGCTTCAACCGTAATGTTATGAAGCTACGAGAATACTTTTTGTATGCAAAAAAACAAAACAAAAATAACATCTTTATTCAACAATGTACCGATGCTGAATGAAGGTCTTATGGTTTTGTAACGACATGAGGGTGAGTAATTAATGACAGAATTTTCATTTTTGGGTGAACTTTTTTCCTTTAAGTGTGAAAGCAAAAAAATGTGTACATAATTATTCCATAATATTCTAATATTCATAACAACAACTATACTGAGATGGCTGGCTTACAAAAACCATGAATGGACAGTGAAGTGGAAAATATATTTTTGAAAGACGTTTTTACTGTTATTTATGATTAAATTAATGTGTCCTTGCCTAATTAAACTTTAAATTCCTTTCATAAAAACTCTTGAATTATACTGCAAATATATATATATATATATATATATATATATATATATATATATATATATATAGCATAGTGTATAAGTATAGTAAACAGAACAAAAATCAACTAATATTAGGGCAGTATAATTAGCCTTCGTTTTATTTGATATTTTTATTATTCATGTAAATAATTATTCAACCCAATATTTGTTTACAAAGCTTTCAAGGCAATTGTGTATTTTATTGTATTCATCCAAGTTCAGCATGAAAAAATTACATCAAGGTATGTGTAAGCATACGAGATCAACAAAACACAACTAATTAATCGCCATTATTCGCTATTATTCATATTACAATTCATGTTATCAGTAAATCATTAGCAAATCAGGGAGAGGTTTGATACTGAGGACACATTTTGAGCTGTAAGAAGGTAATTAGATCCTGTGTGTGCCAAACACATAAATCTGAGGTGTGTGCGCGAGCAAGGACGGCCTATTAGCAAGAGGTTTATGTACAGGGCAGTGCTGCCTTGGGCCAGATATTTCATACCGGCTGGAGTCTGGGTCAGTGGAGAGCCGTGTTTTGTTCGCTCTGCCTTCAGGCTTTGTAACTTCCTCCTGTGCTCCTTGTACTCTCTTCTCTTGCCTTGCCTCTTTTTCAGTCAGAGTACATATAAAAGTGAGTTGTTAGGGATTGAACAGCACCTGAGGCATGCTAATGTAAATTTCAAGGTGCTGTTCACCTCTTGGACAATATGAAATGGATAAAATAAAATGTTACTTAGGCATGGAACCATAATAGAAGAAGCAAGCAGAATGGCAAATATGCTTTGAAAATTGGCGGGGCTTAGTGGCCTGGATCATGTCGCAATTAGGGGTGGGTGATATATGATGATCAAATATTCACAATATATTTGCAATTATCTTGCTGGTGATACAAAACACTGTGAATATTGCAATGATTTTAAGGCTTTTTTAACTTGATACGGGATATTTAAAATGCAACCACCCACAGCTTGAAAATACCCAGCCAAGCCAGCTGCGATGAAAATACTGCTTATTAAAATAATTACGGTAATTTGCAGGAAGAGCAAAGAGAGGCACTTTCAGTGTTTCTTTCAATGAATTTGATCAGCAAGTATTCACATAATGACAAAACATGATACCTTAAATTAGGAGTTCCTTGTTTTTGTACATTGACAATCTCTTACTGTAACAGTGTCCTATAGTCTGATGCATTTTAAGAAATAGCGCAGATGTTATTTTAAAATTATGTCATCATTTTGATATGTTCCCAGAATTTAGTGGTATTATCTATTTTATAAAGTGTTTTTGTAAAAATATATGTAAATGTTACTTTTTATTACCATGTATTGTTATATCTCAAAAAACTATTTTAAACTCTATTTTCACTATATTTTACTTCTAGCTCATCCTCTGATTGAAGAAGAAACGACTCAGTTACAGTATATGTAAAATGGTTAAAATTACTTCCTGTTGATGACATTTTAATAATATAGGATCATTTAAATTTAATCTGAAAACAAACCAAGTAGTATTTATATGGTACTTTAAGGTACAGAAATTAGTTTGGAAATGTATCTAATTTTTTTAAATCAATATTTATTGTTTACAGTTTCATCTAATATTAAGATTATATTTTATTTCAGCTTCACTTTAATGAACAAAAAATGTTTTTGATAGTTTTAATAAAAATATATGTAAATATTTTTTATTACCAAGTATTATTATATTATTAACTATTATTTTAAACTATATTTTTTACTGTTTTAATTGTGTTAAGACACAATTTAAAAAAAAAAGTATGTAATTTCTGTCTGACATTTCCTAAAATGAGTTTCTATTAATGACGTTTAATTAATACAGATCATTTTAAATTAATCTGAAAACAAACCAAATATTTAGCATTTACATGGTACTTCAAGATATAAATCCAAAACATATGGCAGTGCCAAAGTACATTTGGTATTTTTTTTTTTTTTGTTAGCGAAAAGCCTACAGAGCATCAGGCAACATTACAGCCACAGGCTAAAACCTTCATACTAAAACGAGCACCTTTCTTCTTATCTTGAATACACAGAAGAGTTTATAAAAGCGCACTGCTCACAGTCTCCAGCTAATACACTATGCAATAAACAAAGCCCCTGACAGAATGGATCTATTTCACAGTAAACAATTTCAACCATTCCCTTGGCTCTGTGCTTTATCGCTGTGTTCTGTCATAAACAAGATTTTACCTTAGGAGTACCGGTTGTGCCGGAGGTGTACAGGACGTACAGAGGATGATGAGCGGGGACAGACACACAGTCGTGAGGACGGACAGAGGCTATTTCCTCCTCCCAGTTCAAGCTCAGGTGAGGATACATAGACACCTTTTCCTGTGGGAAAAACACCAGTCCTTAGGAACAGGATGAATATATGTCTTTGAGAATGATTAGAGATTGATTTCTCAAAAAAGAAAATTCTGTTATCATCTACTCACCCTCAAGTCATTCCAAACTTGTATGAGTTTCTTTCTTCCGTGGAACATAAAAGATGATATTTTGAAGAATACTGGTAACCAAACAGTTTCTTTTCCCAATGGCTTCCATTATATGATCAAAAAAATACAACTGAATCAATTAAAACTCTTGCTGGTTACCAGTATTCTTCAAAATAGTCACACAGGTTTGGAATGACATCAGGATGAGTAAATGATGACAGAATTTTTGGGTGGACTATCACTTAAAAAAAAAAAACAGCAGTGCTATTTTAGTATTATTTATATACCTTTATAGTTTCTATTTATATTTTGAGTTAGCTTAATATTTTAGTTAAATATTTTCTGTTTCATTTCAATTTTCATTAGTCATTCTGAAGCGCTTTTGTCAATTTTATTAGTTTTTGTGGTAAGACTTTAGTATAGGGACTGGTTCTCAGTGCTAACTATTTGCTTATTAGCATGTCTACTATTAACATATTGGCTGTTTATTAGTAATTATAAAGCACATATTCTGTATGACATAATCCTACTCAATACCTAAACTTAACAACTACCTTACTAACTATTAATAAACAGCAAATTAGGAGTTTATTGAGGCAAAAGTCATAGTTAATGGTTTGTTAATAGCGAGAAATGGACCTTAAAATAAAATGTGACCGTATTTGTTTTTTAAAAGTTTTAATTTATCTTTATTTCAGATTTATTTTTAGTTTTTATTTCAGTTATACGACAATGCTACATCTCTACTTTTTTGTTTAGAAATGTATTGTGTGCCTGGAATCTAATCCTTCATCTAATATTTATAGTTTCATTTAATATTTATATTTTATTTTAGCTTTATTTCAATTAGCAAAAATTGTCTTTAGTCCTACTTTTAGCTTTAGTTAACAATAGCAAATATGCCAGGCAGATGAAAAAATCATTTTGTTCCAATTTTTGGGAAGTCCAAAGAGCAAATCTAGTGTCTAAGGTGCCTAAAAAAAATAGTTCACCTAAAAAAAATAAATTCTGCCATGATTTATGCATGCTGATGCGGTTTCAAAGCTGTATGACTTCTCTTTTGTTCCACCTTTCTTTTATACAAGCCCATTTTTTTAAATGTCATATGGACACTTGGGGGGCTCACTGCTCCAACAAATCTCAAAATGCACGGTTTTCATTGGATTAGTGTGTGTTTTGGTATTTGTTGTGGCAATGTGAACAAACATTTTTGATGTGTGCTAATTCCAATTAAGTAGTTCTGAATATTCTCAAGTAAGATCCTGCCATGTAGAAATCTTCTAAGAACTAATAAAATCTGAAGTCTGAGTGTGCTCTTCTGGTGCTGGCAAATTCTCCCCTCGCATATGATTTTAACTAATATTTCCAAGATGTGTTCGTCTTCACCAACCATGCGGGATTTATCCTGTATCCCAAACCGCTGGAAAATCAAAAAGCTATTTGCTAACAGTTTCCATGACAACACAGGATGAAGCTTAAGTAATTCCCTGCATTGTGAAATCAACATACTGATTCTAGATGTCGCAACATGAGAAAACTCATTTAAGATACATTAAAACAGGAAAAAGACTCTAGAGTTTGTCGAAACGCTAAAAGCTTTGAACACTAGATTTTCTAATAATTTTTTGAGTGGTGTGTTATTGCAGCTATAAAAATGACTAACTTCCTCCTACAACGATTGATATTGGTTAAGTGCCAGCCTCCTTGAGAATGTGGACGTCAAGGTTGAATTTTGAGGTACTCTCTTTTAGAAAGGAGACCACATTTGCATTTTTATTCTCTCACTGCATTATCTTCTCTTTTAACAGTTAATAGGCAGTGGAAAGTGTGCCAGGTTGATAATGAGACTGGCGTCCAGGTGCTGTGGGGTTTCTGGGAGCTCACCATGCTGGGACGGTTGTAGATGAGGACTTTGTGTGGTTTGTGACTGCTGAGATCCAGAGCTTTCTCTACCAGGGGAATGTACTCCACTCTTCTGCCCGGCTCGATGCCAAATGATGCTGTCACCAGCAACTTGGGCTGCGGGGCAAATAATGATTTAAGAGTTGAAGTGGGTTTCGCAATCTCAGCAGATATATGCATTTACAAAAATAGTTTTTGGTATTAATTTTCATAAAAAAAAAAACAAAAACAATGGCTTGCCTTGGCATGGTCGATGCGGACAGAGAGCTCTTTGGAGGCGAATCCTCCAAATATGAGGCTGTGTGTGGCACCGATGCGGGCACACGCCAGCATGGTGAACATGGCCTGAGGAACCATGGGCATATAGATCACCACCAGGTCACCCGTCTTCACACCATGCCTGACCAGGACACCCGCCAACCTGGAAACCTACCAAAAAAGGTGTGAATGCTGAACTTTATGGACAAATTGGAGTCATATTAATCAAAACAACAGTAAACAGACACTGAACGCAAACTGGTCCAGCATTTTGGAAGAGGAGGAAGGCTCAAGACTTAACATTGTCTGACATATTTTTATAGACAAAATCCAGTCATTTTAATAGGAATCCACACAATTGCCAATCTCATGAATTCCTATTGAAATGACTGCATTTTGTCCACAAAAATTTCCCCATGGAGATTTCGCAATGGGTTCAAGTTGGTCATGGGTGTGAATTCTGACCAACAGAAACTGTACCTTCATACATCGCTACACTATTAAAAATACAATTTTTTGCCTATGTTGCTAATGTGACTGCATTTTCAGTGTTTTACCTGCTCCTGCACTTCTCTGTATGTGATGACCTGTTTAGTGCCAGTAACCGGACTGTCATAAATGACAGCTGCTTGATCACCTCTTCCATTCTCCACATGCCAATCAACAGCATTATAACACGTTCAGCTTTCCTCCAACAAACCTGGAATGAAAACAGATCAACAGTTGAACTAAAAGTAACACTCATATTATCATACCTCAATCGTGATGAAAGCGATTAAAATTACATTTAGCATCATGCACTACTCATTATTAATTTCAATAAAGCATAACAGTGCCTGTCCAGTTTTTCAGCGGCCTTAGTTCCAGAAGTATTTTTCCCAAATATGTATATATAAACTAATATTTAAGCTTAGGGAAACTGATGCTATGCCATTTGCATGTTTCATAGGAGATGGTAAACGCTAAAGAGATCTTTCAACGTGATTTGTTTTGCAAAATCATAGGTAATGTAGTTTTCAATCAATTCCCCTATGGAGAAAATGAATGGGATTTTTACTGCTCTATATTAATAGACCTTTAACATTTTGACCCTCCAAGACACTAGATGGCAGTAATGCATTTGAAATGCAAAATATAAAATACATAAATACATGTGTCATATGACAGAACCGAGGAAAATCCTCATGATGAACTGCATACATTCTCATGTCTATCCACAGCTCACTAAGAAATAACACCTGAGTTGACCACCATAAACCTAAAGTCACTATGTGCAACTGCTAAAATAATAAATATGAAAAACCTGTCTTAAATATGTATTAGTTGACTGCTTTAATGTTTAAGACCCCTGCTTTCACTTCAGTTTTGTTACTGTTGACCGCAAAATGCAATATGTCAACGCCGTCTAATGTATAAGTTGTACTTACCATTTTGGAAACACTGTATCCATATTATCCAGAGTTTGAGTCCACTGTTCAAAACAAGTGATACCTTCTGCCGCTTCACTCCACAACTTTTCGGGTTTGTCACGTGCCAGGCCAAACACGTCTTCATATGTGTATTTTGATGAAAATGCACGAATAAAATGTTTCCTGTATGTGTTAAAAGTTATGTTTGGTGTATAAACCAGCGGTTTACATCCATTCCAGATATTTGTCTTTACCTTTTGCAGGTAACATGGTCCAGACACACCTGTGCAGGAAAACTTAAGACCCAACAAACATCTTGAACCTACAGCACTCACTGTTTTGTTACTTTCCCTAACTCTACACACCGTTACATTTCCACTGCAGATGTGTTTTAAGCACGTAGTTTGGTAAAGACGCATGTTTGTTGTGTTTTCTATTCATTATCGCGTCGTTTCAGCGCCAGTGTTTGCTGACACAAGTGAGCTGCAAATTTCTCAACTCAAAAATTGCCTCGCACTAATTCAATACTTCAGATCACAGCCAGAGGCCACTCCAAGATACTGCAATCCATGCAATGTGATGTATGTTACGCAATGTTAGGGCTTTCTGAAGTGCCCTGCATGATTTATGAAACACAATGTTAAGCAATGTTATAGTCTGCATATAAATGCTTTTGGGAAAATGGCCTAAACTAGGAGTTTTCAAACTTTTTACCGAAACAACCCTCAAATATGAAGGCAGGTATATATATTTTCATATATCCAGACCAATATTAAACCTGTAAAACCTGATATGAAATATGAAAAAAAAAAAAAAAGTTTGCATACTGTATTTGTTGTGTATTATATTTGATACATCAGACTTTTATATGGCTCATACAGTATTATATAGAAGAATATGGATCTCATACTCAGTTTTATTCAGATGCCAAAACTGAGGGAAAATATGGAATTTGGTTTAGCTTCTGATATTCATATGGCTAAAAAGTTACATGACATTTTGATAGTGGTAATGCAAATCAATTCTATAGACATAAGATTATTCTATAGCAGTGTAGTAGACTAGTAAAGTTCATATACCTACTGTAATATGTCTTAGTAAGATTATATATAAATGCTTAGTTTTATAATTAAAGCTATGTAGTTTTTATTGTGATGGCAAAATATATAATGCAATGCAATGATGATTGAGAGATACAAATGCTCCTCAAAAGCCTGTTGTATCATATTTGATACACTTTAACAATTTTTCTAAAAAATTATGTATCGATAAACTTGCTGCATAAATGTTCTTCTTGAAATATTAGCAAAAAGATATGTGTGAAGAAGGGGAAATATTTAGAATGATACTAAAAGCCATTTCACTTACTAAACCGTATAAACTATCAATCAGAATACAGAAGGCATGTATAGTGTGTGCAGTTTTATATCATTAAGAGACCAAATTAGTGCATCAGATACAGTAGGGTTAACAAGAAAACATGTTTCCAAACTTATTCTGGCTTTTATATTGTCACTGCACTGAAGCAAAAAGCAAATTATTAAAATATTATATTGAAAATATTTACTTTGTAATACCCTGATAATCTTTTCTACTCTGAGTAAACAAAATTGACACAATTCAGCTGACTTTTATTGGTACAGTATTTTTAATAAATATTGTTCCAAAGCAGCTTTGCCTTAAAACCCCATTGAGCAAGCTGAAGGCAACAGTGAACAGGAGAAACTCCCTAGACAAATACAACACTACAAACTATTCTTGAAAGTATGTAGACTGTAAGCAAGCAAGGAGATGAAATAAAGAGATTATTTTTATCTTCGGTTTTTGTCTGGGAACTGATTATTCTTAATAATTAATAAGAAGAATAATAACTGTCTTTCTTTTGTTTTCTTTTTTTACACTATTGGTCTCTGAAATTTTCCATGAACCCCCTTAGCACACTCTTGTGCCCCCTGGCTTACAGACAAATCAATAACACAGAAAAAGATTGTATTGGAAAATCATGCTGCCTGGTTAATGAGAGCCCATGGTAATAAATGCAATAAATTGGGGGCACTGGGATGAAGTCACTCCAGCATGTACTGTACCCCATCTTTATACATTTGCAACTTGCCTTCAGATGTTTGGAGCCAATTATAAATACTAAATGCTTACATATGGAAATAAGAGAACTTAATAGAGTCTGGATATTTATTGCTAATATTATCATCTAAAAGGCATACCGATGAATAAACAATGGCTGTAAGGTACAATCTTCATTATAATCTTCTCCTCTCTATGTTTGGAGTCCTGTCTCTCTCTTTCTGTCTGACTGTGTTCCGAATGGGATACTACAGTAGCTTACTACTTACTGAATACTGTAAAAGATGTAAAATGGAGCGCATTACAATAAAACATAAACTAATCACAAGTCTAATTAAGTATTTCCAGTTATCGTCATGTTTAATCTTAAAGGAACAGTTCACCCAAAAATGAAATTTTTCTGAAAATTTATTCACCCTCCAGTCATCCAAGATTTAGATGAGTTACTTTCTTCATCGGAACAGATTTGGAGAAATTTAGTGTTACATCATTTTCTTACCAATGGATCCACACGACTCCAGTCCATCAATCAATGTCTTGCGAAGCGAAAAGCTGCCCATTTGTAATAAACAAAATTATTATTAAGACATTCTTAACATTAAATGGTTGTTTCCGGCTAAAATACGAGTATTCTATCTGTAATATTGATTTTGGATTATTGTTTTTTTGTGTGTAAAATGTTTTAGAGATTTTACTTTTTATGGATTAAGTGCACTGCATTGTGGGATACACTCTTAAAGTCTGTAAAATAGTCGCACGTGAAAATTGCGGACTCGGTGTGCAATGACTTTTAACACAAAGGATTTTTCTGTATTGATTTTTCAGAGGTGTTTTACCTGTATTTGAATGGCTGTATAATTGACATACTGCAGTGTTTTAGAGTTAAAGGAAATGTCCATAAACATATTCATTAAATTAGCAGTAGCTTTTCTATTTCCTACTGATGTTTCTCTACAGTATTCTATGTAATGTACACATTTGGTTAAAAATAATAAGTCCTTTGGGTATTCCATTCATGTACTGTAAGCATTTACACTCACTGTCTTCTTTCATAATGGAAAAGAACAGCTTGGAAAGTCTGCAAAATATCTCCTTTTGCACTTCACAGTGGAGAATTCATACAGATTCAGAAAGACATGAGGGTGAGTAAATAATGACAGAATTAAAATTTTTGGATGAACTATTCCTTTTGGATGCTATTAAATGGTTCCAGAGGCATTATCTTATCCATGGCTCTCGCAAGATTACCAGCCATTTCTGTCAGTGATCCCTGTGTCCGTACCCCTCTCTGATTGCTGACTGCAGTCCCATTTTAACTGTGCAACCTGGACACTGTGACTGAGTCATTCATCAATCTTGCTGGCAGTTAAGGGATGATGTGATTTACAAATCGCTTGTGCAATGTTTTCTATTAGAGTGGCTGAGGCGATTAATGCTAAGTGGTCCTAGTCCTGTGTGGCAGATTGTCTGTACACAGATTACGAAGTGAATTGCTCAGGATTTAATAGAGCTGAATAAGATAAATATATCTTGCGGTATGATGCACATTGCTAGATTGGTGACATTTACCCTTTTTGGTTGCAAAACAATGTAAACAGCTGTTACTGTAAAACAGCAACATAAAAACCTGGTTAAGAAATTACTACACTGTGGATTCTTCTGAAAAATGAATATACAGGCATGTCATGCATTTCTATTATTATTTTATACTTTTTAAAAAGATTTTTTATAGTTTCCCTGAGGTCCACTTGTAATGTAAGTAAATGTTTTTGTGCCAAATAAATGTTATTTTATTTTTTTCAAAACCTTTTGGTTTAAATTAAGCACCCTCTTTGCATGTGCCCTCTTGACAAATATATTTTTATACTTTTGGAATAAAGCTCAAATTACATTGTGACTTGAATTGTGCCAGACAAACTGTTAAGATCAGAATAACAACCAGGAACACTGTTAAAAACAAAAAACTTCTGTCATTCTTTACCATCAAACATTCTTTAGATCAAACCCCTTTAGAAGAATATGCAGAGCTGTAGGTGCTACACACAGCCAGAAACAGCACAAGACTTCATCATATTTTATTGTACATTTACACGACAATGATGCACTAAAAATAGAAACCTTTTTTCTTAGTGTTTTTGACTAAAAACACTGCATTATGCATACCAGGCCAGTAGTTGGCAATGTCAATTTGTGAAGAAACACTACACGCCAAATAAACGCCAAGTTTTTAGTTTCGTTTCTTGAAAATGGGGTCTTATAAATGCCCCCTTTGTCTCATCTTTATTTTCTTCTGATTCTTCAGGAATAACAGCATCTGTCCAGCTTTCTCCTCTTTATCTCTGTGAATGGGCTTAAGAAGTTTCTAACACCTAGTAAGGAGTGTCTGATGTCAGAGGTTCAGTAAATAATGGTCTTATTACAGTAACTGTTCTTACTGGACTGAGGAAGTTTTCTGTTCTTGAAGTTCCAGTGTGTCTTTTATCTCAAAAGATCAAGGTAAATTCGATTCCTTATAACCCTTTTTAACAAAATCAGCTTGGGCTGAATGATCAAATTACTCCATAAATGTCTCTGTTCTGTCTGGCATCTGGCATTCACCTCAACGCGCTGATCTCCATTTGCATGTATTTGTTTTAGGTTTTGCATTCTCAATAGTCTCACTGCGTGTCTTCATCTCTGATCTGCATTCAGCAAGCACATCACACAAACTGCACATCTTCAATTAGTTTCCTCCCTGTGTTCTGGGATTCTAGGCAAGAATCGAGCTTTAGAACTTAATGCCCGTCAACTTGCTCCCAGCTCCAATTTGTCAGTAGGAGGACTTTCTAAAACAGAGCAATTCATATTGCCATAACTCTTTCTCTCTCTGGAAGTAATAGCGCAGCCATTGTTACTTTGTCTGACCTGTTATGTTGTCTGCTGCCCTGATGTGAACATGTGGGAGGGTGTCAATGATCTTATTCCAATGTAAAGGCACTCATGGTGCATTATGTAAGAGATTTGATGAGTGGCAGTTTAATTAATGCAGCTGAAGCTGATGGACAGCCACTCTTGCATGGGTTTTGGTCTGAGTCTGACATGGTGAGAGAGCAAGGTGAGCATGAAATGCTTATGAGACGGCTGAGAATTGATAGTGAAAAACAGACATGATTATATATTGAAGGATGCACTTTGAAATGATTTTCACTCAAAAACTGCTAGCAGATTTCACAAATAATTATAAAGAGATGCCGAGCAAAACAAACATAAAAAATTGATGTGATAAGGCTGCAATAATTTTGGACAGTTTAGTCATTTTTACACACTGCAGGGTTTTATTTGGGCAGATAAGTAATGTGTTTGGTTATATTAAAGGAATATTTTGGTTAAGCTCAATTAAAAGCATTTTTGGCATACTGATTTTGATTACCACAAAAATTCATTTCAACTCCTCCCTTTTATTAAAAAAGAGGGAAAATCTGTCTACAGTGAGACACAATGGTAAGTAATTGGGAGTAATTTTCAAGGGTTTAAAAGCTGAAATGTGAAGCTCATAATATCATAAAAGCATTCTTCTCTTAAAACCCACATATCATTTGAGCTGTAAAGTAGTTTAAATCATTGTTTTTGTGGTGCTACAAGGTTTACACTGTTACATTGTCATAGCAACAATGTTGTAAATTTGGATCTAATTTCACACAGTCAAGGACAGTAAGCTATTTTAGCACAATAAAATCCTGTTAACATGTATAGTGTTTTCATCTTGTGACTAACTTATGTCTTACAGTATTTTAATGTTTACAGATTGTCATTTCCATTTTAAGTGCCTCACTGTAACCTAACATTTGAACTTTTATAAGCGTAATGTTGGAAAAAGTTACAATTAATTTTTGGTGGTAATCAAATTTCACAGTGCTGTCAGAGCTTACTTTGTATATCTTATCACCTTCAGGTCACTGTCCTATGGAAGCCCGTTTTCGCCACTGAATAAAAAAATTAAAAAGGTAATTGCGACTTTGTATCTCGTAATTCTGACTTTTTTCACAGAAATCCCTGATACAAACTCACAATTCTGACTTCTTTCTCAGAATTGTGACATATAAACTCACAATTGTGAGAAATTAAGTCAGAATTGCGAGATATAAACTGGCAGTTCTAAACAATGAAGTCAGAATTGTGTGATATAAACACGCAATTAAGAGTTAAGTCAGAATTGTGTGATATAAACTCGCAATTCTGAGAACATATCAGTCATTTTCCTCCTCAGAACTGGACTTCATAACTTGCAATTGCGAGTTTAGATATCACAATTCTGAGAAAAAAAGTCAGAATTGTGAGATACAAACTCGCAACTGCGAGAAAAAAAAAGTCAGAATTGTGAGTTTATATCTCACAATTCTGACTTCATTTTTCACAATTGTGAGTTAATATGCCGCAATTCTAACTTTATATCTCACAATTCTGACTTTATAACTCGCAATTGTGTTTATATCTCACAATTCTGAGAAAAAAAAGTCAGAATTGCGAGTTTATATGATGCAATTCTGAGAAAAAAAAAGTCAGAAATTGTCAGAATTGCAAGATCTAAATTCGCAATTCTGAGAACATATCAGTCATTTTCCTCCTCAGAACTGGACTTCATAACTTGTAATTGCAAGTTTAGATCTCACAATTCTGAGAAAAAAAGTCAGAATTATGAGTTTATGGCCCGGTTTCACAGACAGGGCTTAGACTAAACCAGGATTAGGCCATTGTTCAATTAGGACAAATTAAAAATTAAATTTTATAATCGTGCCTTAGAAAAAAAACATTACTGGTGTGCATCTAAAGACAAAACAACGGCACTGATATGTTTTACATTTTAGTCTAGGACTAGGCTTAAGCCTTGTTTGTGAAACCGGGGTATATCTCACAATTCTGATTTCTTGCAATTGTGAGTTTATATGCCGCAATTCTAACTTTATATCTCTGACTTTATAACTCGCAATTGTGTTTATATCTCATAATTCTGAGAAAAAAAAAATCAGAATTGCGAGTTTATATGATGCAATTCTGAGAAAAAAAAAAAAAGTAAGAAATTGTCAGAATTGCAAGATCTAAACTTGCAATTGCGTGAAAAAAAAGTCAGAATTGTGAGATAAAAAGTTACCTTTTTTATTTTTTATTCCATGGTGGAAACGGGCTTTCATAACTGTCAGACAATATACTATCTGCTGATGAAATACATGATTAGTTAAGTCTGCGCTGCTGTGGGCTTCAGGTTAAACAGCTGTTATTATTTTGCAACCTCAAGGTGTGGTCACATTCATTAAACATCATGAGCAAAAAAGCTCCACTGTCTATTGTCATTAGCGTAGTGATGTATAAAGTACAGCTCACACAGAAGTCGCTTTCAAACCAAGCAGATTTCTGTTGGTCAACAAGGCGAAATTACATAAGTAACTTGAACACAAGCAAAATCTGCATGGGGAACTTTTGTTTTTGCCTTCGCATGAAACTCCATGGATTCCTATTATTAAAATGACTGGATTTTACCCACAGTGTAAAAATAAATGTGTCTGCACTTTCAGTGACAAAACAAGTAAAAATAAAACTAGATTTTACATTTTATGATAAATGTTTGTTCAAATCCTTAACCCAAAATATGAGGAACAGTAATAGTGACACTTGCTTTAACAAACACCACTGAGAGCACACAAGCAGGCCATGTTTGACATATCCGAATATCACATTGACATGCTGTTTGGTTTGTTTTCTAAGACGTGTCAAAGCAACACGTACGCTTCCATTCATCATGAATCAGATAACAACATCTGCCTCTGCCGCGCTAAATAGGGGAAAAATAAAAGCGAGCTGTCTCTCAAGCACGCATATGTTAGCTAACAGCAGCCGTCTTGTATCTGCCCCCTTCAAGCCACTTTCATCTCTCGATACGCTGTCCTTGCACCGAACACGGCTCTGTTTGAAAGGCGTCCTACAGGGATGTGGTGTCATGTTCCAAAACTTCCTGACAGCCAAATGACTAGGTGCTGTTTTCTTGAGGAAAGTGTTCTACACTGAATAATGAGGCAGCTCGTCCTTTGACTCTTCCGTTTAAAACAAGCTGAAATAAGGCATGGAGAAAAAAGGTGACATTTTTGCTAAAGGCCACAGATTAAACTGAGTCCTTGTTGTTTTACACCCACATCATACAATTGTGCACCATTCAGGATTTAATTGAAAATGCCTTTTAAATCCTTGAATTTGAATAGGATTTGAATTGAGGTAGTAAACAGGATGCAGAACAGTAAGTCATTTAATGCAGGCAGTAAAATTATGAGTTTCATATAAATTAATACATTTTAAAATTATTTAAATATATATATTCACACTGTGAAATATATATATATATATATATATATATATATATATATATACACACACACACACACACACACAACCAGTTTTTGAACAGTAAGATTTTTAATGTTTTTTAAAGAAGTCTCTTCTGCTCCCCAAGCCTGCATTTATTTGATCCAAAGTACAGCAAAAACAGTACAATTTTGAAATATTTTTTACTATATCATATAACTGTTGTCTATTTGAATATATTTTAAAATGTAATTTATTCCTGTGATTTAAAGCTGAATTTTTAGCACCATTACTCCAGTCACATGATCCTTCAGAACTAATGTTACAAAAGCTTTTTATTTCAGATGAATGCTGATCTTTGGATATTTCTATTCATCAAAGAATCCTGAAAAAAAAAAAAAAATGTACTCAATTGTTTTAAATATTAATGTTTCTTGAACAGCAAATCAGCATATTAGAATGATTTCTGAAGGATCATGTGACACTGAAGACTGAAGTAATGATGCTGAAATTTTAGAATATATAACAATGGTGAAAGAACACAAGAACACTTCATTTCCCTGAATCCCCTAATTTTACCCAAATTTGGAAATAAATTACATTTCTATTTAAATATTTTTGTATTCTACCTATTTTATCAGGTTTAATATTTCAGAAGACTGAAACATAGCAATATGGGAAAAAACTATAAACTGTATTCAGACTGTTTATTGTATTGACAGTATTATAATATATATATATATATATATATATATATATATATATATATATATATATATATATATACACATACACACACACACACACACACATATGTATGTATGTACGTATGTACATTCATATGTATTATACAAATATATAAACTAAGAAATGCATTGTACATATCAGGGAATAATGTTTATGTTTTGTGACAATTTAATTATGTTAAATTTCTTGGAATTGAGTAAATTCCGCATCCTGTCATTCCAGTTGATAAACATTCTGTTGGACGTCGCCAATTTAAATATAATTCTGACAGCTAATTTTTAAATTCTGAAATTTGCTCAACCCTGACCTACATACAGACCTAAAATAACACATTTCAGAGAAATATGAATCAGAGTTGTTATGCTCATGCGAGCTACTATACACATTCACATAACCTTAAAATAATATCTTTTCTCTACTTCTCTCCTCCCGTTTGCTCTCAAACATCCGTCAGTTTGCTCTCAAATCTGCACATCCATTCAGAAATCAATTCATTCTCATCGAGAAAGCTTCCCATCGCACTCTGTTCATCTGACTTTTTTTTTCCAGAGGCTGTGTCCCATATGGCCATGAGAGCATAATCTCCCTGTGGCCTCTTTCTCTCTAGCTTTAAGCCCTCCATCCATCCCATTAGTTACTACCACTGCACATCTGTCTGCAGCTGGAGGACTGACAGAGCAATCCATCAGTGTTGTTATTTCTGAAACCAGCTTGCATCTGAATTTTCTTAAAGGAATAGTTCACTTGAAAATCTAAATTTTGTCTTCAGTTTACTCATGAGCAAAGTAGTGTTATCTAATCATGATAAAAAAAGTTATAGTACACCTCTCTGTTACAGTCCTAAATAATGAGCAAAGTTCATTCTAATAATACAATTATGAAAGCATGTAATAAAGTGGAGAAAAGCTTCCAAATACTTGTCTAGTGCTTGTAATTACTTTCACTGTGCTGTTGAACAGCAGACACCAAACAATATGAAATACAGGCCTTGCATTCATACTGCAGGGAGCAAATTAGTGATAGGTGCCATGCTGTCTAGTGCTTTAGCTGCGGCTGTCAGTTCACTGTGAAGGCCATAGGTTGTGCATGGGATTTGCCTCTGCATAATTTAAGTCTTACGTTTAACCCTGTGCACTGAGATGCAGGGGTTCAGGACTAGAGCTCTTGAGTATATTCATGGAGATTAATGTAAACCCTCATCAGGATGATTCTAATCGCTACTGCTGCTATATGAGCTGGGAAGATCTAATACAGCATACTTCTTGTTCCATTTAAAGCATATGATTCTTATTTAATATTTCAGGTTAGTAGCAGTAAATGTCTGAAATTTAGTGAAACTAACAAATATGATATTGGAAGTCTTGCATATTCTGCACCCCTGAACACACATGAACATAAAACAGATATAAGGAGACAAACTGAAATGGAATTAAACTGAAATTACAGTTTGAATTTAAACCGCTCCATCATATTCCTTTTTACATTATGAATTAGATTTATTAATGTGTAACAAATTTACAATGCATAAAATTGATTTATTAATTTGCGCAACATTCAAGCATTAGAAATTAATCTTTTTGAAAGTCAGATTTAAATTGCACTTTTAACAAAATGTAAATTTTATACATTCTGATTTTATCTGATTTTGGTCAATCTTTATTTATTTATTTATTTACTTTTTAATTTAAACAATTTCTAATAAAAATGTAAAAATATTATTTCACATTCTATTAGTTTACATTTAATTTAGATCGAATTTGTATTTAAATTTTAAATGCCTAATTTTGTATGAAGATTGATGAGTAACAGAATTTAAAATTGTATAGGCCTACTTCTGTTTTTTGCATGTTTGATGAGGTTGTGGCTAGAAGGGATACAGCTAAAACCAGAAGCTAACAATAAATTAAATGTTCTACCTATTAGATTGTGTTTTATTAACATCTACACCTACCCCAGTCCTAAACCTACCCCTTACAATAATGCAAAATAGTAATTATTGTTGTACAGTGTGACAAAAATTACTCTGTTGATGTGTGCATGCCCAGTAGCCACATCTGTATACCATCTAGACTTAACCGTTTGATGAGCCTTAGATTTAAAACATCCGAATTATGTATTGTTACTGTTATTATGTATTGTTCAGCAACCACTAAAAATGTATTTTAAAGTCCAATTTAACCAATGATCGACATTCGACAAGCATTACAAATTTTATTTATCCAAGTTCAACAGCATCAGAAATGTAGAAAATCTGATCTACATTGCACATTTAACAAGCCTACATTTTAGCTAAATTGTAAACACTATTGTAAACAATTGTAAAAATTAAATTAAACTCTTTATTTAAACATTACTTCTCCCACAAACTTCAAATTTTAAATATCTTATTCCACATTCAACAAAGGTTAGAAATTTATATTGACATTTTTAAAGTCAAATTAATCTCAAGTTTAGTGAACATTAGAATTTTAAAGGTTTATCCCACGTTCGCTCACGTTCTAAATGTTTTTAAACATCCGACTTATGTATGGTTCAACAACAATTAGAAATGTAAATTTGAAATGTCTGTCTCTTCGAGCATTAGAACAAAATGTGACCCTGGACCACAAAACCAGTCTTAAGTAGCACAGGTATATTTGTAGCGCATGCATGCATGAATGAATGAATGAACGAATGGATGAATGCATAAATAAATAAATACATAAATACATACATTTTATTTATATATATATATATATATATATATATATATATATATATATATATATATATATATATATATATATATATATATATAAAATGTTCCATGAAGATATTTTGTAAATTTCCCACCGTAAATACAGCCTATCAAAACTTCATTTTTGATTAGTAATATGCATTGCTAAGAACTTCATTTGGACAACTTTAAAGGCGATTTTCTAAACATTTTGATTTTTTTGCACCCTCAGATTCCAGATTTTCAAATAGGCTAGTTGTATCTCAGCCAAATATTGTCCTAATATTTGTATCCTAACAAACCATACATCAATGGAAAGCTTATTTATTCAGCTTTCAGATGATGTACAAATCTCGACTTCATAAAATTGACCCTTATGACTGGTTTTGTGGTCCAGGGTCACAAATGTATTGAGCATTGGTTAAATTAGACGTTTAACATTGAAATTTCTAATGGCTGTTGAACAATACATAATTCGGATGTTTAAAATGTCTTTTTTATCCACGTTCAGGAAGCTTAAGCAAATGCACAACTAAATTCTAAACGTAGCGTGCAGACGCTGCATCTCCATCTGATTCATCCCATTCAAAATCGTCCGCTGCGCAAGCGAGTGGTAAATAATCCCGTTCCCCTCTCAACCACTCCCATCACCCGCACGGGCTCCAATCCGCGCTCGCTCGCTCGCTCTCTCCGCCGCTACAGTGCGCGCTGATGCCGCAGCTCCAGTCTCTCTCTCTCTCTTTCTCTGATAATAACACAGCACAGTCATGGCGACAGTGACAGTCCAACCGCTCGCCCTGGAGCGAGGTGAGTACCGCCAAACGCACTCTCATTCAGTCCTCGCCGCTGGAGCGAACTTTAAGCTTTTGCGCTATTCGTTTATCGGATTTTTGCATTATCGGATTTTGCTCATGGGCTGTTGATGTTTTGGTGATGTTGCCTCCTCGCTTCGGCTTGAGTCAGTCAGGTGTGATGGTGATGGTGATGGTGATGCACAGAACACGCTCTGTGCTTCAGGATCCATTAGTATGTGTGATGTTAATTCTATGTGTATTTAATAAAGCATTTTAGGCACTCGTTTCATACATGCACTTTGCTGATGCCCAAAGCAGCGCCGTGTGTTTTCTTTATTTTCTCCTTATTTCACTTTTCAGAAGATTCTACAACTTCTCAGCGTGCGAAACTGAATTGAGTTGTTTATATACTTCAATAAAATAAAACCGGATTAGATTACAAAGAAGCGCTCGATGCTTCCTACACAGTCTTACATTACAGCTGAAAGAAGAAATGTCATGTGGATAATAAAAGCTTGCTTTATGGTAGTAACCTTGCTGTGTCTTAATTTATGATCGGCGGTCAGTGTCTGAGCTGTCAGAGCAGTCTGAGTGCAGCAATGTGGGCCGATATCGCCAACAAATTAATTGCGTTTCATTTATATACGGTTATAAAGCAGGTCAAATAGTAGCCTATGGAAACTCAAACCATTTAAAGCGTCCTCCCAAGCAAAGCGATGGAGATATTTTTAGAGAAATGAGACACCTCTGGCATGTGCGCGCTACGCGCTGTGGATATGTGGAAACTGTATATTGATTTAAAACTACTAGCGATGTCCGATTGGTGAACGAATTGTTGTTTTGAGTCGGATCTTTACAACGAATCAATTGAACCGACTCACAAACACTGTCTGAACGACTCGTTCACGAATCGATCCCAGTGTTCTCGAAATATCTCCAAGAACCAAGAAGAATTAACTGATAGTAAGAGCGTTTGGAGTGAATATGCGCAAAATGAGTCGGAACTTAAGTAACAAATAAAACATACTGTTTATGAACTGATTGTATGACAGTTTTATAAACCCATACAGAACAGAAGAGGTTTTAATAAAACACTTTTTGTTGAAAAAATAAAAAACAACTTTTTAATCCAAGAGAAACAAGTGAATTATGTGCATGTAACTGATTATATAAAACAATAATAATAAAAATAATTATGAACCGAATCTAGCTTGCCTATATAATATGGTATTATAGCACACGTACATCACAGAGACATCTATTTGACGTCTACATTTACATCTGCAAGACGTTTTTTTGGAGTGTTTGCTCATCTGCAATACGTCTAGGACGTTTCCTATGAGATGTCAATGTTTATGATTTGCAATGTATATAAAACTCACATCTTACAGACGTCTGTCAGATGTTTGTACACAATAGATGCTTTCCAGATCAAGCCATCTTTAACCTGCAAATCTATGTGTGCTACCAGGTTGTCATGTCATGCCTTAGAACTGCTAAATTGTTTTTGGTGAAACTGGTTCAATGAACTCTTTGAAACAACCAGTTCATGAAAATTAGTCTCTCTTCCCATGACTAAAAACTAGACTTATTATAATTAACGACACTGGTTGCACTACAAGCAATACAATTGTGATATTGACAACCCATTCATCCAATCAGAACATTAATAAGAGTGTTCTAGATTTGTCACGTTACCCCGGTTTGATTTGTTTGCTCTGTACATTGTCCAACGTAATAGATCATATACTTAGAGCTAACAGGAATCAATTGCATTGTTGTATTGCATTAAAACACGTTCTTATGATTTGTTTTTCTCTTGTAGTTTTCATATGGTCCCTGGTGACAAAGCAGGGCCCAGTAAACACATCTTAACACTGCTGGGTCCATGGGGGGGGTTTAGCTACCCAATAATTTCGCCTGATGGCCCGGAGAGCACACTTTTGAAAACAACCACCTACATTTTACACTAGAAAAGTATACTGGAGAAACTAAAAAGGGGCCCCGGTAGTTCTTATTCATTTATATTATTTAAACAGAACCTCCAGAAGCAATTAAATTTAAGTGGAAACATTTATTTTGGTGACATATTTTGAGCATTGCCAGAAACCCAAAGTAATTGTTATGCTTAATGATAGCACATTTAAACAGACAGATTTATGACAGCAGAAACCCAAAACACCACAGGCCTATTCAACATCTCTTGCAATAATTCTGCTATGCTTGAGGTTATACAGACATAGTGGGGAGCCTGAATTGTAGCTATAATTTGATCAGAGAAAATAACCGTGTGTCCCTTCATTTTGGGTGCGGCCGGTTAACTAAAGGTTGTGAGATTTTCCTACTATTGTATTTAAATAACAGATGCTCAAAGATAAGAACCGCTCGCTGTGAGAGTATTCAGTGTGCAATCCAGGACATGTGGAGGTGTCACCTATGTACAGAATAGAAATGCTAATCTAGCAAACTAACATCAATAAAATACTTTGTCAATGTGTACAGCATAGACTCACAGTCCCATAACAAACTCTAACCAAGATTTTAGATAAGGATGGAATGCTTACAGTTGGAAAACAGAACTGTACTAGACTTATCCAGAAGGAGAGATTGAAATCAGGGAATATAGGGATTTTGGAGTATTAAAACCTGAGCATGACTTCTGACCGATCAGGGTGCTGCTCTGGCTTGCTTCATTCCAAGGATGGAAGGGTCACATAAGGAGCTCCACAAATTTTTCCTGGTGGTTCGATCCACTTTTGGGCCGACTATCGAAACAAATTTAGATACAAAGTAAAAGCTCAAAAAAATGGCAAATTTTTTTTTTAACAGAAGTACTGACAAATATTTAAAATACTGCTGAATTGAAATATGAACTGGAACGATGCTTTATATTTCCGGTCTCTGGTGTTTCTAGTCAAATTAACATTTTCTGAGCTGATATTATAATGTTAAACCTATGAAAATGGTTTTGAAAAGCACATGGCACCATAGTTTCATTACTTTACACTGTCACAATGAACATCTTTTTGCAGTAACTCACCTGTCATAGTTTAATGAGTGGGAAGATGACATGAAGCGACCCACGGTTAGCTGCATTGAAAACAGACGAGGGCACTGAGCGGGACAAATTTCGGGGGATTTTGTTCACAAAATAAGAGCACACATTATTTTAACATTTTATTTTATTTTATTATCTCACACACATCGTTTATGCAAGTCATATAGCGCTGGACACGGACAGATTGGATGGTACGCAAAACAAGCACTTCACAGGAATTCCTTAAGTTTATTTCTGTTACTCTGGCAGCCAATAACAGCACAGCTTAACCCTAGGAACATTTTTATACTTAGTTATACTGAAAAAGTTAATTCAGTCAATCTTTTTACTAGGGGTGTAACGGTTCAACTTACTCACGGTTTGTATCATGGTTTTAGAGTCACGGTTTTGGTACAGTTGCTATGTTTAGGGAAAAAGCTACACTGTCAAATAAAAATAAAGAAAATAAGAACAATCTAACTACAAGCAAAAGCACAAATAAAATAAACAGTGTCTACAGTCTAACATTACTTTTTAGGTACAGAAATTGAATAAAGTAATCAAAGGTAAAACTAAATGTTTTTTTTTGACTGTATGAATTAAAGATTTATCACTGATACTGTACGTTCAACCGATACTCTAGGATACTCACCAAGACAGGCATTTTGACATCATTTTTGTGTGAATTTGTCCATTCAAGCACAGGACTTCGGATGAGCGCGCACACAAATCTCACTGCGTGTACGCGCTAGTTCTCATTAGAATGTTGAATGTTTAAACTGGCAAGGCTTAAATGAGTTTAGTTTAAACAGATAGCAACGTGCCATTCAGGTCTCACCGGGGCACTCGCGCTATCAACAACCGGTTGATGACGGCATAAATGACTGGTCATATTCCAGCATACGGCACTTGCATTGACTGGTTTGTCCACGTTTTTTTTGTTCATCGCTGTTGTTGTAATGTATTGGGAAGCCGTATCCATGAACAGAAATATACTGTCTTTTTTACGTTATTTTTAACAAACCATATTATAGATGCGTTGACAGATTAAAGTTGAACCGCGGTGCAAGTGCGTGTCGAACCATGTGTGGAGAACGTTTTTTTTTTTTTTTTTTTTACAGAGAACCATTACACCCCTACTTTTTACCACATTCGCACCCAAATCGAAGTTAGAATCCATCATGGCAGTGTTCATCAGTTACTCAGGAAAAAAGGTGAATAGTAGAAGATTAGCATGTCCAAATTCATAGTATTCGAACAGCAGTAGGTGAAGAGCACCCAGATGACCTACTACTTCCACCGAGATTTTGAAATGTGCATTTGATGGACACTTTACCCCATGAAGCCACAGGAGAGGAGTTATGAATGGAAGTAACACAGTTACAGTCACATGACAAAGCCAACATGGCAGGTGTAGTACGTCACATTCATACTCTATAGAACATACTTTTTAAGGGTTGCAAAGCTGATTCTTTAACGACAGTAGTACCTACTCAGACAGCATGCAATTTTTTATGCAGCTTACCTCTTCCGTAGTTTTCCCGACCTTGCGGTCTTCAGAAATCCCATACATTATTGGTACACCATGGGAAAATAAAAATTTCAGGAGTTCCTGTATTCCGTAAACACATTGTGTATTCCGTACACACATGGAATGATGATTTGGGGGAATCATTGCCATGTTTAAATGCAGACATCACTCCTAAAACACTGAGTCTTCTTGGGCAAAGCTCTCATGTTATGCTAATACTGATGTACCTTATAAGTGAAGTTAAATCAAATCAGTAAAATCACAAATATAAATGCAATGAAATGTGCCTCCAATTTGAAAATGTCAGTATAATTACGTGGGATGCAAACATGGCTCTCTATGATTAGCATTGCATGACAAATTCCTCTCAAACAATTGTTAAAAATCAATTTAATAGCTTTTCCTCTGCAACGTAAAAGCATTATTTTTGAACTAGATAATACAGTGGGTGATAGTTTTTATTAGGCTAACAGAGGTTCTGGGCTGTTTTTAGGTCACGTTCCATCCTTGCTTCATTCTACTAATGCATTACCCTTGCACAAAATGGATTTATTTGTTTTCAAGATCTTGGAATTCTCATGTCATATTGATTTTTGGTCTGAAGTCCTCTTTTTCTATTCAGAAAGACAAAATTCATCTGAGTACTTTGCTAAATTAAACATTAAGTGTTCCTCTTTGACATCCTTGAATTTGAACAAATTTCTTTTGGATGATTTTCAGAGAATATCGACCAGCCATGAATGCTATTCACTTGTACAAAAGCTTTGAAGACTACTGCCAACCATAGGATGGTTATACAACTTGTATAATGTACCACTGAATTATATTGCATAAAATAGAAGTGATATAATCTTTCCTCTAGGCAAAAGTGTTTCTGAACATTTTCTGTCCACTTTAGTCTGTCCATTCGAAGATAAAAGCCCAGACCAGCCTGAGAATGAGATCAAGGGATCATATCTAAGACTATTTTTATCCGAACAAGACCGTCTGTGTCACCAGTAATTGTGTGTATGAAAAAGAGAGGGTCTAGAAAAACAGACAGTGGTATCAGTCAGACATCAGTCAGACAAACGCTCTGTGAGGTAATTTGTGCGGGACTTGCATAGCTTGCCGTTTGAGCTATTATACTGCGAGGTGATTTATGTGCCCTTTGCAGTCAGGAATGTCACAGTTGGGCCAATTAATGATAATTCACAGGGTTTGATAAAGTGAGGTCCTGGGATATGAGCCGGACACCAGAGAAGGGTACTGCTTTGTGTCTGCACTAGCTCCTGCTGTTTTGGCAGGCCTGCTGTCCAGAGACCAGTGTTTTCCTCAGACTTGCCTGACCCGTAAAGGATGGCCGTCTGAATCTGGAGAGCGGCAGATGGCTAGCACTCTCTAAGGCAATTCATTCTGGCATGTAAAATGGTGAAGACAATGCAGTCCTCAGGAAAATAGTTCTGTTAGAAATGTGTGAAACATAGTGTAGAAGTGTTTTGACTGACCATGGTATCAGTGTTGAAGCTTGTAACTTTAGGGACCAAGACTGTAATGGATGACAAGTAGATTATTAGAAAAACAGCTTATAATCAACATGAAATCAAAACGGACCCGGTTTACTTTTACTCAGTACATGTTCATGGTCTTATTGTGCACAACCAAAATCTTATTGAGCACTTTTACTACACAGCTGTTGAACACTTGAATCTGATTGGTTGATGAACATTCTAAGGTGTGCAATTATTTTTCAGGAAATGCATGGCTAAAGTAGTTCCAGGCAGATCTTGACCGCATTACAGTTCCAAATCACTGCGCCAAATGATTTCAGTTACTTCAAAGGTCCTTAAAGCCTACAACAACTGATAGGGATGTAACGATGCACCACAAGCCAGTTGAAAATCGAGTCAAATATGTGACAATTCAAATTGGTTGAGATGCTAAACAAATCGCGATACTATTGTGGGTAGGAGTTTATATGAATGTATTTCTGAGGGAAACTGATTGTATTTCCTTTTCATCTTGCCTCTGAACGATGGATATTAAAGTAGTGTTCATAAGCGCAGCTCTGATTTGTTTACAGTGGTAACCAAGCAAACACTGTATAGCTGCTGTTCCATATATGCCACCTGCTGGCAGAGAGTGAATTTGCGTCTCATTTTGCCCGCCTGCTGTTTTTGTTTCGTGCAGATATTTTTTATGTATAGTTTCACAAAACTGTAGTCAGGCCTTTCTGTTTTTGCATCAGATTTCGAAATTATACAATCTAATTTAGATTAAAAACTGCTCATGCTGCATGTATGCAGCATCTTTGTTTGGATCATGATTAAAATGCAGTGGTTGCCTCTAATTTAAATTGGAAAGAGCACAGACAAAGCCTTAGTTTGTTTATATGAAGAGATTTCTTTTATTTGTGTTACTTATGTTTTTTATTTGGGGTTTGTTTTAAAATTTCAGTTTAGTTTTGTTATATTTCAATTTCACAAAGAAACATGCAGCATTTTGTCCAAGCAATAATAAAAGGACACCTTTTCATTTACTGCATAATTTGTCTTAAATCTCATTGTTAATTTTTTTTTTTAGAAAATCGTATCGTGAAATCAAAATCGTGAATTGTATTGCATCATGAGTTGAGTGAATCGTTACATCCCTAACAACTGACTGATCTGCTCTACTGTTTTCTTTTTTGATTACACTCAGGTGTAAGTCACAATACAAAAATAAACAATGTCGCTACTTCTGTTTCTTCAAAACTTGTAGTTAGAACATGCTCATGCTATGGAACACCTATGTTTTAATCAATTCCTGATAAAGAAAAGTCTTGCTCTACATTATTTTGTTGTACATCTTGTTTCACCAGGAAATATGCCAAATTACAGTGGTCAAGTGCCAAATGCCACTTCATGCTATAACTTTAAACCAATCTATTCTCTTTACAGTCAAACCAAAATTTATTCAACACCTTCAAAATTTCTCACATTATCACAGTTTATTTGCTATAGTTTAGAAAATGGTAATAAAATATGACAAGAACTCAAGAGTTAAACTGTGTCAGAACAAATTCATCTTGATAATGTCAGATAACTTTGATAGAAAGGTATGTAACAAAACATGGTCAGGTCAAAGTGTCAAATCAAATTTTTGGTCCCAAATTTTTATCAGTTTTACTGGTAGTCCACTGTATGAAGAATTTTTGGGTATAATGTCACAGTATACTTTATTTTGCTATCCTCACTTATATAAATTAACTATAGTGTCCTGCACCCACTAGTAAAAAAATATCAAAAATTATATCTGGTGTCTGAATATTTTTTGGTTTGACTGTATATAGTATAATCCTAGGTAAACCTGTGTTTCTACACACTTCAGACTTTCTTGTTTGGTACAGCTCTTTTTTTCTTCCATTTTACACTGCGTTCCATTTAAAGTCATAAAATGACATGTAAATAAGAAAAAATTAGCTCCTATTAGCTTAGCAGGTGTTCAGTTGTCAACAAGGATGTCTCCTGGCATACTGCACCCATAAACGATGCTGTGCAATGCTAACATTTGCAGGTGTATGGAGATTAACAGAGAGGTTCATTTAGCTTGTTTTACACAGCTGTCAATGCAAATTTGCTAAACAGGCTTTATATTCATGTACTGTAAAGTGGGAACGTTGACTCATTAACTGTGAATCTTATGTGCCACCACGTTCTTGTGATGTCATACACCTGTATATCAGTGGATCAGAGTTGCAGACTGAGGTTGGAAACTGCTGAAGACAGACACTGGAATTTCCAACTCTCAGAGTCGAATGGAACATTAGCATTATTATTGCTGTGATATTTACCCATGAGACCCTCAACTCTGTGCAGTTATATTACTTGTGCAAATGATATTGCACTATATAGACAGAGCAGATTATATGACAGCAGGGAAATACTCATTCAAATACTATGCAGTCACACCCTCAACTGTGTCTTCAACACAGAAAAATCATTTGCTATGGACTCAGTCCTCGATATTGAATTGTGGGCTTGCGATGTGTATGCTTGCCCCACAATCTTGCCACGGAGACTGATGTCCTTGTTATTAAATCCTGTCTAGAAAAGGAAACCTCGACAGTGCTGAGAGATGAGAGTTTTAGTCTCACTTGAACGTCTCTGCAGAGATCTGGTCACTCCTCTAGACAAACAGCATCTCGCCGCACTTGATTTGCAGTGTTGAGGTTTCTTTGTCCATTGTAGGTATTAGATTGTGTTTCACAGTATTTATTTATCAGCATTTCCTCTACCTTTGAAATTACTATAGCATTATACCCGTCACGTTCAAGGACTGCTCTGTGTGTGTTTTCTGTTTTCCACATGCTCCCCATGATTTTGTTTCTCCCGTGTCTATGCCCATGTTTGGTGTTCCTGTTCCCTGATTGTGTTCTATTTGATTCCAGGTGTGTCTCGTCTTTCCCTGATTGAGTTGTGTAATTACCTAGTGTTCTTAAGCCCTGTATTTTCATGTCACAAGTGTCCGGTATTGTACGTTTTACTCTCCTGTTCCCGCCAGTTCCTTGTTCCTGGATTTAAAAAAAAAAAAAAGACTGTTATGATTGCTGAATCTCCACGTTCCTCCTCAGTAGCAGTACCATGACAATACCATTTTTTCTTTTATTTAAAAGGTTGATTTTTGTTTAAAAACTACCTTTCTATCTCTTACTTTACAGGTTTTTGTCTGATGCATATACATATACGATGAATTTATATTCACTTATTCCTCCTTATCAAGCTAATGGGTTCATATAGACCAGTTTCGTGTAGACGTCACAGTTACGTTACTCGTAGCTGCGCGCGCATTGTGGTGGCAGAAAAACACTGGTAACAAGCGAGGTGAAACGGGAAAAATACACGGAATAAGAGATAAAATGTACTGTTGTGCCTTTTGATGTCAGAATTGGAATGCAAATCATTTTTATAGAATTCTGTCGTCAAAAACAACATTTGAAGCTAAACGCAGATGTTTAAATGGACAGACTAATGAATGAAACCTGCTATGATTAGTCTACTTTTAAAGCATAAATTTGATGTAAACAATTGGTCTACATAATATTCACATATGCAGTTCATAGGGAACATATTATATTAGCCCCAAAGTTACAGCATGAAATACTATTTAAACCTATAACTGTCAGGATTGTCTTGTGTCTTGTGTTTCCCTTCCTCTTGTATGCCCATATTTGGTTTGTTTCCTGTTCCTGTCATTGTCTCATTATTAGTTAATTATGTTTCAGCTGTGTTTGTTTAATTATCTAGTTTGCGTTGTGTATTTATAGTGTGTTCTGCCCTGTGTTTCCTGTCTGGTATTGAACGTCATTTCACGTCTGTTTGTCTTCCCCACCTGTAACATGCTGGATATTATTAAAGACTCTTACCTTTTGAATTCCTCGTCTCCCCATTCCTGGCTTCCGTCTCCCCAGTGAATCGTGACCATAACATTATACATTTACCTATTTTGTCTAACAATTCGTACTTTTTTCTTGCAAATACAAATTTATATATCTTTTATTTCGGACTTTATAGCTTGATTTAACTGAACAATAGCGAGTTTGTCCATTCTGAGGGGAAAAAAAGCCAGTGTGGGATATAAGCTCAAAAGAGAGAATGACGAGTTGATTTTTCTTATCGGAATTGTGAGATATAATCTCGGAATTGCGAGAATAAAGTCAGAATTTACCTTTTTTATTCTTTTATTCCATGGTTTCCATAGACCGCCACTTGAAAACTGTCATTTTCTGCCACCAGATAGGCTCCGCCCACAAAAACGTCATCACTGTTTGCAAACACGAAATTGGTCAATAGTTATGAAGTAATTAATAATCATGTAAATGAATTCTAGAAGACTGGACTGTGAATATTGAATATAAATTGCAATGCAAAACCTGGTCTGCTGTCAGCCACATTGAAATTCAAATCCTCATAATGAATTATAGTGGGGAGTGTAAAAGGGTCCCCCAGAGTTAAGTTTTATTTCTTTTACAAAGACTTAACGGAGTTCTCAATTGTGTTTCATTGTATTTCACAATTCGAAGTCAATATGAAATGAGAATTCACCCAATCTAAGTTATAGATCTTATTGTGAATGATTTATCTATGTACAGTAAGCCTAAATGTTTAATTTTTTAAATGTTTCAACTTCTTATTTTTAAATCAGAATTGGACATACAGAGTCGTTCTCCAATCATTTAATCTGCTTAAACCCCAGCCCTGCAAACTCACATTCATCTACCTTGATTTTTAAGCGCAACACCCACATCTTAAATCAACAGCCAATGCATATTTAACAATATTTTTTTCTATAATCCATCACACTTGGATGTATGGTGCAATACAAATACAAAAGACAAGGTCAGTCATACTTCCATTTCATCACAACTTAAAAAAAAGAAACAAATTATACAATTATTGTGTGCATCCCTGCTGAAAAAAACAAAACAAATCAACTTAGACAATCTGGTTTTCTGGTCTTAACTGGTTTATGTTGGTTTTAGCTGATTTAAAATGGTCTCACAACCTGGCCAGGCTGGTGTTTGCCTAGTTTAGCTGGATGGCCAGCTGAGCAGCTGAAAAGTCTCCAAAACCCCCAACCTGACAGGCTGGGAGACCAGCTAAGGCCTGGGACACACTAGACGATTTTCAAATCTTAACACATTTTAAAACCATGGGAGAACACAGACATGAAGACAGTTTCAAACAATTTTTAGCATTATAATCTTCTGAACGCACACACTAGATGATTCAACCAGACCACGAGACCACACACTTATTGACTGTAGGAACGACTTCACAGTGACAAAAGATTGCGAGATCTAACGTGACTAGAGAAGAAGAATGTGCTCTCCTGGCTCGCATTCAGTTGTACAGAGAAAAACAAAATAAGAGAAAAAGAGTAGCTATAGAAGCATGCAACATCCGGTAGGTGATGCTTGCTCGCTCTCATTGGCTATCATGGGTATCACGTCAGAGGCAGCCCGATCAAGAGTCTTAAATATAAAACATTTGATATTTTTACGATTTGATCAAGAGCAGTTGCAAATGATGCCCCCGATCTTTCAGGAGAGCAAATCTGCCTTATAATCAATGTGAAAGTCTTCAAGTGTGTGGCCAGCCTAAGCAAACAAGCTTGTATGTTTTTCAGCAGGGCTAAGAGTACATTTATTTCTTGGGAAGAATGATGAAATCTCTGGCATTTGATTGCAAACTGCTATATTGGCAAATCTGAGCACAGTTTGAGAAATTGTTGAGAGGAGAAACGTTAGAATACTGGTGTCTTTTCTCAAGAAAATAATCTCAGAATGAGTCTCCATTTGTTGTCCATGAGATGGAGCTGTCTAGGAGAAACGTCAAGTTTGTGACACAAGTCAAACATAAATCATTAAATCACCCCTTAAAACAGAAAAACTGTGTGTTTGCAGTGAGAAGTTTGAGATGTCTCACAAATTATTTAATACTTTGTTGATACCTTTGCTGAGTTTGTATTCTTTTGTCAGGTAAACTCAACAAAATGTATCTAAACTTGCTATGATGGAATAACCTAGTTCACCGGTAAAGAGAGTCTAAGCATGAATCCTGTGAAAACTGGACGAATATCAAAATAATGCCTTCTCAAAACTTCACATTATTAATTCTGTTTAAAGCATTTTCTGTTGATGTAAAGCAATCCTCCCTTTCTGTGGAACTTACATTCTCCTAAAACAGATGTTTGAGGGGAAGCGCAGGAGAGAAACAGAAGCCATTCACCTAATTAGATGTAGGTATACCATCAGAATGATTCTGAACAACCTGATCTCATGACAAAAACGTACTAATGGGACGCGAAATACATACATGTACGTTTTGTGACATATTCGATGTGAAATGTCCACTGGGTGGTGCTAAAAGAGTGTTTGTTTTTTTCCCCGGAACAGATGAACATACATATGGTACGTTTTGTGAGACGTTGTTATTTTTTTTGTGTGTGCGTCACCGCAGTTCTGACTTGAAATGTCCATCGAGTGGCGCTATAACTCTAATGCTCTGTGACGTTTTAAAATAACGTACTATCTGCACTACACCTAAACCTACCTGATAGTATGAACAAAAGCGAATGTGATGTAAAAACGCAATCGCAAGCATGCCGTTTTAGCTTGTTTTACAATCTCTCATCTTTCAGCTCTTTCATCGTGAGTCATGTTTATTCACGGGATTCGTACCCAAGAATTCCGCATCCTAAGTCCAATTCCATGCCAACTGAGCTACTGAGCAAGCTTATTAGATCTGGAAATCATTTTCTTACACCGTTATTATTACAGCTCCATATTACATATGGAGCTGTAATCATAACCGTGTATGAAAATGATTACAAATGCTCCATGTTTTACTGCCTCTAGTGTTAATTTCTGTTGGAAATTGCAGTGATATGTACTTATTGGTACGTATTTCGTGTCTTGAGAAAAAGTTCCTACAGGAATTTTCGTCATGAGACCAGGTAGATTCTGAAGCTGATATTTCAAGATAAAGAAAAACATAGTTTCTTTAGTAGCCGAAAGCTAGACATCAGAGAAGTTTTTTTCCTCATTACATCTATATACTATGGTTGATTTAAGTGGTGTTTGCAGTATATAGTCTGAATCCACAGTGTGTTTGTGGAGAAAATGGGATCATGGTGGCCCCTGAACCATTAGCAGCAATGCTGAAGGCTACAATGGTTTGAATGGAGAGCCGGGTCACATACACATTCTGTACACTGGAAGACCGAATGCTCTCTATCTCTGTGCTATATTTGGATATAATATCCCCCCCCCCCCCGCACCATGCTTACTCACTAGAGCCATGTGGGCAGGCATCCCCGTGTGGGTTTTACATTTAAAGGCGTGAAATTACGCAATCACTCTGGCTTATTTCTTGCTGGTAGACCGCACGTTACGAGAAGAGATACATAATAGTGTACTCTTCCACTCCATTGCCAACGCATTTGCAGCCCACTCCGCTGCACTTACTGGTCTCCATGGTAATGTAGTTGAATGTACCAATCACAAACCTGGATTGTGTACACCAGGCCCTTTAAATGTCCTGTTTGTGAGCCAGCACTAGAAGACGTGACATAAATCCCAGGTTAGATCAACACAAGGCCTTGAGCTGCCACCATGCAAATCTAAATCCCACAAATTTAGCTCTTGGAATAACAATGTGTGCTACGATGTTTCCTTTTCCTGCTAAATGATGCCATGCGTCACTCAGATGTGTGAGAAAAGACTTGGGATGAGACCTGTACTAATAAGCCGTGCCTAGTTTGGCTGCTCACTGAAAGCCGGAAGAAAACTCGAGGCGCCATGGAGAATTAATCCTATCTGTAATAGCGGCGCATGATGCGGCAGCTTGAAATGCTTTTAGAGGCTTTTTTCATCTTATAAATTTGTTAATGGATGAACTTATCTTCGAAATGTTGTTTCGTGTTCCCTCGAAGATATAGTCATTAACAATCTCCACAAATGCATTAACCAGTCCATTTATTTTGTATAAATAACTTTGCCCACTAAATGACACTATAGTGATTGATCTTTAGACAGTTAATTAGGTATTAGACATCATTTCCTTCCCTGAGGTTATAGAGTTTCAGCTCAATATTATTAAAGGTGCTGTAAGTGGTTTGCTAACTTCCGGTACAATTAGATAATCCCTTCAACCACACACCCTCTCTCTTAAGGCACTTCATCCCAGCAAACCAATATCTGTAAAAGGTGTTTTCTGAGTAGCTAAAAAGGGGTGGGCCACTTCCTTATACCATTTTTTAGGGTTACAGAGGTAATGATATCAGAAAGTAGGGACATTTCTTTGCAGTGCCCTTAAATGTGTGATTAAAAGAAACTTTGGCAACAATTACGATGAGATATGACCACTTTTTTGCCAAAGCCGATTATGTCTCCATCACTTTATGAAATCCCTGCTAATGGCAGGGATATATTTAATACATACAGAGAAAACATCTCTAATGGTCAAACATGAGTATTAATTTAGTGATGAATACTGAGTGAATCTGATATTTTTAATGTTTTGCTGAGCACAAACCAACAGCAACAAATCATCTCCCACACACAGTTCTCAGACATCCTCCAATTTATCACCTTTCCACAACTCTATCCAAACAGATTTGTTCCCAAACAAATGTTGATATACATCCACTGATGTATATCTGCAATCTGAAACCACAAAAACCCCTCGTATTTAAAGCAGAATCATTACTTCTATACAATTAACAGTCACCTGCTGATCCATGTAATTATCACTTGACCTACAAAATCCCTGGACACAACTTGATTCTGGATTGATTTGGTCAGCATCAATGGCCCTTATAGACCTTAGTTGGGTTAGACACCATATTGAATTTAACACGAGGCTGTGAAGGATAGACTTACAGGTCCTCATTTATGAAACAAACGTACGACAGAAAGTTAGGCGTACAGTCGTTTATACGCAAAACTTGGAATTTATCAATATGGATGTGAGCGGTGTCTACGAACGATGATGTTTTATGTGAATATTGGAAAATGAGTGAAGTACAAAGCCTTGTTTACATAATGAATAATAGTTTAGCAAACAAATGTTACATGGCAAAAATGGAAACATTTGGATTCTTGTTGAATGAGGGAGGCTCGCGCCCCATGCTGTTTCAGTTTCGCTTTAAATTCATTTTAGCTTGACTTTTGTATGCTGTTTATAATGAATGCAGCTTAATTTGTGTTTTATTTTATAGTTTAATATATAATTTTATAGCTACATATTTTTCATTCTTGTTCTCTATTACCGTTAAATTTAAAGAATGTTGTTTTGGAGTTAGTGGAACTAAGTAGGTTACATAGTGTTTGTAAATGTTTTGTTATATTTACTGGTATTTAATATACATATAAATTAACGTAATTGTTTGCAATTCCAAGGTTAATGGATGTTTTTGGATTAAGATCAGTTTCTCTTTCATGAGATTACTTCCTCTTTTTCACTGAGTCACGTTTCTCCATACCGCAAGGCTTCTAAAGGCTTGATCCTCAAATGACGATTGTTTTCAGCCACCACATTTATCAATGTATGATCATTCATGCAGTGGGATTGCAGTCATATGAATGTTTCATGAATCACACCTGAAGCCTGTCATAAGTTGATTTGTGGGCACAGATCTGCACTCGTTTCAACGTTAAACTGATACATGAGGCCTACAGTGTTTACAGTGGCATGCACTGTATAAAGGTCCTTCAAATTTCAGAAAACACAACAAAAGTTTATTAAAATGTTTTATGTCGGCTAAGAATTTTTGGAAAGATGTTTCATCAACTGAACAACTGGCAAGTTGTTAAAACAATCTATACAATCTATTAAACAAACTGTTCTTCTATCAATCACAGCCTTGTTTCATTCTTGTCAAAAATTATGTATGGCACTTCCCTGACTAAAGTCTATTGTAATACAATGTAGAAATGGAATAGAATATCCAAATACTATTTGGATTAAAAAAAAAAAGGCATGTTACGGTAAATGAACTATTTTCAATTAAAAGATAGCAACTAATAGGCTATTCACAAATAATGTTTTCATGTGTTAACACAACAGCGGAACAATTGATGAATAGAAAAGAATGCAAGGTCTCAAGACATGTATTTGAAAGTTGAACAAGATGCCAGAAAAAAACTGTGATACGTGAAGCAATGGTCAAAGACATAAGTCTTGCACGTTCAAATAGAAATACAAACAAAAAAAAACTGCAGTGGTTCCTCTAAATACATAAATTATTTTGTACATTTCTAATAATTATGATAAACTTGACAATGTATTTATCGAAATAGTATTATATCATGTTAAATTACGTGTTCTATCCTAATTAATATTCATAAGCGATATCTTCCACGGCATCATAATCAGCACATCTGTGCACAACCTATTCCCCCAACTGTCCCTACCACATTTTAATTCATAGTGACACCCATGGAAAGATCATTATAAACAGTAAGGAAGGTCTTAGGTAATGTGTATGACACAACACATTTGTGCCATCTTAAAGCTAATCTTTAAAGCAGCTTAAATACAAAGACTTTCTAAAATAATGAGCGAGAGACACCACAGAGACAGAAACATCTGAATCAAGACACACAAGAGAAATATGAGTCACAGAGAGAGACAGGAAGTGAGAAGCAGCAGAAAATCATCTGTGGTCATCCTCTGACCTCCCGGTAATGAGACATAAATGTGAAAAGGAGTGTTCACACAGTTTCCTGTGCTGGCTGAAAGGACACCAGCATGTTCAAGATGGCTCATTACACCATACATGAATCCAGACCATCCTCTCGGCAGAATCCGCCGGTATTGATGGAGCTTCAGCACAGGATCAATGAAGTAACGGTTGTCAGATGCTGTGGCGTATGCTGTTTGCATATTTTGCAACCCAGGCTCATTGGAACGTAACGTTCTACAAAATGATATTATGTTGCTTCTTGCACATTTTACAAAAGTTTCAAAGTGAAAAGTCAAGTGAGTAGCGCTAATAGTATGGTGGGTTTTATCTGAATATGAATCTGGCAACATTTTATTAGATTGGTTGTTAAATATCACAGCAGTTCAGAAATGAAATGTCCAGTGAGTGACGCTAAAAGTTTAAAGGGATAGTTCACCAAAAAATGAAAATTCTGTTATTAATTGCTCACCCCATGTCGTTCCAACCCTGTAAGTCCTTTGTTCATCTTCGGAACACAAATTAAGATGTTTTTGATGAAATCCGAGAGCTTTCTGACCCTCAATAGACAGCAACACAACAACAACGTTCAAGGCCCAGAAAGGTAGCAAGGACATTGTGACTCTTCTTAATACACGACGACTGACACGGAAGAGAAGAAATTCTTGAATAAAATCATTATTTTTGTTTTCCTTGCACACAAAAGTATTCTCATAGCTTCATAAAATTACGTTTGAACCAACTGATGTCACATGGACTATTTTTTAATGATTTCCTTACTACCTTTCTGGGCTTTGAATGTGGTAGTTCTGTTGCTGTCTACTGAGGGTCACAAAGCTCTTGGATTTCACCAAAATATCTTAATTTGTGTTCTGAAGATGAACGAAGGTCTTATGGGTTTGGAACGACATGAGGGTGAATAATTAATGACAGAATTTTCATTTTTGGGTGAACAGTCCCTTTAACTGTCCCCCATTTGAAAATAACATACCACCTATACAAACCTAACCGATAGTTTTAATAAAAGCAAATGTGAGTTAAAAACACATTTGCAAAAACTTCCATGTCATTTTAGCTTACTTCTACTTGTGTTTAAATTCTTTTATCATGACACGTGCTTCACCTGGGTGCTCCGCAATGTGCAGTACTATATCAGGTGAGCTACCAAGCAAGTTTACCACATCAGAAATCCCATATATATGAAGCTGGTCATGTGATCCATACTTATAAAATGTCTTTTCTTACAAATCATGCACTATGATAAAAGTGTTTTGAGGTCATAGCATAGTACTGTGCAAGAAACCACACAAATTATTCAATATTCTGCCCTGTAATCATAATTTGTGTGAACTGGAAAAAATGACTAGTGTTCATTCCAGCTGCAGTGAATAGTATGTATATGAGTTTTGAATATTGTTCCAATGAGCCTATGTTGGTTTATTGAGCTTCAGATCTGTATCAAGGCTAGAGACCTCAAAGTTGTCAGATTTTGGTAAAATAGTGTGGACCTTTATTCTGAGTGTATGCGCTAATTACACACAGTCAGTATTATGAAGTGTACTATTGATCCTATGGCTCTGTCCCAAAACCTATAGAACAGCTTCTTAAAGCATTACATGCACACTTCCATCAGGAAGTCTGTTACAAATATGGTAAAATTTATGTATATTATGCTGCCTTCTGTTGCCTTGCAGAAGTGTGCATCCTGTAATGCACTTAAGGCGAGATTGACATAGAACAAGAAATAAAAAGAAGAGACGAATTCTTTTCCAAGGTATGGCAAAAGGGCACTAACATGAACAACTGGACATTGGAGTGGAACATTGAAATGGTGGGTCTGATCCACTGAACTAATCCATTTACTGGTGAGTGAAACCTGCACCAAGTGGGAAATGTACTGCAACCAGACAATACTTTGGCATGGTAGTGTTATGGGTGATCTGTGATTATTCCTAATTCGAAGTCCTTTCCCAGTCCCATCTTCTGCTCTTCCCTTTTATCATCTCTTTTTCTTTAGACTATCCCAATAAAAGGAAAAAATGTTGTAAAAAGTTTTGCCTGTAAGATTTTTTTTAAAGAAGTCTCTAACGCGCAACAAGGCTGCATTTATTTGATCAAAAATAGAAAAACAGCAATACTGTGAAATATTAATACAATTTATAATAACTATTTGAATATATTTTAAATATAAAAAATATATTTTTTTCTGGACACCATGACACTTTTTTCAAGATTCTTTGATGAAGAGAAAGTTCAAAAGAAGTTCACTTTCCCTCTGAGACAAAAAGGATGCAACATGTATTTAAGCTCTGAGTATTCTACTTATAATTAATTAAAATTTAGCTTGTCTCTGTTCACCACTCTCCTTATTTGATTCTGGAACTTTGATTCATGCCTTTATTACATCCAGAATTGTCTATTACACCTGCATTCTTTATGGCACATCATCCAAAGTCCTAAATATAAACTCCAGTACATCCAGAACTCTGCTGCATGTCTGCTATCATGACCACATCACCACTGTCCTTCAAAAGCTTCACTGGCTCCCTGTCTCACAATGGATCTCTTTCAAGGTCCTTCTCTTCATGCACTAAGCCCCCTATACAAAAACTCCTTCCTCAAAACTCAAGCTCCTTCAAAACTGTTTTTGGTTTTATTGTATTGCATTTGTCATTTTTATCTCTTGTAAAGCATCACTGTGTACCTTGAAAAACACTATAAATAAAATGTATTGTTAGAAGTTTTTTCTCATTATTTCCAAATCATACTATTCCCATAGCTATGAACCCAAATTGTTAAAAGAATTGTTTACCTATAATTATTTACACATCCTTATCTCAATACAAAACAATATGCTATTACTGTTATTTTTTCCATGGAACATAAAAAAATAATTTTTGAAAATATCAGGTATTTCGTTTCCATACACTTGACTGCTTCAGATCTTGCAATCTCACAATGCTATTGCTGTTATTTTTTCCATGGAACATAAAAAAAATGAATTTTTGAAAATATCAGGTATTTCGTTTCCATACACTTGACTGCTTCAGATCTTGCAATCTTACAACTCAGAGGATTCAACTTAGAGCCAGGTGCCAGATGCATTTCTATATTTTCAGTATGTTTTTTTATTTTTTTTTTTATTTTTACTTAATTATTTTGTTATTTTCTGTATTAGCTTTTGTATTTATATTTAGCTTATTTTTATTTCAGTTTTAGTAATTTTAGAACTTAAAAAGTTACACTGATCTAAGTATGCAACAAGCCCCAGTTTATGCCCTCGTCTGTGTTCATTTTTCACCAAAAAGCATCAGTCATCAATTTTTACTGACGTGCGGAGGCAACAGAGTGATTAATGTCATGCTGACATTCTTCTGACAGCTCTGTGCCAGAGCCAAGTGGGACATGCCAGGACACTGCTCAGTTATGGATCTAGCTGTCAGGTTTTGATAGAATCTAAGCTGCTTTAATAACAGAAGAGCTTTAATTTGGATCCATCGTTTTATCAGCAAAGCTTTCAAATTCAGTGCAATGTGACATATTAATGAAAACGTACAAAAACCGCCCATTTGGGGTTTGAAGATTAGAGCAAAAGGTTGTAAGTCTCCTCTCGATGTGACTGACAGAAAGGCCCTCAAACTGCAAGAGATTTTGCTCAGATTGTTGCATCTGTTGTTGTCCCATGAGCCCATAGGCCGTAATAGCTTTTGTGTCTGCTCTTCTGGTCTCGCTGGGTTCGGTTTTATTAGTTCCTGTCAGGGTCTGGCCCACTTTGCTTTGCTGTCTGTGTTCAAAGTTATCATCTAATGAAGGCTACTATGGGACGGAAAGAGCCTTGATTTTGTCAATTTGTGAGACAGTTTTGTAGGATTTGTCTCATTTTTCACCCCAAACAGTTGTGCATTATATAAAATGGGTATAATTTTTTCACGGTCCAAAGATGAACGAGCACAATTAACCACATGCCTGCCTTGACATAAAAAACAAATCACCTTGAGTCCTACAGAGCACTAAATGTGACCAGGGGCTCAACCATTAGTAACACTCCGATCTTTAGCAACAGGGGTGAGTAAAACTACATAGACCTTCAGATATCTCACATAAATACGCTTTTATCATAGTCTTTACAAAAAACAATGATGGTTAATAACAAGAGCAATGTTCACAGCATTTGACGTCAATCTAGAATTGATTTAACAATTTTCTCAAATTTATTGTCAAAGATGGTGGATTTTTTAGAAAGGTGATGGTTGTAGCAGTGATGTTTTAAAGAGGGATGAATTTAAAGAAAGTTTTCAGAGAAAGTTTTACTATGCAGGCAGCCTAGCGGCTACTTTTAGAGTAGCTATCAAACTAAAATATAGCATGCTAAAAGTGTGGGGGAAAATGTCTCAGTTCATTCAAAAGTATGGTATTTGGGGTAAAAAGCGCCTCTACTGTAGGTGCTAAAGGCACAGTAATTCATGTGATCATAAATAGCTGACTGATGTTTCCATTTGTTAAAAAGGTAAATATTTATTAAAAGGATAGTTCACCCAAAAATGAAAATTACCCCATGATTTACTCACCCTCAAGCCATCCTAGGTGTACATGACTTTCTTCTTTCAGACGAATACAATCAGAGTTATATTAAAAAATGTCCTGGTTCTTCCAAGCTTTATAATGGCAGTCAATGGCTGTTCAATAGACTAACAGAAGTCTAATAAAGTGCATCCATCCATCATAAAAAGTGCTCCACACAGCTCCAGGGGGTTAATAATCGCCTTCTGAAGCAAATCGATGCATTTTTGATGTGAAAAATGTTTTAAGAAAAATGTTCATATTTAAAACTTGCTGTTTGTCCACCTTAAGAAAATCACCATGTATACAAGGAAACCATTATATTTAAAAAATATCACATTATTCATTCAATATTTTTGTTACCACTGTAAACCCATACTAGATTATTATGGGATCTCCTTCGAGCAGTGTATGAAGCTTTCAAAATCTTTGTTTTTTTAATGTTTTTTTTCCCCCTGTATTTCAAATGACAGATTATTTTATCAAAATAAACAGTATACAGTACAAACTTTGCTGGAGGGGGTTGTTTTGAACATGTAGTAACCTAAATATTATGCAGAACGTATTACTTTAGCTGAAGTATTTCTATCAATACTAGAGGCTCAGTGTGATGTGAAAGTCTCCCCTTGCCACATCATATATTTATATGATTTTAGGATTTCTTTTCCCACAAAATGTGTTGCTCAATCAATGTTCAATAAAAATTATATTTTAATATATATTTTTCTGCAGTCATACAGTATAGGAGTAGTGAAAATAACATTCCTTAAGCTATGCCTTTGCCTCATTGTACCTTATATTAAATGTGTGTTTGTTTTCTCAATATTTTTGTTGCCATGTTTTATACAAGCCTATTTAAGCGGGTTTTAGCTATACTTGGCTTAAAAAAGAGATAGTTCACCCAAAAATCTGTCATCATTAACTCACCCTCCTGTTGTTCTAACTAGAATGATTTCCTTTGTTCTGCAGAACACAAATGAAGATAATTGAAGAATGTGTGAAGTGTTTTTGTTCATATAAAAGCAGCTACTATAAAATTAGTAGCAGCTCTCTCATGGGCCTGTATTTTCACATTCCTCTAATGTTTCTTCATCACTCTTACATGTAAACAGCATAAAGCAAGCCACTTATAGCTTGCAAAAACATCTACTGACTGAATGTGCCAGTCGAACTGCTGTTGAGATGAATGAGAATGCTAATGGATAGCTCTAAGTACATGTATATGAGAACTTCTTGATTAGACAGACTGGTTTCACAGAGACCCAGACAGTGAAAGCCATGGCAAATATTGTTGAAACAAGCCAAACTGACCCCAACGAATGTGTGCCCTGTAGGTCTGCTGAACAGAGGAGATACAGCAGTGTGATGTGTCTTTTGCTTCATGTAAAGAGAGCACTGATTGCTTTCAGTGGCCCCTCTGGCCTTCAGCGAGTCTATTTCCATTATCCCAGCAATCGATTCGCTGCAGCTCCACCATCTCTCTGCCCTTTACTGCAAACTTTACCCTCTCTCTTTCTCTCTCTCTCTGAATCGCAGACCCTCTGTTACTCAAACACATCTCTCTTTCCATCTCAGATGTTGCCAGGGCGATTGAGCTGCTGGAAAAATTACAGGAGTCAGGTGATGTCCCGGGACACAAGCTGCAGTCCCTGAAGAAGGTTCTACAGAGCGAGTTCTGCACGGCCATTAGAGAGGTGAGACCTACATTATGTATTGCTGTCACCTCTAGAGTTTGGCACCATAGAGACATCCTCATAGTTATATCACAGTAATAGTTTACCCAAAAATGAAAATTCTGTCATTGTTAACTCACGTCTTTTTCATTATTTTCTGTGGAATTTAAAAAGAGATATTTAGCAAAATGTCCAGGCTGCAGTTTTCTTATGTTGTAAAACTGGAAGTCTTCTGAAGACAAACCTTAATTTTGTCCAAGGTACAGCCTGAAATTTGGAATACTTTATTCTGATTGGACAATTGTGGAAATCTATGGGCTCTTTCTGCTCACATACTGAAACTTCAGCTGATAGATTAACTTCAAAATCAATAAATTGTGTATGTGTGTGTGGATATGTCAAAGTTGTTACTGTTAACTAAAAATGAAACTATAAAAATAATTTATCAATTGAAATAAAGTTAAATAATATAAAACTGAAAAAAAATGAAAACAAATGTAAAAAAAACGTTCTAAAATACAACACATTTTCAATAAAGTTTCAATTGTAAGTCGCTTTGGATAAAAGCGTCTGCTAAATGAATACATCTATATATGTAAATGTAAGCTGAATTGCTAAAACTGAAATAAAAATAAAATAAATCTAAATAGAAGTATTAAAAAACTAATATATTAAAAAAAACCTAAAATAAAAAAATGAAAACTGAAAATATAAACATAAAAGGTCACTTAAAACAATAATAATAGTATGAATATAAATATAAAAATATAAATAACACACTAAAGCCCCGTTCACACCAAGAACGATAACTATAAAGATAACACTATTAGCGCCCACATCAGCGAACGATATCGTCTGTTTATTCTAAGCGCATGCTCGTCTGGCATGTTCTCGAGCTCGTTATAGCGTGATGGATTCTGATTGGGTGTCAATGTTTTATCGTTCATCAGCTGGAAAAAAAAAAAAAGTTCTGAAAGTGATTACAATGATATAGTTTCTCTGTGCCTTTATCGTTATAGCTGTGGTGTGGACTCTGCAATTCTTTAATATTGAGAACGATTTTTAGAACTATATCTTTATCATTATCTTTATAGTTATCGTCCTTGGTGTGAACAGGCCTTAACACACACATACACACATATAATACATAGTATATTCACATACACAACACATTAATTAGTTACAAAAAACAAAAAAGCTAAATAATTTGATTATAAATAAGATTTATACCATTTGCGATTTAAAGTATTAAGGTACAGACTTTCCTTTTTTCCGCTTTTCTTAATTTTTAACATCAATTGTTTTAATGTTGTGATTCTTGAATCTAATTAGTTTGCTTCATTGCTTAGAACTCTTAAAAACTGCCTATGGAGAAAATTAATGGGGAAGTCCTTCCAGAATCAAGGACAGTAAAAAAAGGCAGGCAGCCACTTTTGCATTTTATTGCAGATGAAGCATCTGAGCATTAGAGGCTGTGGTAGATATAGACTGAGGATCATCAATTATGGGATGAAATCTCAGCGTCATCTGAGCCTGACGGTCGTGACAGACGTGCGTTGAGGGTGCGATGACAGGAGCGTGTCTGTCAGGCGGAGATAGTGGCGACTGGTGCCTGTTTTACTCTGCTCTTCCCGTGAACTTGCAGAAATGGAATTGTTCAGAGAATGAGGTTGACCTGGGCCACTGCGGGTTTTAAGTGCAGCACCAGGGCAACACTCTCACTGCTTTAAAATGTCTCCTTCCTCCATTTCCATGCTCAAATACCGGAACCGCACTAGCAAACTACAAAACAACTACTTTATCTCACAGACAGACACATTTTAGTACTATGGCCTGAGCAGGGTACAGTTTTATCCTGGAGGAAATGTCTTTTCCCATTTAGTAGTGTATATGTGTTCTGTACAGCACAGGGTGAGAAAAGAAACCCATTATGTTAATTCATTTGTTTATTTAATTAATTATTACAAGGATGATTATATGCTGCCTTTTAGTATGACACTGCAGCTGTGCTTTCTGTCACTAGTGAACTGAGCACATATAATCATGAGCTTGTTTATTTTGAAACAGTATGGGAGGTTTGTGACCAGCTAAACAACGAAACGAAAAAGATACTCCCAAAACAAATATTTAGCACATCAGTTTTATTAATTTTTTTTTTCCACTGCTGTCAATGTCAGGTGAATTGAGAAAATAATACTTGATTTTGCATTTTTATTTCATATTCTAACACAAGTGAACAACCACAGTTTAGGCCCAATCAAGGTAACAACAATGATAACTATATTAGTGTTGACACTAAGGAATGCTAACATTATGTTTATTATAATTGTGCACTGCAGTTAACATCTACTGCTTTTAAATGCTTAAACTCTTTAAAGTTGGGTGGATTCTGATTGGATTTCAATGTTTTTATCACTCATCAGCTGGAAAAAAAAAGTCTGAAAGTGATTCCAACGATATTCATCCTCTGTTGTAATCATTATAGTTGTGGTATGGACTTCCCTATTCTCATAGAATTAGAATGATTATTAAAACTTCATAGCTATTAACCTTGGTGTGAACAGGCCTTCAGTTTTGTTTATGTTTCCCCCTTTATGCTTCCTGTCCATCATCGAACTGTCTTTTACAAAATAAAGGCAAACACATAAAAATATTACTTTATTATATTTGTGACCTCATAGTACAGAATCAGTTGGATTCATTATTTGTTTTCATGTGACATTTAGGGGTGGTAAAGATCACAGAGGCTTAGAAATGGATAATATTGCCTGGGCGTGGCACAGGGGCTTTACAGCGCCCCCTGGATCGCAATCAGAAAACGTGCTGCATTTCTCGTACATACTTGCACGTATAAATATGAAACTCGGTACACATACAGATCTCACTGAGCCGGACAACTTTCGCACTGCATGTCATTAGCTCTGCCCAAAAGGAAGTCGGATATTCAGGGTTTTGTAAAAAGCACATGCATCAAACATTTTAATACTCCTCCTAGGTTTTTCATCTGAAGACCACCAAACTTTAACCTGTATGTTTCCATTCATTAGAATGACAAATAAATGCATAGAATCATTTGATATGAACTGTACTATCAATATAGTTTTATATCATTATTTTACAAATGTTTATAGATTAAAATCCATTTAAAAATTCTTATAGATCATTGTAAGATTTATATATCCTGTCCTCTGTGTGTGTGTGTGTGTATCTGTTTCACACTCTTGCTATTCTAGAGTAACCTACTCATTGCTGTGACTCAACAAACAGACTATCAGAGGGTTAAATTGTCCTGATGCCACCAGGGCTTGGGCCCGTCATCGCTGCTTACAGCTATATTGGTATTTGTATCTGTCTGAAAAGTATAAAAAAAAAAAAAAAAAAAAAAAAGTCTGTATATTTAGGGTGATAAATGTTCATGGGAATTATTTAAATTATCTCTTTTTTCTAAACATGGTTCAGAGACATTTTGTCTTTATGCTTTGTTATAGTTGTGAAAATAGTACAATTTTCCATTAAAGTGCCCCTATTATGGATTTTTGAAAATTACCTTTCATGCAGTGTGTAACACAGCTCTAAGTGAATGAAAACATCCTGCAAAGTTTTAAGTCTGAAAGTGCACCGTGTATAAAGTTAGTCTCTCAAAAGAAAGAGTCGACTGAATCATTAAAACGAGTCATTTTTAAAACAAATCTCAAGCCGTTTCATGTTGACGTCAATATGAAACATTAGAAAACTAGAAATTAGAAAACATGAAACAACCTGGGAAAACGTGGATTTACGCGTTGGTCTGAATGAAAATGCAAATTCATTCTATGCCACTAGGTGCCGATTTTGAAGCGTTAAAAGCTCACAAACACTGCTTTAAATGAAATCGACCAATCAAAGGAGGGGTTTGGAAAAAATCATTGAACTAATCGTTTGGGAGTCGTTGAGCAAATAAGGTAAACAAATGCATATTATAAGAAAATTAAAGTGTTTTTGACCTTGCATGCATGTCAACCTGTTGTTAGGGACTCCCAAAACCAAAATATGATCCTTTCATTACCCATCATAGGGGCACTTTAAACTTTTATAAGCAAAAAAAATAAAATAAAAAAGGTGTTAGATTCTAGTTCTGAGTTCTAGATTGCTATCTAATATCAGTCCATATATTGGTTATTGGCATCAATATTGGTATCTTTAAATATTTATTTATTTATTTATACTTTCTTTGATGCCATGAACCTTAGAAATTGCAGCCTGTGATTTTGAAAAAAACTCTTGCCTTATTTATGGGTAAAATGCATCAGATGGTCCATAAACAGTTTGCTTATGTGCTGTCTGTGGCTGAGATTAATGTGGCTATAACTATGCATGAGGAAATGTGCCAAAACCGGACGTGGAACATCTGTAGAGACATGCCTCAGACTGGATAAGAGATTCAGCTTATAGGTTGCTACACAGCAGATGACACAACAGATGAATCGTTTAGTACAGTTTCATTTTGTAGCAAAGTTTCTCATCAATCAAAGAGAACATTAGTGTTGTAAAAAAATTTGGTAGGACATCAATTCACACGCCCAGCATCCAACAGGCCAAGTTTCACCGAGCCGTGCATGGATGCCCTATGAGCTCATTTCATGGCATGGCAATTTCGCGAGGTATCATATGGTGCAATCTGTCTCTTACATTCCCATAATGAGGGTGTGAAAGGACACTCGCGTGTCACAACGTCGACTCAATTTACAGCGTCAACAGCAAGGCTCTGCATGGCAGGGACAATGTCAGTATGACAAAATGTGCCATGAAAATGTCCTCACCCAAAAAAACTCTACATAACAGAAAAATTAGATGCCACAAACACGGAGCACTTCAAGATCAAAACTGTTGGTAACTATGGTGCCTAACGACAAGAGGTCTCATTCCGGCCTATTCAGATGAGTCATCAGGCTCACTTAGCCATGTGAAATCATTGCCAAAACGAGGACAACTAAAGACACTAACCAACTGCAGTGGCCAAAACATGCTCTCTCAAAATCACTTATGTGTCATCTCTAAGCGTTTCATCAAAAAGCTCATCCAGAAATGATTCAGATTCAGTATAACTTTAGCTTTATGATCAGCATCTATAACATGCTGCTGATTACCACAGAAAATATTTTACACTCAAAAATTGTTTACAGAAAAGCGAAATGTAAAGGTTTTATGTTTCTGTCTGAAAAGATGACAGTGTATCTTACCCACTTTTGGGGCCAGATTTACTAACAGCTTGCACTAGTGCAAACCTTCTTTTGGCATTAAAAAAACACTACTGTCAGGATTTACACAGTGAAAAATTAGCGATGGACAGATATTGCGGTTGACCTAATTATATATGCATTTGTAGGGCTTTCCCTCTCACATGCAAAATTTATGGGAGGAGAGAATTTAAATGAATCATGCAATGTGATTTACTAAGGTTTACGTTAGTCAATTTATTGGTATTTGGGCCATTATTTAATGCCCCAAAACAGCATGTCTCAATCATTTTGCGCCTGAGTTGTTGATTACACGCACATGATCATCATCGGCTCTGCTTGTTTGCAACCCTACGCTCATTTGTGCTCCTCTTGGTAGATTGTGATGGTCATTATGGAAATGAGCCAGCTCAATTTCACCCGCAGAACATTTCACTCCCATCGGCGCTTTTATGTTATTGCACTCTCACGCTAATTTGCCCTGTTTAGTAAATCTGGCCCTTAATATTAGATATATAAGCCTGAATTCAATTCTCATTTAAAACTTCAAAGACCTTAATTGTTTATTGTGATGCCTTTTAAAAAATGCATGAAGAAAAATTGATTGCAATTTTTGCAGTCAGTAAAGCTAGCCAGTGTGTGTTCTGCACATCAACACAGCAAAAATCCTGTCAAAACAGTTTCTTTTAATATTTAAGTTATATGCTTTTAAACAAGGTTTAAACCAGAATCCATGATTAAACCGGTATAAAAATGCACTTTAACACAATTTCACCTTTTTCACTGTATTGTGCTTCGCTTTTCACAATAACCATTTTTCAGTTTTTTCTTCACAGAACTGCAAATGCATATTTGTTTTTAATTTGTTAAATAATAAACATTACATCTGTCAATAGAATAAAGTAAATGCAGTTAATCTTATGATTTCTTTAGAAATCAAAATGGACAGTAATCATTTAAAAAATTATATATATATATATATATATATATATATATATATATATATATATATATATATATATATATATATATATATATACACACACACACACACATACACACACACACACATACAGGTGCATCTCAATAAATTAGAATGTCGTGGAAAAGTTCATTTATTTCAGTAATTCAACTTAAATTGTGAAACTCGTGTATTAAATAAATTCAATACACACAGACTGAAGTAGTTTAAGTCTTTGGTTATTTTAATTGTGATGATTTTAGCTCACATTTAACAAAAAAAAAAAAAAAAAAAAAAACATTCACAACAAATGACATTCTCAACAAATTAGAATATGGTGACATGCCAATCAGCTAATCAACAAAACACCTGTAAAGGTTTCCTGAGCCTTCAAAATGGTCTCTAAGTTAGGTTCTCTAGGCTACATAATCATAGGGAAGACTGCTGATCTGACAGTTGTCCAGAAGACAATCATTGACACCCATCACAAGGAGGGTAAGCCACAAACATTCATTGCCAAAGAAGCTGGCTGTTCACAGAGTGCTGTATCCAAGCATGTTAACAGAAAGTTGAGTGGAAGGAAAAAGTGTGGAAGAAAAAGATGCACAACCAACCGAGAGAACCGCAGCCTTATGAGGATTGTCAAGCAAAATCGATTCAAGAATTTGGGTGAACTTCACAAGGAATGGACTGAGGCTGGGGTCAAGGCATCAAGAGCCACAAGGAATTTGGCTACAGTTGTCATATTCCTCTTGTTAAGCCACTCCTGAACCACAGACAACATCAGAGGCGTCTTGCCTGGGCTAAGGAGAAGAAGAACTGGACTGTTGCCCAGTGGTCCAAAGTCCTCTTTTCAGATGAGAGCAAGTTTTGTATTTCATTTGGAAACCAAGGTCCTAGAGTTTGGAGGAAGGGTGGAGAAGCTCATAGCCCAAGTTGCTTGAAGTCCAGTGTTAAGTTTCCACAGTCTGTGATGATTTGGGGTGCAATGTCATCTGCTGGTGTTGGTCCATTGTGTTTTTTGAAAACCAAAGTCACTGCACCCGTTTACCAAGAAATTTTGGAGCACTTCATGCTTCCTTCTGCTGACCAGCTTTTTAAAGATGCTGATTTCATTTTCCAGCAGGATTTGGCACCTGCCCACACTGCCAAAAGCACCAAAAGTTGGTTAAATGACCATGGTGTTGGTGTGCTTGACCGGCCAGCAAACTCACCAGACCTGAACCCCATAGAGAATGGAAAATGAGAAACGAGACCAAAAAAATGCAGATGAGCTGAAGGCCACTGTCAAAGAAACCTGGGCTTCCATACCACCTCAGCAGTGCCACAAACTGATCACCTCCATGCTACGCCGAATTGAGGCAGTAATTAAAGCAAAAGGAGCCCCTACCAAGTACTGCGTACATATACAGTAAATACTTTCCAGAAGGCCAACAATTCACTAAAAATGTTTTTTTTTTTTTTTTTCTATTGGTCTTATGAAGTATTCTAATTTGTTGAGATAGTGAATTGGTGGGTTTTTGTTAAATGTGAGACAAAATCATCACAATTAAAAGAACTAAAGACTTAAACTACTTCAGTCTGTGTGCACTGAATTTATTTAATACACGAGTTTCACAATTTGAGTTGAATTACTGAAATAAATGAACTTTTCCACAACATTCTAATTTATTGAATGCACCTGTATATATAATACATAAAATAAAACTTAATATTTTAAAGATAAGTGTTATAAAATTATCTTAAACATATGTAACATACAGTACAATATAAAAAGTCCTAAAAAAAATACATTAAAACAATGAATTTCTCCCCAAATTTCTGGAAGACCCTCTAGTACACTTGCTGCCCTCTGATCTAAGGGAAAAATTGAAATCATTTTCAGTGGTAATCAAATTTGTTGATAGGGCTTAATTAAACCTTGAACATTTCTTTAAGACAAATATGAACCAAATGATTTTTTTTTTACCTGTTCAAGACCACAGTTAGTCCTAGACTATATACTGACCCAGTCCTAATTGACTGCTAAGAGAAAATTAGATGTTGTCCTGTTTTCTAGTGGTATCAGATCATGTTGTGCTATTGTAATGTATTTTTGAATGTCAGAAAAACAACTGAACTGGCCTGCAATGACCTCTTCCAGCAATGAGAATGCAGATGTTTTTATGTTGTGAGAACGATTTCCCACAGTCCAGTCTGTCAGAGAGAGCATCACAACCGCAAACATGTGTATGATTTCAAATGCAGCTCTCAGAGGAATACAACAACAGAGCCATTATCAACTGAGAGCGTAGTCAATCAATGCCTACGCTGCTGCTACGGGGTCAGAGATGTCAGCCTCTGTCATTATTAATTGTGTGTGTTTATGTGGAATAGCCTCTTTGTGCTTGGTGGGATGGCTTTGCAAATGAGAAGCTCTGCTGTGAATCAGGCTTCACTCAACTGCTTGACTGACTCTCAGCAGTGAGAGAAGATGGAAAGATCTAACAGAGAGGAGGGAGAACACGATTTCAAATAATAACAACTGAAATCATATTTCTCTTTACAGACAAGGCACCATGGTTACACAAAGTACCTCACTGCGGCCTGTGGGCGAGTTTTTCCATTGGGCAGAGTAGTGAGAAGTCAGAGTGATACACCTGTGTGTGTGTGTCGATCTCAGTGGAGGTAAAACAGATCTGGGTTAATAAAAGCCAAGCAAACACCCAGTGAGCTGAGAGGAAACAGAGTGATCCCTCGAGACATGGGAGACAGGAAGACAGAGAAACAAGGACTGAGCTGAGACATGACTGTAGGTAGACAGAAGAACTGGAAGAACGACACTGTACATCTCACAAAGAACATTATTTTCATGACAATTCAGAAGATTTTTTACCACAAATTCTCATTACTATGATGTGGTGATGTCAAAATTATCAAAAATACATTTTCATTATTAAAATCACCATAAATTAATTAGAACAAATACTACCATGAGGTATGAGGTACTTCATGTAATATATCATAAATGTTTCCAATGACATGAAAACAATGTCACAATTAATGGTAGGTCAACAGACCTGCTTAGCCTTCTGTAAGTGCACATTTTCTGTCGTCAGATATATTTTTGGTGAATTTTATCTAAATATTGTCTGAAACAAAGTATCATTTAATTTTGGCTTTTTTCTAATCTTATTTTCTATCTATTCTATTAAATCATTTCGGTCACACTTTAAGGTTCAATTCTCACTATTAACCATTAACTACGACTTTTGCCCCAATAAACTCCTAATTTGCTGCTTATTAGTAGTTAGTAAGTTAGTTGTTAAGTTTAGGTATCGGGTAGGATTAGGGATGTAGAATATGGTCATGCAGAATATGTGCTTTATAAGTACTAATAAACAGCCAATATGTTAATAATAGGCATGCTAATAAGCAACTAGTTAATAGCGAGAATTGTTCCCTATACTATGGAAGCATATGGGTAGCATAATTCATTTTTAAAAGTAATATGCAAAATGGCAATGCAATATGTAAAATCGCAATGTTTTTCTGTATTTAACTTTACACTTTCCCATACATATGTGAAATGTTTACAGCAAAATAAAAATGAAAATTCAATTATATAATTTACATTTGCCATTTCCTACACTAGTTTTAAAGGGGTCATATGATGCGATTTCAACTTTTCCTTTCTCTTTGGAGTGTTACAAGCTCTTGGTGCATAAAGAAGATCTGTAAAGCTGCAAAGACTAAAGTCTCAAATCCAAAGAGATATTCTTTATTAAAGTTAAGAGTCAGCCACATCCCCCTAAAACGGCTCGTTCTAACACACCCCCACATCTCTACGTCACGATGTGGGGAGATTTGCACAACACCACACAAATGTATACGCAAAGAAAGGAGGCGTAACTTTCTCGCTCTAGTGTTGCTGCTTCCGCCGGCGCCATTGTGGAGAGACGCTGTGTGTTTGGATGCGAAAGAAAAAGTACTTTGTTTGGGCTTCCAAAAGAGGACATAAGAAATATGTGGTTGAGTTTTATTTACAACACTGTCCCAGAGCAGTACAACACAAATACTCGAGTTTCACGGAGGATTGTTTTCTGAACATGGGAGAGAACAAGGCCGGTTGTGCATGTAACTGCTCCAACTCGCCCCGCTCCGAGCGGGCTTCGAACCAGTAATTATGTCCCCACTGGATGCAACAAATGCCTCGTTTGAAATGGCTTTTAATTTTTTTGTGTCGTCGCCGGGACGCGGCATTACGTTATGATAAGGGGCGTAACATTTCCGTCACACACTTGAGATATTCGGCCAATCACAACGCACTGGATCGCTGGCCAATCAGAGCACACCTCGATGTTTTACATCGATGAGCTTTGTACAAATCGACCCGTTTCAGAAAGGCGGGACTTAGAGGAGATAAAATAATGTAAAACGTGGAAAATAATGCGTTTTTTTTTTTTTTTAAAAAGGGGTCATATAACATTGCTAAAAAGAACATTATTTTGTGTATTTGGTGTAATGCAATATGTTTATGCAGTTAAAGGTTCAAAAAACACATTTTCCACATACTGTACATTAATGTTGCTCCTCTATGCCCCGCCTTTCTGAAACGCGTAGATTTTTACAAAGCTCATCGTTCTGAGAAGCGAGGCGTGCTCTGATTGGCCAGCTATCCAGTGCGTTATGATTGGCCGAATGCCTCAAGCATGAGACGGAAATGTTACGCTCCTTACTGTACTGTGATGCCGTGTCGAGACTAAAACAATAAAACCCATTACAAACGAGGCATTTGTTGCATCCAGTGGGGGTATAATGACTGATTATAATGACTTATACTGTCTTTCTACACGTCACGTAAACATTACCATGTCTGCATTTGTGATCAGAGAAACAACAAACAAGCACTACTCTACACAGCTCAAAACTCGTGTTTGAATCGTCAGTGGCAAATTCTTTACAGGCTGTGAGTCAGAAATGCCAGACTGTCCTTGCAAAGTTGGAATTGCCCCACTTTATAGAAACAACCTTTGAGCATAGCTGGCAGGCTACTCTTCCAGGTTCAGGAAATAGTCCTCCGTTAAAATACACTGCTCACACTCTAATATTTGGGTTGAACTGTTCTGGAACAGTGTTGTAAATACAACTTTACCACTGATTTCTAGTTGTGTCATCTTTTAGAAGCCCAAACAAAGCAGTTTCGCTTTCACAACGAAACACAGCGTCTCCAGAACATGGCGTCGGCGGCAGCAACAACAACACTACAGCGAGAATAAAAGTCCCGCCCTCTTTCATTGCATATACATTTGGGCGGTGTTTTGCAAATCTCCCCACACCGTGATGTAGACATGTGGGGGCGTGTTTGAATGAGCCGTTTTAGGGGGACGTGGTCGAGTCTTAACATTTATAAAGAATATCTCATTGGTTTTGAGACTTTAGTCTTTGCAACTTCAGGGATCTTGTCTATGCACAAACAGCTTGTAACACTCCAAAGAGAAAGGAAAACTTGAAATCACATCATATGACCCCTTTAGTAAGCAAATTAAAAACATATTTTAATGCTTTATAAGTTGCAAAATGAAAATGAAAATGTATTACCCAAATTGATCAGATATGTTTAGCATGTCCAAGCAAACACTGTTGCAAAATTATCATTTAAATGCTGTTTTTCCTAAATGCATTTAGACTTACAGGTAAGACACTTGGGATTGCATTTTCATCATAATACTGCGTGATAATTGTAGCAAAATGCAGTGAGAATTTCAGAATGCATTCTGAGCCAAAGGTGCAGCAAAAGGGTAGCAAAATGGTAATTTGAATGTCTTTTATTTTTCTTAAAATGCATTGAGACTTACACTTAAGACGATTAAATTGCATTTTCATCAAATACCCCGTGATAATGTAGTTTAAATCAACGTGGATTTGAAAATGCATTCCGAGGCGTTCACGCCCCCGACCTGTCAATCATCACATCAAGGCGGAGCTCGGCAACAGGACGCACGATAGGTCAATATTCACCATTAACCAAACACTTTTCACTTGCTATAAGATCTTTCAATGTTTACACTCTGATTGGTGCACAAGATCAAACAGACAGTACAATTCTACAGTTAGTTACCTATTTAAATAAAAAATGTATAAAGTTAAAAATTTTACACAGATTAAAGTGTAAAAGAATTAGAAGACCAATAGGTGATATCACTTTACAGTAAGATCTCATTAGTTAACCTTAGTTAATGCATTAACATTATCAGTGAGCAAAAGCTACATTTGCAACAGAAGTTATTAATCTTTGTTAAAAATAATACAACTCTTAGTTCGTGTTCATTAAAAAAAAAACAGTTTATAACAGTTTATAATTATTTTGATTTTAACGTGTTATTAAATATTTGAACTACCTAAGATTAATGAATGTTTGGAAGAATTTTTCATTGGGAGTTTGTTAACTAATTATTTAACTAATGTTAAAGCCCTAATGTAAAGTGTGACCAACAATATGCAAGCGGGGTAGGTAGCGATGACAAAAAAAGAAAAGCATCTATATTGCTACATGTCATCGGCGAGAATGCTCTTGACATTTACAACAGCTTCCAAATACCAGAGGATGAGTTTAAATTGCAAAACGTCATGGCCCGATTTGAAGAGTACTTTGTGCTGAAACAGAACGTCACGTATGAAAGATACAAATTCTTCTCTTGTGACCAAAAAGGGGGCGAAAGTTTTGATCAGTATTTAGTGGAGCTTCATACTATGAGTAAAACCTGTGACTTTGGAGATTTGCGTGAATCTCTGATAAGGGATAAAATAGTATGTGTAATTCCAGACAATTCAGTACGAGAGAGAGCGCTGCGAGAGCAAAATCTTTTGCTAGAGAAAGCAGTAAGCATATACAGAGTGGCAGAGACTACTTGTGCACAAGCAAAGGAATTAAACAAACAAGACAAAACAGTGCACGCTCTCAAAAACATAAAGCCACCGCAAAATAGAAGTAAACAAGGAAAGATCCGATCAGATTCAAATAAATATGCATGTGGAAAGTGCGGCAGCCGCCACGAACCCAGAATGTGTCTAGCATTCGGAAAAACTTGCAATAAGTGTGGCAAATGCAATCACTACGCAAAATGCTTCAAAACAAAAAATAATGGAACTAAAAGTACACACTGTGGAAGAAAACACAGAGAAATTTTTTTTGTGGATTCAGTAAAAGTATGCAGCAACAGCAAAGATGAATGGATTGTACCATTAACAGTTAGTGGTACAATTGTAGCATTTAAACTGGACACAGGTGCCCAAGTGAATCTCATATCAGAGAAAGAATACAAAACTCTCAGACAGAAGCCAAAACATCATAGTCTATGGTACAACCAAAGAGAAGCACGACACCAGACTTCGAGAGTTACTTGAAGTGACTCGTAAAGTCAGTCTGAAGCTCAACAAAGAGAAATGTGAATTTGGAATGAAATCACTAACCTTTCTGGGGGATATCATCTCAGAGGAGGGCATGAAGCCTGACCCTAAGAAAACAACGCAACTGAAAACATGGAGAGACCACAGAACAAAAACGATGTCAGACGTTTTTTTGGTATGGTTACATACCTGGCAAAATTCATACCACAGCTTTCTGCACAGTCTGCACCACTTCGTAGTCTCATGGTCACATGAACAAGAAACCTGCTGGAAAACCTTGAAAGAAATTCTGACAGCAGAACCTGTGCTAAAGTTCTATGATCCAGAAAGACGCATAAGAATTTCAGCCGATGCATCACAGTACGGCGTGGGAGCTGTGTTACTCCAGCAGTATGATGACGTATGGCAGCCAGTGGCCTATGCATCCAGAGCGCTATCTGCTACAGAAACAAAATACGTGCAAATAGAGAAAGAATTGCTAGCCATTACGTATGCATGTAAGAGGTTCCATCAATTTGTATACGGACGAACATTCACTGTAGAGACTGACCATAAACCACTGGTTCCTATCATGGCCAAGTCGCTGAATGATTGTCCCCTAAGAATACAGAGAATGCTCATCAGGCTACAAAAATATGATGCAAATTTAATCTACACACCGGGAAAGTACATGTTCGCAGCGGACACACCGTCTCGTGCTGTAGATAGACAAGAGGAAACAGAAACCTGTGCTACAGAAATCAAAGCTTACGTGGACGTGGTTGTAGCTTCACTCCCAGTGTCTGCGGACAGGACTGACCAGATAAAACAGGAGATGGAGGAGGATGAAACAATGAAAGAACTGAAGGTGGCTATTCAGGAAGGACGGCCGAAAGAAAAAAAAGACACTCCTGTTAGAATTAGAGATTACTGGGCTTGCAGATCAGAGCTTACGGTTGTAGATGACATAATCTCCAACGTCAGTAAATTCGTCATCCCGGTTAGCCTAAGGAAAGAAATGCTAAAAAAAAAAATCCACGAAGAGCACCTCGGAGAAGAAAAGTGCAAAAGGAGAGCGAGGGAAGTGATGTACTGGCCCAGGATTAATCTGGACATTTCGCAGTTGACAGCTGCATGCAAGCTTTGTTTAACCTTCAGGCCTAGACAGCAGGCAGAGCCTCTTCTTCCACATCCTGTAACAAGTAGGCCTTACTACAAGGTTGGCGCAGATTTATTTGACTGTGATGGGAAGTGTCACATTGTGGTAACTGACTACTACTCTAATTATCCAGAGGTGGCCACACTGCAGTCTACTACTAGCAAAGCAGTCATTTCCTTCATGAAGTCTACGTTTGCTCGCCATGGTGTCCCATGTAGTGTTTACAGACAACGGACCTCAGTTTTCTAGTAGTGAATTCAAGAAGTTTTCAGAGGAATGGGGTTTTCGCCATGATACATCCAGTCCAAATTACCCCAGATCAAATGGACTGGCAGAGAATGCCGTGAAAATAGTGAAAGGACTCATGCGAAAGGCACATGCGGGTAATGAAGACATTCATAGAAGTCTCATGATCTACAGAAGTGCACCACTGGAGAACGGGTTGTCCCCAGCTCAGATGCTCATGAGTAGAATAATTTGCCCATTAGAGAGGATCTTCTGGACACTCCACACACAAGTCAAGTGAAAAGCTTTAAATAGAAACAAAAACATCAAACAAAAGAGACTTTATGACAGAAAAGCGAAACCACTGACAGCCTTGAAACCTGGAGACACCGTCAAAATAAGGAACCACAATACAGGTATATGGTCTCAGCAGGGCAGAGTGGAAAAACAAGTGGCTCCAAGGTCTTTTGAGATTGTGATGGATGGCGGCTCAACACTCCGACGGAACAGAATTGATCTATGTCCTAGGCAAAGCTCTGAGACCGAGATACAGGATCCAACAACAACAACAGCAGCAACTTCTGAGTCGATGGTTACAGAGAGTTGGGTTGGGTTACAAGCGATTGTTTAGTTTCTATGGTAAAAAGAGAATAGGTAGTAAAATCAGTTAATAGTTATTCAAAGTTATATTGCATTTGAATATTGTTGTGGCTGTTGATGAGACTTACAATGCAAACTCAAAGAGTAGGTGTTATCATTTCTTATATATATATTTCTCTTTAGGGGAGAGATGTGTTGTTATGCATGGGGCTTTAAGGGGGTGTGTCCAGGGGCAGAGGTAAAAGGTAAGGAATAAACATGTCGACACGACTAAAGTATGACTGTGTTCGGGTCTGTCTGTAAAGTATAAGCAAAACGAGTGAATGTGCGCTTTCATCCAGAGCATCTCTCAAGCGTTCTGCCATGCGCTTCTCATCCGTGCTTGTTTACATCAGAGTGCGCACACGTCTTCTAAGCAGCTTACAGCGGTGTTGTGCTTTTAACCAGTTAATGGGAAAAGTATTCTTAAAATGCATTAAAAATTCTGAATAATTTTTAATAAATTATTTTCGGTATTTTGTAGAGCCCACAATAACAATACCATTCATATTCATTATCGTGATATGTCGCATTACCGAATACCGGCACGTCTAACTTTAAAGTATAATTTATTTCTGGGATGCAAAGCTGAATTTCCATCAGCCATTACTCCAGTCTAAAGTGTCACATGATCCTTCAGAAATCATTCTAATATGCTGATTTATTATCAGTGCTGGGAACTGTTGTACTGGTTAATATTTTTTTGGAACCTGTGATACTTTTTTTCAGGATTCTTTGATGAATAAAAAGTTAAAAAGAAGAGCATTTATTTATAATAGAAATCTTTTCTAAAAATATACACTACCGTTCAAAAGTTTGAGGTCAGTAAATTTTTATTCTTTCTTTTTTTGAAAGAAATTAAACCTTTTATTCAGAAAGGATGTGTTGAATTGATAAGAAGTAATAGCAAGATTTATATTGTTAGAAAATATCTTTATTTTGAATAAATGCTGTTCTTTTTAACTTTTTATTCATCAAAGAATCCTGAAAAAAGTATCGCAGTTTCCAAAAAAAAATATTTGGCAGCACAACTGTTGCCAACACTGATAATTCTAATAATAAATCAGCATATTAGAATGATTTCTGAAGGATCATGTGACACTTTAGACTGGAGTAATGGCTGATGGAAATTCAGCTTTGCATCACAAAAATAAATTATACTTTTAAGTATATTAAAATAGAAACCATTATTTTATATTGTAATAACATTTTGCAAGATTACAGTTTGTTTCTGTATTTTTGATCAAATAAATCCAGCCTTGATGAGCATAAAACCCTGAGCACTTCTTTAAAAAACATTACAAGTCTTACTGATCTAAAATTTTGAACGGTAGTGTATATGTTTATGTTTAGTTTAGTTTATTTATTTATTTATAAAGCACATTTAAAAACATCAGAAGTTGCAACCAAAGTGCTGTACAACAAATATAAAGCAAAGTAAAAACATACCCAATCAAGACATACAAAGGGACAAATAAAATTTTACACCCTCAAACAGAATTAAAACATACAGAATAAAAATGGGTTTACAAAGCAGATTTAAACAAAGAAATAGAAGGGGAAGATCTTATGTGGAGGTGAAGACTGTTCCAGAGCCTAGGAGCTACCACAGCAAAAGCCCGGTCGCCTTTAGATTTAAAATATGAACAAGGGACTGAGAGAAGAAATTGACTAGACGACCAAAGAGATCTAGAGGTGGAATGCGGAATGAGGAGATTACAAATATACAGGGGAGCACAACCATGTAAAGCTTTAAAAACAAAGAGCAAAATCTTAAAATCAACACTGAACTTAACTGGGAGCCAGTGTAGAGAGGCGAGTACTTGGGTAATGTGCTCATGTTTTCTGGTGCCAGTCAATAATCTGGCTGCCGCATTTTGCACCAATTGCAATCAGTCCAGAGATGATTTAGGCAAACCCAGATAAAGTGAGTTACAGTAATCCAACCTTGAAGTTATAAACGCATGAATTACAGTTTGAAGGTCCTTCATGGAAAGCATCTTCTTGATTCTAGCAATTCATTTTAATTGAAAGAAACTGTTTTTCACAACAGTACTAATCTGCTTATCAAAAGACAATGTAGGATCAAAGACAATGCCAAGGTTTCTAACATGATCATGTACATTTGATGACAGGGGGCCAAGCTGCTTGACAATGCCAGAAGACACAGCTGTTGGACCAAAAACCATTATTTCAATTTTATCATTATTTAACTGTAAAAAATTCAAGTCCATCCAGCATTTAATGTCCTGAAGACATGCAAACAGAGTAGACATAGAACAGTTATTGTTTTTAACAGGAAAATAAAGTTCGTCGGCATAGCGATGATATGATAAATTATGTTTCTGAAAAATATAACCGAGTGGAAGCGTATATAAGGAGAAAAGGAGAGGACCCAGAATCGAGCCCTGCGGAACACCGTAGGAAATTTGAGCCCGAGATGAGAAATAAAAGAGTGGTTAAATAAAACCCTATTACCCTTTCTGCCTGCCTTATAAATCAAATTACCAACCACAAATAAAGTGCCTTCAATACAGCATGGCATAAAATAGTTCCCAAGCTTTGGTTTCTTAATCTTAGATGTTGATGAGCAACAATCGGCTGGATTATCTGCATTAGAAACAGTATCAGAAAAATAAAGTATGTTTTTAAGAGTTGGCTTTGTTTTAAAGCTTCAATTTAGTTGCTTATTAGTTCGTTAAAAACTAAAATAAATCTGATTTGCACTTCAACCACTAGCTGTTTTTGTACAGAGTGTATAAATTACACACTGAAATAGCTTGACCTTTATTGATATTCATGCATTTCCAAGACGCAATTGCAAGACACACAATCCCCCATCCATTGGGACACACACATGCTCACAAGTATGGCTTCTGAAAGATTTACTTAGGTTCTAAATCTATTGATTTGTTCCGTCTGGTTGCATTGATCCTTCACATATATGTTGAAGTTCAGTCATACTAGTCATACTATAATTCAACTAATTAAAGTTTCTTAATTGGCACTAAACTAAACATAATAAACAGCTAAAAAAAAAAAAGAAAGTAACTATAGATGATTATGATTGAAAAATGCTATTGGATTATCATGTAAAATGCTAGTTGGTTGTTCCAAGTTTGTGACAAGACTTTTCATTTTTAGGTGAACTATTCCTTTACCAGAGAAAACTTGGTGCAGAACATCAAGAGGCTCCTCAAACATGCTGTATTTTTAAAAAAGACGACAAGTCAGACACATAAAATAACAACTGAGGCAAACAAGGTGTACAACATGCTGTGCTGAAAACTATTATGGCGCAGCTTTCAGTGTGAAACATGATTCACATGTAGAATGTCACCTCTCCTTAGTAACATACTCTATTTTTTAATTGTAGACACTTAGCAGCCTCATTAATTTTTCTCAAGCTGTTTCTAGAGGCCATCCGATAGGTCCTGCCTGTTGAGAAGATTTAAAGTGAGTGGTTTAAAGTCAGTCGGTAGAGCAACAGGCATAGAAAGAGAAGGTTTTTTATCACACTAATCTCTCAGTAGGTGGTTAGTAAAACAGCTAAAGATTCTGCCCAAGGTGCAAGAGGACAGATTAAAGAGAAAGTTGTTATTTAGAGGAGAGAAAGTGGGAGAGAGCTGGAGCTTCCTGTAGCACCAGCTGCATTTCAGAAGCGCTGGTTAATGAGATAAACATAGGTTCTTCAAATCCTCAAAGGACCTCAAGCTAATAGTCTCGTCCCTGGGAGGTGTGAATGCAGATATGGGCTCTGTACACGCACCTGCTTGTGAAAATATAGAACCGGTGATGAAAGACGTTGTATGTGTTGCATTTTAGAAAGGAGTCTGTGGCTAGAACTGGATTAAGCTCTCTTTAAAACTATGTAAAAAGAGTAAAAGGTAGAAACTGAATGAAGCATAAATCTAAAAATGATTTATGCCAAACTGTTTTTGGTCATGTAGACCAGTGACGTTTTAGCTTTTTCAAAATTCTCAAAGTCGCATATATTTGAACTCCACACTGCAGCCACAGGCACTACTAGCTTCTTGAATTTTTTTTCACATTTCTCATTCCAGAAACAAACTAGTGCAAATATATAAACACAGGAGAATGCTTTAATGTGCCATTAAAGGAACAGTTCCAACCTGGTCTCATGACAAAAACGTACCTCTAGGAATTTTTTCGCAAGACGCGAAATACGTACCGCCATGTACGTTTCGTGACATCTTCGATGAAATGTCCACTGGATGGTGCTTAAAGAGTGTTTGTTTTTTTTAACCCCTGGAACAGATGAAAGACATGTACATATGGTACGTTTAATTTGATGTTGGTTTTGTAGGTGTCACCGCAGTTGCACTGAGTGGCGCTGCAAGTCTAATGCTCCGTGACGTTTTAAAATAAATGTACCATCTGCACTACCCCTAAACCTACCCAATAGTATAAACAAAAGTGAATGTGACATAAAAACGCAAATCGCAAGCATGCCGTTTTAGCTTGTTTTTCAATCTCTCATCTTTCAGCTCTTTCATCGTGAGTCATGTTTTTCATGTGATTTGTACCCAAAGATTCCGCATCCTAAGTCCAATTCCGTGCCGGCTGAGCCACGAAACAAGCTTGCAATCATAACTGTGTACGAAAACAATTACAAGTGATCAATGTTTTACTGCCTCTAATGATAATTTCTGTTGGAAACTGAAGTGATATACTCATTGGTACGCATTTCTCGTCTCACGAAATGATCCCAAAGGTGGTTTTCCTCATGAGACCAGGTAGAATAGTTCACCCAAAAATGGAAATGTAAATAAAATTTATACAGTTTCTGGCCATTAAAAATGTGGATGAGTTTGTTTCTTCATTAGAACAGATTTAGAGAAATTTAGCATTTCAACACTTCTTCAACAATGGATCCTCTGCTGTGAATGGGTGCCGTCAGAATGAGAGTCCAAACAGCTGATAAAAAACATCACAATAATCCACACAACTCCAGTCCAATAAATCATCTAACATCTTGGGAAGTGAAAAGCTGTGTGTTTATAAGAAACAACTCGATCGTAATCTGTAATGATGCTTCCTCCAGTGAAAAAGTCCATCCCTTGTTCTCCTCTCACATCCACAGACATATTTTGGACTGTTTGATCTGAGCTTATTTCTCTCCTGATTAAGATGAGATTACAATTTTACGGGAGAAATCTATATTATCGATAGAGGACTCATATTTTAGCCAGAAGCCACAGTACAAATACACTTCACTGGATTGTGGTTTATAGTGCTGCTTTTATCAGCTGTTTGGACTCTCATTCTGACGGCACCCATTCATTGCAGAGGATCCGTTGGTGAACAAGTGATGTATTGCTGAATTTCTCCAAATCTGTTCCAGTGAAGAAACAAAATCATCGACATCTTAGATTAGGTTGAGTAAATTTTCAGAAAATTTTCTTTAAGGTCCAGTCACATTTACCTTTGTATGGTGAAATTATATGGGCAAAATGCAGTCATCTCAATAGGAATCCACACGATTGGCAATTTTGCTTTAGGGATTGATGAAACATTTCCCCATGCAAATTTCGCATCAGATTCAAGTTTCCTGCACATGCAAATTCACTGCTTATACAAGTGTAAAGCTGTTTGATTTAGAAGTTAACGCTGAGTAAGTGGGTGCTTCACATGTCGCTACACTATTGACAGTGGACCATCTTTGCCAACAAAACTTCAAAGTTTTGCTAATGTGCCCTTCAAACTGCATGCTATCATTCAGGTAGCTAGACAGTATGACCAAAGTCACTAGAAGGTAAGCCTGCAACCTTTAGCCAAAAAAGCATAACGGCTAATGCTAAAGATTTCGCTTTGGCAGTACATGGAAAGGAGACCAGAGGCCGTTTTTTTTAATGGATGTCAATGGAGGAGAGGCTTCACTATGTTGAATAAACAGCTTTTTAGAGGAAACAGCTTATTTAATGAATCAACAGCATATCGGCTAATCTTCAACATGTTTTACGCTAAACAATACTTTTAGATTGAACTATTTTTAGAGTTTACACCGAAAAAAATCATTCCTATAGGTAAACGCAGATCGAGTGTCGCACAACTCTGGCTGAAATTCAGTGACGTCAAGGCTGTAATGTGATTCGTTATTAAGGCACATGTGATCAAAATTGACTGTTACGCTTTCTCCAATAGTAAGTAATACAGACTTTCTCATCTTCCAATAGTAAGACAATCTCTGGTATAACTGTTTCTCTGCCATGACAGTTGTCAACTTAAAAGAAAAAAAAAAAAAAAAAAAAAAAAAAAAAAAAAAAAAACTGACAATAGGTCACTTTACCCTATTGCCCTCTATAGCGCCCCTTGTGGCAACATTGAGACTGCAACACGTTCTTGTTTAGCACATTAGTCTGTTCCAACGAATTTCATTTCAGAATATTAAATCAAGCTTTTATCTTGGTGCAAGATAAAATATTGAACCATTTCCTAACAAATTGGTGCTGTTTTGCTTTTTAATTACATTATTGTCATTGAATCACCAGTTTATCTCCAATCTATTACATATTCTGCAAATAAATCTGGCTGACTTGAATTTGCAATGCCTACTGTTGCAGAATGCCTCATTGCTATTTATCCATGTTTTACATCATTTTGATAAATGTAGAAGAACTGAAACAGATTTTTTGTTCTCTATATTTTAATAGGTCTATCAATATATGCATGAAACAATAACAGTGAATGGCTGTCCAGAGTATCAAGCACGTGCCACAGCTAAGGTAGGTCTGACTTTATTTATTTTAAAAAAAATCACCTACCCTAATGTTTCTGTATTATAAATATAATTGGGTTTCCCAAAGTGGGGTTCGTGAGGGAATTGCAGGGGGTTCGTGAGTTGGTACATGGTTAGGGTGACCACCCGTCCCGCTTTGCGTTGTACCGCACAACATTTTCACCCCTTGTCCCGCACGTCGCATATTGAGAAAATGTCCCATATTGTCTTTACATGTCGTCTTTACTTGTCATATTAAGAAAACGTACATACATTCTTTTGCCTTTTTAAGAAGGCTTTTTATTTATTCTTATAGCGGCGTAGTTTTTGCGCAAAGGACGTGCGGACCTCATCAAATGATCTAGCACCACCGACGGAAATGGTCGAGTGCACACGGAAAAACACGATATTCTCCATTAATTTTAACCAATTAAAAAAATCTATAATTTTCTTCTTATTTTAACAGTTCGTTTGAGGCAGTTTCTATGGCATTATTTTAATGACAAATGTCCAGAGAGCATTGTAATGCGAGGGCGCGTCAAAATGCGCGAGCACAATCTCTTCTCTCGCAGGTGGATTCTCTTCAATCTCACACAAAACGGACGTGCTTTCTCTCGCTTACTTGTGCGCGCTCAGAAACATAAATAAGCGCATATGACAACGGATGTAAATCAGTATTTACATAGCATAACTGTAGTAAATGTATCTGTCTCACACGTGTCCCGCAAAATCACATCTACTGTCAGATATATTGCCAGGTGGTCACCCTACACATGGTATGGCTACAAGTGTATACCATTAGTGAATTAATTTAAAAAAAGCTTTCCATTGATGTATGGTTTGTTAGGATATGGCAATATTTGGCTGAGATACAGCTATTTGAAAATCTGGAATCTCAAAATATTGAGAAAATTGACTTTAAAGTTGTCCAAATTAAGTTCTTAGCAATGCATATTACTAAACAAAAATTGAGTTTTGATATACTTACAGTAGGAAATTTACAAAATATCTTCATGGAACATGATCTTTACTTAATATCGTAATGATTTTTGGCATAAAACAAAATCAATAATTTTGACCCATACAATGTATTTTTGGCTATTGCTACAAATATATCCCAGCGACTTAAGACTGGTTTTGTGGTCCAGGGTCACATATGATAAATTACAGTAATATTAGTAATATACAGAATTTTTATAATTTGTTGAGTGTAATAACAATAGCCTAGCTATGTAAATATTATTGAAACTTTAAAACTGATAAAAAAATAAATGTTTTAAAAGTTAAACATGCAAATGTGCCATTAAATTATTGAAATATTTACTTAAAATCTCAGGGGATACTTCAAGTAAATAATTTAGGTCAAAGGGGTTCGGCTGACAAAAAGTTTGAAAGCCCCTAGCTAGACTAATATATGGAAGCAGAATAATGACAATCGTATTTGAAGCAAAGCATGCTGAATTCCACAAATCGGAAAAAAAAAAAAGATGCAACAGTGCTTAACAGTGCTTGCATTTTAATGCCTTGTATTTCCAGGGCTTGCATTTTTAGGTCCTGAAATTTAACATAGTTGTTTATTTAATCTGTGAATATTTCAATTCAAAATATTTCACACATTTTCATAATTAAAAACTCAATAATTCATATTCACCTTCCAGAATTCATTTCCAAAATATTCAGTCTGTTTAAAAATACGATGCATAATATTCAACAGGCAAATTTCGGTCATTTTATTTCACTTTTCAAATTCGCTGCTACAAATTCAGTGGTTAAAATTCGGCAGAAAATTCAGCGTTGCACATCCGGGAACCGCAGGAATAGCAGTAGAGCACCGATGCATGATCTCCAGCTGATGTCAGCTGCTCACCAGCAGGTGGCGCAAGCGGCTGTTGATGAAGGCCATATGTGGCTCAAGTCATTCATTTACAAAAACTGATTTGCAGAAATGGAGCAAGCTCTAAGTAGAAGTTTTGATTATCGGGGCCAGTATAAACGTGGATACGCTGATTGTGTGTATGTTTAATTCAACATCTTCGCTGTTTCCCGTAGCCTACATGTAAGCAGCTTTCTCTACCACAAAGGAGATTATAATGCTCTTTTACACAACACTGAAGTACAGAACTAACATTACATCTGAGGAAGACATGTATTGCTTTTGGTTGCTTAGTTTCTGTAACTTTGTATCATGGCTTGTGTGACGCTGTGCTATAATACTGGGGTTCCCCTCATACATCACACTCCAGGATTCCCCAACGATGCGTGACGCGCCTCAGTGAACTAATACAGTGATATAAGACCTCAGATCTCACAATACACTTTACTGATGATTATGCAAACTATATACAGGCAAGCAAATGAGGTCAGAAGAACGCAACGCGCTGCATTTTCGTTGCTTTCCCTTACCACTGATCTATAGAGTCGACAGTCCTACAAAGATATCAATACCACGATTAGTTTTAACAGTAAGCCACCACTTTATATCGACATAAAAAAGGAGTTCAAAACTGCCTAGGTGTATGCTGCAAATGTAAACCGGCGAAAGCATTGACGCGCTATCGCACCCAAGGGGCCGTCTGACAATTCCACCGACTGGGTTAAAATGTCCAATGTATTTAAATTACTTTTAACATTTAAAATAACACACTGTCAAATTGTAAAGCTTGTATTGCTCATAGTGATTTACTGCAGATGATATTTTGCCAGTACCTCGCTTTATATATAGTACACAAATATCTTTTTAAAAAACCAAAAGGGTTTTTCATGTTCCACAGGTTGTAGTACATTGTGAAATGTTGCCAATATCTCCCTTACTGTATGTACAATTCACAATAATCGGTAAGCCCCACCCCCCTTAGTTACCGTTGCTCTCTCGGACAAACAAAAGGAGTTGCTCACTGTCTTACAATTAGCCCTTTCACACATACAGACTTTTCCGGAAAATTACCGGTAAATAGCCGTAAAGAAATCATGTGTGAACAGGAACTTTTCAAAAATACCGGTAAATTCGTTCCGGCAATTTATCAGTATGAGAAGTTGTAACATTACCAGTAAATTGCCGGAATTCTGCTGTGTGTGAACGCAGAAGGAAAATTACCGGTATGAGCACGTACGAGTTCAGAACGAGGTGACATAAGACATACTGATAAATGTAAAATGTATAGCCTGAATGCACTGTAAGTCGCTTTGGATAAAAGCGTCTGCTAAATGCATAAATGTAAATGTAAATGTAAATGTCTACTCCGGGCCAATCCAGAGCCATTGAAATTCAAAATTCAACAGCTCTGGGCAAATCATAACATTCTGATGCAGATGACGCATTTACTCCGCGCTGTGTTTGAAGTCATGTAACGCGATGTCTCTGGGCCAAAAGAAGCAGCATGAATGTGAACGTTTGACACAAAAATGAAAACATCAACAAAAGCACTGATCGCGTTTACCCTTCCATGTTTACAAACACAACACCGGGTTTCAGCAAATGTAATGAAATAAATTATATTGCCCATCCTCTCAGGATACCTGGAATCAGTGTTACAAGTACCACAGGTACATTGTTTTTCCATTTTTGAAGCATAAACCATAAAACCGATGCGAGCTTCGGATCTTCCAATGTTTCTCTATGGCGCTGAAACCTAAAGACGTCCGAGTTCCACTCCCTGTGCAACTGATACTCGACCGCCATTGGCTAGTCTGTGTTCGAGGGGAGGGGCTTACCGATAGGTCAATTATTTAAAACAAAAAAATCTGTAAGACCTCAAAAGGAATTGTTCATGTTCCAAAGGTTGTAGTATAAAATATTGATGTACTTTATGTACATTAAGGGAGGTATTAGCAAAATTTCACCTATAGTAAGTCAGTCTAGTCACTAGTAACATACAACATTTGGAACATGAAAAATCCCATTTTGGTGAATTACTCATTTTTTTCTGAAAAATATTTGTGTAGTGTACATAGGAAAAATTGTCTAAGGCTAGTTATTTGCAATTAGTCAGTTTGAGTAAATTATTAATTTACTGTAAACATTAATTTGAATAAATTATTGGAATTTAATTAAATTTAAATAATTTAATAAATTATTACTTCGTTTTGTACTGTGAGGTAAATTTGCAGATAGCAGCCTGGACGAATATGCAGCGAATATCAAACCTAAAACTATGCTTGGTTTTCTATGGTAGAAAAAAATGGTTTGGTGATACTTGTTGGTTGTGGGCTTATATTCTGGGCTCATCTACTTAAATATACATAATATACAGTAATATATTTTATTAATTAGATGCTGAATTTAACCATTTATTATCACTGAGGCAACATACCACGTTAAGCGTTTTCTTTATGGGAAATGTTTAACATGCAGTTTTGCACGTTCCGTAACTTGCGTTCATATCCTCATCTGATTGCATCATCAGTAAGATCTGAGTTTGGTCTTTTAATAGGCTTGTTTGAGATGAGCAAAATCTGTGCAGAACCGATCACCGGTGATCACCGCGAGATCCATGCCGGTTAGAAAAGTGTCCGATTTTTTTTTTTATCTATTTATTTTTTTTTATTAATTATATAACATTCACAGGGTATACAGTCTAAGCAATAAAATACATACACAACCAGAATACAAAACAGTAAATACCTCAATAATAGTAATAACAAAAAAGAAATATAAAGAGAAAAACAAATAAATAAGTTACCATAAACATCTTTTAAAACAAATACATAAAAAGAGTCTGAGTTACGTCCGCCTTGTTCTGATGTCATGTTGACGTGTGCCAAAAAACTCTTGAGACGGCGAGGCGGCTGTGTCGGATTGTGCAGTCGCGCGCAGTTGCTCTCCACTGACTGCGCTGACCAAAAGCATGATGGGAAATGACTTGCTGACGACACAGCTTCATGCTCATTGGTTCAGACAACTGTGATGCTGCATTCTCTGCTAAAATGTTTTATTTTTTAAATCTAATTTCATGTGATTTTGTATTTAAATTATGCTTGAAAATTCCCAAACACTATGACAGTGAGATCTCTGTGTGAGATATGTGATTGATGTCATATTTCTATAAAAATCTAAAAATACATGTTTGTATTGAAGTAGAAATGGATGATAAATACGCCTTTCGTATGGGATTAAATAGCAAGCACTTTGAGTGTCTTGTTCATCAAATTTACATTCATATAAAAGCAACAGAACTGAAATTATATCACATATATAACAGCAGCACAGCACATGAGTGAGAATAACTTGATATCCTCCTTTGATCTGGTAGGTATCTGTTCCACTTCGAGAGGTCAGAATTGTCCGTCTTGACTGCGCTTATTTCACTCCTCCCCTCACTGCAGCCGCGTACTCTCGCCTACATTTCAAGTGAGGTGCATCTCAAACAAGCCTGATAGATGTCATTGTGTTAGTGCACTACTGAACCGCGTAATGCATTTTCTTTAACCGATTTCTGAGGGAAACAGCGTGAAACCTTGCACGTTCGTTCATATTCTACATCTGCTTAACTCTCGATATAGTTCGCATAATCATCAGTAAAGTGTATTCTGAGATCTGAGGTCTTATATCACTGTAACTGTTCACTGAGGTGTGTCACGCGTGGTTGGGGAATCCTGGAGTGTGACGTATGAGGGGAACCCCAGTATTACAGCACAGCGTCACACAAGCCATGATACAAAGTTACAGAAACTAAGCAACCGAAAGCAATATATGTCTTCCTCAGATGTAAAGTTAGTTCTGTACTTCAGCATTGGGTAAAAGAGCATTATAATCTCCTTTGTGGTAGAGAAAGCTGCTTACATGTAGGCTACGGGAAACAGCGAAGATGTTGAATTAAACACACACAATCAGCGTTTCCACGTTTATACTGGCCCCGATAATCAAAACTTCTATTTAGCACTTGCTCTATTTCTGCAAATCAGTTTTTGCAAATGAATGACTTGATCCACATATGGCCTTCATCAACAGCTGCTTGCGCCACCTGCTGCTCTACTGTTTTTCCTGCGGTTCCCGGATGTGTAACGCTGAATTTTCTGCCGAATTTTAACAACTTTGTGGCAGCGAATTTGGAAAATGAAACAAAATGACCAAAATTTGCCTGTCGAATATTATACATCGTATTTTTAAACGGACTGAATATTTTGGAAGTTAATTATGAAAATGTGTGAAATATTTTGAATTGAAATATTCACAGCTTAAATAAACAACTATGTTAAATTTCAGGACCTAAAAATGCAAGCCCTGGAAATACAAGGCATTAAAATGCACGCACTGTTAATTGCAATGCATCTTTTTTTTCAATTTGTGGAATTCAGCATGCTTTATGTTTCAAAAACTATTGTCATTATTCTGCTTCCATACTAATAGCAACCCTTTTCTGTCGTCTAATGAGCAATAAGATGAAATCCATTAAATAACATTTTCAAATGTGTTTTTTCTGCAAACTGTCTTGATTTGATAAACTCGGCAATTAGCCAGACATGCATGCAAACACTTGCCAGTTGCTCTTCAGACACTGTTACTGAAACAACATTCATTTAGATTCATACTGTGTGAAGAGTGCACTCTTGTGAGAAAGAGAGGAGACATAAAAAAGAGAGGGGAGGGGGCAATAGAATTGCTGAGTACTGGATGAGCAGAAATGCCTTGCTGAATCTTTAGTGGGAGAATTCCAGCCACACTACAAAACTGGTTTCTTTTGTGTGGAGTCACAATCCCCAGTCAAATGTGGTCATTTTTTTCAGTAACACATTAGTATAGGGACCAATTCTCACTATTAACTAGTTGCTCATTAGCATGCCTATTATTAACATATTGGCTGTTTATTAGTACTTAAAAAGCACATATTCTGCATGACCATATTCTACATCTCTAATCCTACCCAATACCTAAACTTAACAACTACCTTAGTAACTATTAATAAAGCAGCAAATTAGGAGTTTACTGAGGCAAATGTCATAGTTAATGGTTTGTTAATAGTGAGAATTGGAGCTTAAAATGAAATGTGACTTTTTTTCTGAAAGTCTATCTTTCAGTCACTGCAGCATGCCAGATATCTCAGATTGACTTTATGTTTTGAGGAATAGACAATTTGCACACACAATTTGTTGCGGGCAGGTGCGTTTGCCAGATATGAATAAAAGAATAGGCTAAAGCTTGCAAAAAAAACTCTTAATTCAGTGATTTAAAACTTTTTTACATATAAGACTTATATTTGGTTATATAATCACATTTGGGAGTTATTTTAATATACACTACTGTCACGGAGCTAATCCGTGACCATGCATGAACTATGGGCACGTACCTGCATAACATGTACACACACACACACAGCATTACATGGTCTGGTAGCCGGCACTAACATCTGTATACACGGACTTCTGTAATGCTTGACCCATACAAATGTTGTGTGTTATGTGTTTGAGGTATGTTGGGTTAACGTGTGTATTATGTTCATGGGGAAGTCAAGGTGTTTGTGTGATTGTGGACATTTAATATAATCTGACAGCATCTACAAGTTTTGTTTATACATAAATTCATTGTACAAATAACCACAAGACTCATTCATACAGTTAAAACATTTATTTGGTAGAAGTTCATACAGATTAACAGATATACAGTAGCAGTGAAACAAATGTGTATCTGGTTGGGTTTTTAGGCCTATGTCTTGTTTGTTTAAAACTGTATTTGTATTTGGGGTTAATATGTGCTGTGTGTTTGTATGTCTAAAGGTTGTATGGGCCTGAACTTACCCATAGAGTGGTACGTCCCAGAAGGAGGGGCTTAGTATGTAAAATGGCCACAGGAGATTGTTTGGGGTGCTTTCGCCCCAACAGTGCGTTGCGTGGTCGCACTCGTGTCCCGCTTCACAATTGCAGTGAACGGACTTTTAAATTTTGTCTACTTCCTTGATGCACTTTTGTAGCACGGTTTTCTTTATGCTGGGAATCTTGTCACCCAGACGTAAATGCACCTGCAACTGGACTTTAGTAGACTGGCTATTTTTTACCCTGGCTGCAAAGGCTATTCCGGACAACTACCATAAGATTTTTAAAAATGTTTTTAAAAGGTATCTCTTTTGCTCACCCTAGTGAAAAATAAATATACTAAAATGTATTTGAAATATATTTATTTCATGCTAAGTATACTACAAATACATTTACATTTATTTACTTAAAAATACCCTGCAATTGTACTTTTAGTATACTAAACTGGTAATTTTTTACTTAATGCACTTTAATTGTGCAAAAGTAGTGCTGAAGTCCAACTAAAGATATACTGAAGTATATTTGATTGTGCTAAAGTGGAACTATTGCAAGTATACTTCAATTACACTTTAAATATCTTGCATTTAAAGACGACATTATTCAAAGATCATACAGTCCTCATAAATAGTGATATTAAAACATTTTAGGCTAAATATTAAGAAATGTGCATTGTGCACAAGTTGTTCTCCAAATAAAGTTTAATTATAATTTTTATATCAGTAAGTCTCGAGTGATATGTCAGTAAATATGTTAACAGATTTGAACTATACTTAGTATGAAATAAATGCATTTTAAATATATTTCTTTTTTACTAGGGCACTAAGGCTGTTAAAGTAAAAAAAAAAAAAAAAGTTTCACTTTTAAAATGTGTCTTGAGACTCCTGTTTCATTCCTGCTCCGTTTTTTTTTTTTTTTTTTTTTTTTTTTTTGAATAAAAGATTAAAAGAATCTTGACCCTGATTGGACGATGCTGAAACTAGCCTAATTATAGCAGGATCTTTAAGACCAATTAGTCAACTAGTCATTCAAGCAACCCACCAACTCCTTGATTATGAAACTATGTACTTAAGCACATCCCTACATCACATACAGGGACATGCACCAAAATCGGCCAAATGTGAGAGCCCTGTAAGTTAAAGGCCACACTGCCATCCAGAGAGTTCCACTCACCATCGCTCTCTGCATGGGTGCACAGACCAGCAGACTCATGCACAGTTACACTGTTAGACACAAAGAGCCAAACGATGAATGGCAAGTGAGATGCTACAAAGGATACTGAGCAGTACCCTGCAATACCTTTTTTAATAGCTCAATAGGCCACACTTGTGGGTGTTGTTGTAATTGTGTTTTGATCCCAATTAGGCTTGCATTCAGCGTAATAGTCTATTAATTATGCAAATCCGGGTGAAAACAAAAGACTTTCCTAGTTATTGAGGGTGTTCTTTGCATTTCAATATCTGAAAATGTTAAAATGCCTCTTGACATACACTAATGATTGTGGTTTAAGTGGTCATATTATAAGAAATCAAAGGTAACACTTTAGTATAAGGACCAATTCACACTATTAACTAGTTGCTTATTAGCATGCCTATTATTAACATATTGGCTGTTTATTAGTACTTATAAAGCACATATTTTACATGACCATATTCTACATTCCTAATCCTACCCAATACATAAACTTAACAACTACCTTACTAACTATTAATAAGCAGCAAATTAGAAGTTTTTGAGGCAAAAGTCATGGTTTGTTAATGGTGAGAATTGGACCTTAAAATAACGTGACACCAAATCAAATTTTCAAATGAATGCGTGTACTATGAAACAGACATACTGTAAGTTTCAGAACTGAAAACTTCTTTCCTAGTACAAAAAGACCTTTGTTAAACATGATTGCCCACTTTTACACATCAAGGGTGCCTACTCAGTGTTCAGTGACTTTGCCCACACAGTCATGATGAAGTACTAAGGAGGAAGTAGGATAGATACTATTCATAAACACCAGGAGATGTTGTTTTCCAGTTGGTATATAACTAAGAATAATGTGCCCTTCAAGTGCAGTCGGAAATATCATAATTACGAATTACGCACATGAATGACCAAACAAAGTCGTATTTACAAGTGGGAAACTCAGCATTATAGATGACACGAGTTGCCTAGTTGTGATCTTGAAAGGGGTGTGCGGAAACACTGATCTATAATAAGCATAATATAATGATGTATAATCTATATATAGAGATCAGTGAGCGGAAAGCAGATCTGTAGTGAATTATAATGAATGATTTTACAAGTTAATTAATTTTACATGCTGTGTTTCAGTTATTTTAAAGGTGTGATGTTTGGAACAGCTTATAGACAAGTGTCAAGTTAATCACTTGACTTTCAACTGTTTTATATAAAATCACAAACATTTTAATTTTAGGCTTCTTCCTCGTTATGATTCCAATATGCATGTGTTACAACTTGTAATAATGAATGCAAACGGTACAAGTTTAACAGGTGCACTTGAGGGCACCATGAGAGCAAGATGTGTGGAGAAACACTGTGCTGTTCCTGGCTCTACATAACGCGTAGAGTGATTGACTAAAGCTAATTTTTAAAAAGTAGAAATAATGATGTTACTGTGTAATTTAACAATTTCATTAAATGGCAGATGCTTTACAATGTCACACTTCGTTTCAGCCCGCTTAAGGATATCTACTCAATTTGAGCACATTTTACTAAAAAGCATGCTGGAAATCTCACATTCATTCCTCTAGGACATTCATAAAAAGCTTGTGCTAGCAAACATCCAATGAGGGCGGAGCTTAGCGAAGGGTCAGTTATGAGTTTTTGAGTGCAAAACAACCTTGACATTATAAGCGGGCCTCAGGGGAAAAATAAAAAAAACAAAATTTATGACCTTAATATTTAATTAGGCCCACATCCTATCATCGCTAAAGGACAAGTTTTAGAGGTGACTTATGTTTTGGCATTAACGGTTTTATGATATAAAATGACTTTCCTCTGCCTAATCTCGATTGGTTGGCAATTCATGCACAGCATACGCTTTTGGAATTTTTTATGATTTAAAATCCTTGTTATTGATTCAGTGTTATAATACATTTTTAATGACACTTTCTACTTTTTAGACGTTGGTGCGGTTATTGTCAGTGACATATAGGCTTTCGAATTCAACAATGAAAACAAAGCTATAATTTTAACCAACAGTGTGACTCATTTGAGTGGTGTTGTAATAATATGGAACTATACTATGGCAATTATACAGAAAACAGCAGTACTTAGTATAATCAGTATGCTCAGCAAGCAGATCTCGCCAGATGAGCAGAATTAGCATATCAATTAAAGTTCTAATGCAGGATGTGAATTACAAAAGTCTTAAAGTGCCTCAAAGCACCTCGCTTGGTCAATTTGAAAAAAAGTTACTACAGGTTTCAAAAAGCATACTGGACTCAAATCACCAGCAAAAGGGCAACTGGCATGTGCGAGCAGCTTGCATCTTCTTGCCGTTGGGACAGTTTTCAATCGATGGCACATAAATAGGATGAAGAACAGCTCTAAAAGCCCCAGTCATCCTTTGGGATCCCCTGCAGCAATTGTCAATGAGCTCCAGTCGGCTACTCCGGCTTGCATTTTTTTTTTTCATACGCCAAGTGCATTGCTAATGTAAATGTTAAAAGCCAATATTCATTACCACTGGAGATTCTTTGTGAAAACTGTGTAATTATTTAAGATGCAAATTGTAAGGCGTGCACTGAGCTTGAATGGGCCTTTGCTGAGAATAATATGAGTACTACTGGGTTATCTACAATTCTTTCAGGTGGCATTAAATGAATAGTTCACCCAAATAACAGCTGTGTCATTTTTACTTACCCTTGTGTCAACCCATATGTTGTTATTTTTCTGTGGAAAACAAAAGGAGAAATTCTGAAAAATGCTCATGCTGCTCTTTTCCATACAATGAAAATGAGTAGAGGTGAATGCTGTAAAACAAAACAAAACAAAAAGCCAAAGTATAACCAATGGCATTTGGTGTCAAACCTGTTTTAAGAGATTTATGGAGCTTAGTAAATAGTAATTTATCATTTCAATTTTGGTCTTTTATTGTGTGTGTGTTATATATACACACACATACACACAAATATTTTTCAAAACTTCTTTCAATGGAAAAAAATAAAACCAGACCGGTTTGAGATGACACAAGAGTGTGTAAATAACAATGATTCCAGTAACTCAAACAGTAGAGCATGGCACTATCAGTGCCAAGGTCATGAGTTCTATTCACAGGGAATACAGCGTACTGATGAAATGTATGAACTTGAATGCAATGCAAGTTGGTTTAGACAAAACCTTTTGCTAAATGTAAATGTTGAACTATTCATTTAATAAGCACGTTGTCTTTTAAATCTGTTAATCATCGGCAAACTGATGATTTACAATTCAATAAAGCAAAAAAAAAAAAAGTCCAGGCTTCAAAAATGTTTGTTATACTGTATATCTAGTTCTTTGTTCCTCAGAGGATGTAGCCGTGAAGTTCGAGGAACTGGGAAGAGGGTGTCTTGCATGCAGAACACTTTCAAACAGCAATTCTTTCAGTGTGACACGAAACACTCAGAGAGGAAGGTGCTGTTCTTTCAGTTTCCGAGATCAGAAAACTGCTTGGTTTGCCATTTGGGAATCTGGCGCCTTGCAAAGTCTCCAAAAATCCTTGGCGTTTTTTTCTCACTGTTTCCTGTGTGTGAATGTCTTAATGAGAGGGGCCCCACAGTGCTGCACCTGTAGCTACGGTGTGGATCAGCAGGAAGTGCTTTTGTCTTCCTTCACATTCTCTGTCTCCTGGTGGTTGCGCTTGGATAACAAGCTCTGAAGTCTGAGGAATTCAGACGACAATGCAGGCAGCGGTGCAGGTTATCGGATGCAGTTTCTCTTTTTGCTGAATTTACAGCACAAACAGAACATGTTGACATATTCTCACAGGCTGTGGGAAAACTTTGTGGGATGTACTACCTGACCAAAAGTATGTGGACGTCTGGACACCTTCCCTTTGCTAATATATCTGCTTCCTCAAAGGCTAGACTTTGAGTAGACCAAAGTCTAAGACGGTTTAATTTGGTTATTAAGAATCTAGCATTGGAAGTGTATATCGAGGTTGATGGTTCTTGAATATCAATCCACCTTAATGCGTTTCAAGAGAAAGGGGTCTCATGCCATCTGCTAATAAAAAATGCTGTCTTGAATGCAAAGAAGATCCTTTGTTCTTAGTAAGGTCAACTGCTGTGGTTTTTTTAAGTGCTTGAAACTGAAATCTAGAGAGCAGGTTTGTATATATTAGCCAATATAAAGACTACATAAGGTATAATGCACAATTGCTCACAAAACCATCCACGTTGAAATGTGCCTCACTGTTAAGTTTTAAAGATGAATTATGTGATTTCTGCAGGTTTTTTTTTTCACCCAAAAAAAGAAAATTCTGTCATCACTCACCCTCATGTTGTTCCAGACCCATAAGACTTTTGTTCATTTAAAGGAACACAACTGAAGATTTTGAATATTTTCTCATAATTTCTGTCTGCCCATTTAAAGTCTAGCTATCAACACTTTCAAGCTTCAAAAAATGAATAAAGACACTTTAAAATGAATCCATATTAAGCCATTTAATCCAAGTCTTCTGAAGAATAAGCTTCCATTTACCACATGTATGCACGTTGATCAATATTTATAATAAAAACCATATTATATCATATCAAGTGATCGTGTCTCTTCAGAAAATTTGAATTAAACCATGTGATTCACCCCTTGCTGCCCCCCCCTCCCTCCTTTTGTTAATCAGCCTAGATGTACTGGTATATCAATATTTCTCAGTCATGTTTCACATTCACTGACATTTTGAACTCTTTGGTTCCTTCCAGGCCACAGTGGCAGCATTTGCAGCAAGTGAGGGTCATTCTCACCCGCGAGTGGTGGAGCTGCCCAAGACAGATGAGGGGCTTGGCTTCAATGTGATGGGTGGAAAAGAACAGAACTCACCGATCTACATCTCTCGCATCATCCCAGGGGGCGTGGCTGAGAGGCATGGGGGTCTTAAGAGAGGCGACCAGCTCCTGTCCGTCAATGGAGTGGTGAGTTGCCAAGGATGTTCATGTTATGCAGGACTTTTTGTATTCTGTAACTCTGTAAAAGGGATATGCATGTGTGTAATTTAAGGACATGTTTCTATAAAAAGCTGTACAAGACTGAAAGCTCAAGCAATTAAACTTTACTAATTAAAACTTGGTTATTTGCAAAATAAATAGGATGCATAATTGGATGAAACCTAACAGGATGGAAATAAAGCAAAAGATATGTGGGCATTAACTCAAAATTAATTGAAGTTAGGTTTTTTTTTTTTTTTTTTTTTTTTTTTAAATATATTATAATATTGCAATTTCTTAATGAAAAAGGATGGAACGTTAGAGACAAACTAATCTAACACCACAAAACATTACAAAATTTATCAATGCATTGCTAATACTTACTGATACTTGTGCTTATCAAACAATCACTTCCTAGAGGATGGTGTTATTACAGGAATAGTTCACCCAAAAATGAAAATTCTGTCATCATTTACTCATTTTCAATTTGATACAAACCTGTATGAATTTCTTTCTTCTACTCAACATAAACTGTAATTAAACAGTATGGAAGTAGTGTGGAAAAATACTATGTAAGTCAATAGGGGCCATCAAATGTTCTTCAAAATATATATTTTTTTGTGTTCAGCACAGAGTTATACAGGTTTGGAACAACTTGGGGATAAGTAAATGATGACAGGACTTTTATTTTTGGGTGAACCATCCCTTTAAAGAAACAGGTTTTTGTTAGTTAAATTGATATTATTAACATTATTAATGGAAAGTGGTATTAAGGGCTTGATCATTTTCATTTTTGGGTGAACTATCCCTTTAAGTGTTTTGCAATAAAAATGAAATTATAATTAAAGCTGTGTAGTACTGTCACATAAGATGCCTTCATGCTAGAGGGCCCACTGGCTTTTTAATCGATACAGAATTTTGGGCTGAAGTGAGATTATTATGGCAGAAGGATTTTTACATTGATCTCAATGAACAAACATTTCCAACAGTCTGCAAGGCTGATTGCATCATGGCATAATACGCTAATAAATCAATTTTTGCAGCCCAATCCCATTAGAGACTGAAGTCTTCTAATCTTTCATTTTACTGAGGTTAATCTTGACATTTTAAAATAATAAAACTGAACAAATAAGACAGGAAGCTTACAGCAGGACTGTATCTAAAACTGAAAAAGACAGATGTCAAAAGACTTTATCTTTTCATAATTCACTGTAAATGTTTAAAATGTGTCAGACTGGAGCTAGATGAGAATGAATCTTTGACTGAATCCGAATGAATCTTTCAGTAAAAAAGCTGTCTGTTCTTATAAAGCACTCTGAGTCACTGCTGCAGTGCAAGCCTTTTGAAGCCAGTTGCTTTTCTCTTCTCTGCCATCATTCAAGTTTGTTACAATTCTATTACATAATTTGAGTTTATAGAAACTAATGTCCACTGTTTTCTCGCTCAAAGATGACAGAAGACTTCAGACAGGATCCATTTGATTTCATTTGCGTCCAAAACTGTAATAGGAAAGCGTTTTGTGACAGCATTTGAGAAGCAATTTCTCATTAAACCAAACATGTTACGGTTCCTGAGCTAATAGGAAATTAATGGCTCTTTTGTGCCAAAATGTAATTGAATGTTCATCACCGTGGAGCATTTTCTAGTGCAGTTTTGAGCTAACAAAGCTACGAGTTTGGATACAATAAATTTCCAGCAGTCATCAACAAACTATTGAGCTTAAAGACACACGTTTGCATTTCGTTCCTTTGAATTAGATGAAAAACACGAACAACCACAGATTGCTCTGAAAAACCGACAACTGAATTATTTTTCTCAGAGCGTCGAGGGTGAACACCACGAAAAGGCAGTGGAGCTACTGAAAGCAGCCAAGGAGAGCGTCAAACTGGTGGTGCGTTACACCCCTAAAGTCCTAGAGGAGATGGAGGCAAGGTTCGAGAAGCTCCGCACCGCCCGCAGACGCCAGCAGCAGCAGCTCCTCATGCAGCAACAGCAGCAGCAAAACCTGGCCGCCCAGCAGAACCACATGTCGTAGGTGAGGCTTTTCATTGCTTTAAGGGTAACAGGACCTCAGCAGGGCAGCTCACGGAGAGGTTAGCTACCCTGCCACTCCTTCAGGCCTGTGGGAGATTTGGTACTATGTTGCCTGTCACCAGTGGAATGCTGTTCTGAAAACAGACCACTATTGTGTCTGAAACTCAGCTGTTATGTCATAATGTGAAATAATGAATCAATTGAAGCAGCTGGCAAGCAGTGCTGAGGACATCACAGATTGAACTCAATAAGTGAGATTCGCTTATCAGGCAGTTGTCCAGACATTGCAGGATCACACTTAAGGGACTTTAAAGGCAAAATTCAGAACTATTTAGATGGGAAATCGATCCTTATTTTATTATAGGCCTATTAAGTCTGCAAATCTCACCGATGGAACCATTTGTTTTGGTAATGGTTTACATTAAAGGGATAGTTTACCCCAAAAAGTCTGGCATCATTTATTTACTCTTATATTGTTCTAAATATGTATGACTTTCTTTCTGCTTTTCTTTTCTTTCTTTCTACACAAAAGAAGATATTTTGAAAAAAAGTGTATACATTCAAATAAATGTCATTGGGGTCCAATGTGGTTTGGATCGCAGCAATCCTCAAACTATATTCTTTTGTGTTCCACATACAAAGGCATCAGGTTTGTGACAACAAGAGGTGAATAAATGAAGACTACATTTTTTACTGAACTATCCCTTCATATAAGACTAATCGCAGGTATTCTTCAGCCAACAATGAAAATTCGAAACTTACTCATGTTACTCAAACCTGTATGACTTTGTGGAACACAAAAAGAGAAGTTTTGCAGATTGCAAAGGCTGCTATTTTCCATTCAACAAAAGTAAATTGGGAGTTTAAAGAACCAAGACAGGAACCAATAGTATTTGGTATCACTGACATCAAATCTCGGACCGGGTGTCCTGACACACCATTTCTGAAAGTACATCATGAATGAAATCTGAAAGCTATGAAGGACAAGGCTGCTTTCAAAAACTGAAAATAACTTAAATTTCAGTCTAGCCATCACAAGCTGTCATATGGCTTCAGAAGACTTGAAATAACACACGTCATATGAACTACGTTTGATTGATTCTTAATGCGTTTTTATTTTTGGGTGGATTCACTTTTATTGTGAAAGAGTAGCATGAATGTTCTAAACATCTCCTTTTGTGTCAAACAGAAGAAAGAGGGACATAAAGGATTGGAACAACATGAAAGTCAATAAATGACGACTGAATTTTTTTTTGTGTGTGTGTGTGAACTATCCCTTTAATGCTTCATAGTGCATTCTTACTGCCATATACTCATTACAATCAGTTCTCAAACAACTTTGACAATCATATATGACTATACGTTGTAAATGAGACAGTTTGGCTTGCCAAATCCCTATAAAAGTTCAAGGTCACACTTTATTTTAAAGTCCAATTCTCAGCTATTAACAAACCATTAACTACAACTTTTGCTTCAATAAACTACTAGTTTTCTGCTTATTAATAGTTAGTAAGGTAGTTGTTAAGTTTAAGTATTGGGTAGGATTAAGGATTTAGAATATGGTCATGCAGAATGTGCGCTTTATAAGTACTAATAAACAGCCAATATGTTATAAATAGGCATGCTAATAAGCAACTAGTTAATAGTGAGAATCGGTCCCTATACTAAAGTGTTACCAAGTTCATATATTATATCCTAAGAAAAGGTAGGTTGGATTTTGTAAGGACTACATAAAGTATAATGTACAATTGTAAAAAGTCATTATGAATTCCCTTTTTTATGTATTATAAATGTTTCATGAATTGTATGTATTATATACACAACACACAAAGTACATTATATATGCATTACAGGTTTCTTGTACTGCCATTTTTTTAAGTTTGGTGCTAATTGATATGCCATTAGCTATGTTTCCATCCACCTATTTTTATGCGAATTTTGGACTATCGCATAAATAATTTGCTATATGGAAACGCCAAGATGCGCATAAATTCTGAAAATGCGCATAAAAAAAATTTATGCGCACAACTGAGTAGGATAAACTTTTTATCCGATAAGAAAAAATGCGCATAAACTACGATGGAAACACATTTACCGAATAAATTCCTCCATGCGCATCAAAAAAGTCATGTGACTTTGCGCTATGAGACGGGATAACTTGACTAACCAGCTGACCGATCTCGTTCACAGCATCTATAAGTTGTTGTTGTCACTCTGAAAAGCCTGAGCAAAGTCTGTCAAAGTATTTCTGTATAATTGTCTTACACGACTGTGTTCCCAAACAGCTGGCATCCTCCGAACGCAGTGACAGCATTTGTGTTATGTCTGCTCTCTCTGAGGCACAAGTAATTTATATCATATATGAAAATTATTATATTCATTGGCTTCTCCTATATTCTTAGTGATATTTAGTGCCACAGTTTACCAGGAAGTGACGATTTTGTTCTCTTTGACTCGTTGGATGAAAACGTTGCTTTATTCGCATGTGTTTTATGCGATATTCCAGTTTTGCGCATATTTTAAATTCGAATCTTTGGATGGAAACATAGCTATTGTCATATTCCATATTAGCTTCTGAAACAGTGCCTCCCCTTCTATATTAAAAAGAGAAAGTATGTCATCCTTTATGACTTCCATTATCACTGTTCTGAAATAACAGCACTCTCATTTCCTCAATACTTCTTTCTTCTTTGCAAATGCAATACAATCTGAGAGAATTCTATTAGTTAGAGTCTTTTCCAGACAGACAGCACATCTCCTTGTATTAATGATACTCGGCCCATCTCTCGCCTCATTGCCTCCTCACACCACACTTAGCTCTGAGCAGCAGTATAGTTGGCAGCGTTGTAACCTCGCAATAGAAACAAGCCAAGCCTAAAATGAAGCTATAAGCAGTGCCGACTCAAAAGCACGTCCGTGTGGACACACTTCTAACAGAGGCGCTGGCCCTCTGTACACTTATCACCAAAGGCCAATTGGAATTCCTTATGTATCTCTTGCTTGTGGCTAAATCCTTGGCTGGAAAATCATGTGTGCTTGTGAGCTGCTGAGTATTTTTGGGACATTATGTCTGGGCAAGAGGATCATGGGGAGAGAGCTGAGCCCAGATCATCCCCTATCAAGACTAGCATGCCGACTAAACAGCAAAGCCGCAGTGACCAGAGAGCACTTTGCCAAAACTAAACCACAACAAGCTGAAAAACAAATAAGACTAGTTGTCCAATTGTAGATGGGGGAAGAGGGACAAAATGAATTAAATGTCTTCCAAACAAAACTTTGGGAAAATTACATGCATAGCTGAGCTCTATTTTTCTGGCAAAAAAAAAATAAAAAATTTTTTAATACAAAATTTCCAAATTAAACACTTTTTTTTTACTCTTTAATGAGTGACATACAGAAAAGTATACTTTCAACTGTAGTTTGTTAATAAAAAATGTCTAAAAGAAACTTGTGTTTTCATTATTTCAGCAGAAGTAAAAGAGGAAATAGCTTGTGGGGGGTTTCAGAGGTCTGCATGTATTGACTTTAACAATGGCGGACCTTGGAATTACGAAGGTTAAGAAACTGATGTAGACACTACTGTAAAAATATCCAGCAGGAACCAACCAAAATGTGATTTTTTCCTTGCCTAAAAAAGAAGGAGGTCTGATACGTGGAAATATCTCTGTGAAATAAATACAAAGCACATGGCAAAAATAATAAGAAATGTGCCAAAAAGTAGGTGTCACGTAACGAGGGTTTGTTCGTTGTATGATGCCGATCGCATAGATGTGACTATTAGGAGAAAGTTATAGTGCCACCAACTGGCAGCAGGAAGTGTGTCATTTTCAAAATGCTTTGAATTCAGCATTTTAAATTGTACTCGATTTTCTTCAAACTTCATCAGAATAATGTCAAAACATGGGTGATGAGAATGTGTAAAGGGGTCCTTGATATATTACATACTGTTGCCATGGCAATGTGTCAAACTTTAACATTTGTTTTCTGTGTTTTTGAAGCACTTAAGATGCTTAGAATTTCATGAAACTCAACGCATACATCAGTATTAATGATAGTTAGACACTGGCAAAAGCTCATAAATGCGCATGGAGGAGGCACTCTATAGCGCCACCTTTTGTCAAAAATGGGGGGGGTTAGTTTTAGCTACAGACACCAAACTCGGTACATATATTGTTCTCATCAAGCCGGACAATCTTCTAATTTACAGTCATTAGATACGACCAACAGGAAGTCGGCTATTTTTATTTGAATGTGAATTTTTGGAAAAATCAGGCTGTAAATAAATTCATACTCCAAGCAGAAACAAGTAGTTCACACCAAACTTTGTCAACATGATGCCAAGATACTGAAGAACGGATTTTGGATATTTTGAATGGTGTTACAATGGCGATTTATTAAAGTAACAGTAAAAAAAGATAGCAGTAATTCTTATATCTTTAAAGTGCAGCTTCCAAACACTTCAAAACTTTTTACATACAGAGAAAAAGTCATTCTGAGGAAATATGGTTAGTTTCATGACTTTACAAAACTATGGATAAGAGAAAATTAAAAAACTATCAGACATCTGATCACACTCTACCTCTGTGAGTGTGTGGGGGGTGGGTGGGGGTGTGTGTGTTGAGTGTGAGTGAGGGGGTTGGTGGTGGTGTTTTTTGGATCACAGCTTATGAAATGTCTTAGGCCTTATCCTTTTCTGTCAGTTTTAGGGACAAAAAAGTCCTAGAACCAGTTAATTTGTAGAGCACTGACAAAATTTTATATAATTTTGTTAATAATTATGTTAATTAGAGCATAAAGATCTAAAGATACATAAACGTGGACTTTTTGTGCTGCAAATAATAATTTGACACTCATTTGATACTGACCTATGACATCCTGTGACATGATATTTGTGTGAATTTATATCATCTCATGCATGTAACAGTAAAACAGTTCAGCTCACAAATGAAGACTAAGCTGTAATGCGGGCCAAAATATTATAGATCAATAAAATAGTTAAATTCTTATAAACCATTAAACGTTTTGGTAGCACTTTAAAATAAGGTCTCATTTGTTAAGATTAGTAAATGGATTAACTAACATGAACTAACAATGAACAATATATTTTAACAGCATTTATTAATGTTTGTTAAATGTTAATCAAATTGTTCATGTTAATTCACAGTGCATTAACTAATGTTAACAGATAAAACTTTAAATTTTAATAATGTTTAAGTTTTGAATATTAACTAACATTAATAAATGCTATATAATTATTGTTCATGTTAATATAATGTTAATAACTGAAACCTTATTGTAAAGTGTTACTAAAGTTTTATATTGTTGTGTGTGTGTTTCAGTCTTGATGGTTTGGATTAACCCTTTAATTGCTGTATCCCTTAAAACCAGACTGCCAGAGGTTTACTGTAAATGCATGTGCCCGCTGGGCACAGCTTTCCTGATGCCACCGGGGTCTTGTCATAGACTCTGTAGTCTCTTCTAGTCTCTATCTTGAATCAGAAAAACCTACTGCACTCAGTTCTCAGCCTGGACTTGACTCAAATTAGCTAGTCTTGACTACAACTCTGGTACTTGCCTTTGAGCCATAGTGGTCACACTGGACCAAAGGTTCAAGTCCAGCCTGTTGGATTATGTGTCAAAGTAAATAGCCAAAGATACCAACCAACATTTTGACTGCCCCTTTCAACTTGTCTCTCAGCTTTTGTCCTTTTGGTTTTTCAGGCTGTCCCAAAAGAAGAAAAAGTAGAGGACACTGGGTGAGACTGGCATAATCTCACAGTCGTGATGTAAGGAGGTCCAAGAGATCTCAGAAGAGGACCCTTACTGTTCTCCAGTGAAGACTATCCTCTTTCAGTCAACTACCTACAACTCTAAAAGGCTGAAAACTCAATGATCTGTGTTCCAAATTGGTGCTTGGAAAAATGTACATGATGGCATAGAGGAAGGCTAGCACGGAGTACATGGTTTTACACTTACTTGTTCATATTTCAGTTGCCTGGAACCAATCGCAAGTTGTGACCCTCTTAAAAAGTCCCTCTTGTAGTTTTGTGATAATGTGTTTTCTCAACATGTATTTCTAAAGCATTCAATGATTTGTTTTTACTGTCATTATATTTATGTTGCCACAGTGCTGTACAGTAACTTTTCGAAGGGTTCTTTTGGTGCTGGTGTCTCTGTGAATAGAAAGCGCTTCTTATGTCAGTCGTCCTTGATTGGATAACACTGAGGTATTTTATACCATATTGTAGCAAGGGATATTTTGTAAAGAAAGTAGATTTAGCAATAACACTTGTTTTGTCACATTCTACTGTCAAATTATTGTTAAAAAGTCAATTTTAGTCTTGGGAATGAATCTTACGAGGGTAAAGTTGCTACAAAACTGTATCTTATGCACCATGTGACATAAGTCAGACTAAACCATAAACCTAATTTGCACAGAATGTTCTTATGAGATCACTGTATCACAGTGCCATTGACAGAGATTATCTTGTACATTTGGCATATTGTATGGCAGACATATTTAAAGGTAAATAGTGTCATTTTTGCAAACACTTTTTCAGATTTCACCTTAAAATATAAATTAAAGTAAACACTGCATTGATAATTCAAAACATTGCACAGTTTGTTTGTGCATCCATCCAGTAGCATGAGTTTGGGGCAAGACTTCATGTTTGGAAACCAATAGCAGAATTGTTTGGAAACCATCCTTATTTTCGCAATGTGGTGCAGAAATGACACACTACACCTTTAACAGTCATGCATTCATGACAGCTGTACAGTTTTGATGCAGTTTTATGGTTGTGATGTCACTACTGAAATTAAATCTAATTCAGAAATCTTCTATTTAAGTTCAGACATTTATAGTTGATATGAAATTATTTACTATGAGGACAAACAGAATGTCAAACGCAGATACATGATATCTACAAATGGAGGTAAATCATTACATAGTATTTTGTTATTTTAAAGTTCTATTTTCAAGTTTATTATCTCAGAGGTTTGAAAGATTATTAATCATGGTGTTATTTATTGTCATTTTTCACATAACCAACCACCTCATTCACTAGAAACATCGTAACATTGTCCTGTTTTGACAATCAACTTAAAAAGCAAGCATTAAGCCATTGCATTTAGTTTTTATTAATAAAATTACATTTTTAGTTCACAGCTTCATTCCCTAAACACAAACTGTCAAAAGCTGGCAAACTGTCTATCAATTGCAGTGCTGTAGTCGTACTATTAGTTAAAGTCTTATAGAAGCAAAACTGTAAATCAGCAAGTAGTTGAAGACCACCAGTAATCAAAGGTAATATTGTATCTGTGTTATTGTAATTTGATTTGATGGTTTTCCTGACGTAGGACTTTGGTAGATACTTAAATTAGTTCCTTTGTTGGTTGGTTTTTGAGTAGTCTCAGACTGTGGGTAACATGTAAGCGTGTCATCCTAATAGACAAAATCACTCCAAGCTGTGAAGGTGATTTGTTCCTTGATTGTCAATCAATTCATTTCAGTGGATTCTCTTCCCTTTTGTATGTTTACTTACAGACTTTCTTATTAATGACTTGCATTTTTGAGGCTGGACAAGCTGATATTATTATACAGCGAAAAAAATACCAAGTGATATGCAATTGTTATACATATTATATTTGTATAAATAAATGTGTGCGTGTGTGCAAAGCTTCGAATCTTTGTTTCTGATCTGAACTACCTAGAACCATTCAGAACACCCTAGCAAACGCATAGGAACGTGCTAACATCTACTTAAAACACCTTAGCAACTGCATATTGCAATAATTTATCAACAAAATTCAATAAACAAGAAGCTAATATCAAGTAACTTAAATTTTAAACACATACCGTTGCAAATGAAACCACAGCAGACTCTTTTCCATGGTGTTAGTGGTGCGTCGTTCCTGAATGAATCAATACATTTAAACAAAGAGATTGAGTGAACAATTCAATGACTCAGTCAATACACACAAAAAGCCACTTATCGTCACCTACTTGCTGTAACCTGCTTTCTTTGTTCATTGTGGCGTAATGTTTTGCACTACTACTCACGTTTTCTTCAGAAAATGTTAAAGTTTTGCATACGTAAACAGAGGCAAAAGTAAGAAACGATGGGAAAATATTCAGTTTTATCCACAGACATGACCAGTTGATGTGTTTAACAGAGGTTGAAGTCACTAGCTTGTGCAGTGAAATTCTTTTACACTCATCAGGCGTCTAATGGACTGATAAACAACCCAACTGCCCTTGTCGCATTGCTACAGATGAACTTGACACTAGCTATGTTTCCATCCAAAGATTCGAATTTAAATTATGCGCAAAACTGGAATATCGCATAAAACATATGCGAATAAAGCACCGTTTCCATCCAACGAGTCAAAGAGAACAAAATCGTCACTTCCTGGTAAACTGTGGCACTAAATATCACTAAGAATATAGGAGAAGCCATTGAATATAATAATTTTCATATATGATATAAATTACTTGTGCCTCAGAGAGAGCAGACGTAACACAATAAATGCTGTCACTGCGTTCGGAGGATGCCAGCTGTTTGGGAATACAGTCGTGTAAGACAATTATATATAAATACTTTGATGACAGACTTTGCTCAGGCTTTTCAGAGTGACTACAACAACTTATAGATGCTGTGAATGAGATCGGTCAGCTGGTTAGTCAAGTTATCCCGTCTCATAGCGCAAAGTCACATGACTTTTTTGATGCGCATGGAGGAATTTATTCGGTAAATGTGTTTCCATCGTAGTTTATGCGCATTTTTTCTTATCGGATAAAAAGTTTATCCTACTCAGTTGTGCGCATAATTTTTTTATGCGCATTTTCAGAATTTATGCGCATGTTGGCGTTTCCATCCAGCGAATTTTTTATGCGATAGTCCAAAATGCGCATTAAAATAGGTGGATGGAAACATAGCTAGTGAGACTGTCAAGAAACTCGCTCTTTAGAAGGGACTGTGAATTGTAACTGCAAGCCCTGAAATTTCCACCATTATCTTTTTTGAAATTGGGGTTTGTGAGGTTTTTTAATAGCTATGCTTTGTCGGTGTCATAATCTTGATATCACAATGTCAGGATATTCAACTAGCCCCATAAAAGTCCATCATGGCATAAAGTCTAGATTAAATCCAATGGAAAAACCTCTAGCTAGGACCTTTTTAAAATATTTTATTTATCACTGAGAAAAGTCCGCCCACGGCAGCACATTGATTTACCTAAATCAAAGTGGATTTGCACTCAGAACTGTATAGGTCTGGTGAATTTTAAATCCGAGCTATACATCTAAAACATGCAACATCAGTTTCAGCAGATCAGGACACTTGTTTTTATCTCAGTGTTGAACTAGATAAAACATGAATACTTAAAATCACAAAATCCTTTATGTCTGAACGGCCTCATCACCTGGAAATCTCAGTGAATTTAAAAAAATGTGATTTAAGCCTATAAGTCAAGAGAATTTCATTAGATACATATAGCTTTTGGCGAGAGTGTTTGTAGAGCCAAAACCAGTTTACAATCCAGATGTTAGGCTACTAGCTAATATGGATTTGCTATTAAAAACAAAATGGTGTTCCTCTAGAGCAGAGGTGTCAAACTAAGTTCCTGGAGGGCCGGAGCCCTGCAGAGTTTAGATGCAACCCTCATTAAACACACCTGATCCAAATAATCAAGTCCTTCAGGCTTAATTGAAAACTACACAGCATGTGTGTTGGAGCAGGGTTGCAACTAAACTCTGCAGGGCTCCGGCCCTCCAGGAACTTAGTTTGACACCTCTGCTCTAGGGGGAAGGGATCAGAATATTAATTGTCCATTAAATCATATTACTAGTTTTTTTTTTTTTTTTTTTTTTTTTTTTTCTCGTTATTATTATTTTGCCAAATTAAGACATTTTTACACAAATGCATGTCATGATATAAATATACCTGATATTCAAATTGGCATAGAAAAAAAAAAAAAAAGTAATAAACATGATATATCATGTGACAGTTGTGGAAATACACTGGTCAAAACAGTGGTGGAACCCTGTGTTATGTATAATATTTCACGAGCAACACTCTCGTGAATATCAGCAGCTGTAGGTCAATTTTAAACAGCATTTTCGCGGGAAGGATAAGGTTCGTTCGATTCGTTCCAAACTAAAGTAAGCAACAGAACCGAACGCGATTCACTTGGAGCACAGAGGTAATTACAAACAAATATAAATTGACACTTTTTTCCTACAACAATCTTTTAACAGCTGATTTTTGAGTACATTTTAGTGTTATAAAAATGGCATTCGGATTTCAAACGGCCACATATAATAATGTCCTGCACTCGCTCATATTTGATATAACTACATATGCAGTGCTTTTCTACAACATTTCAATAAATAATAAGTTAATATTAGAGAAACTTACATTTTAGACACAATATTGCCACAAGTTTGTTGTAGCAGCAAAGACAGATCCAGACGAATCCAAATCAAAATCAACCGCTGAGCAACCGAGCACAGCTGTGGAGTTTCGTTAATGAATGAGTCGTTTTAAAATCAATCATTTATTTGAGTGATTCAATGATTCACTCCTAATATGCAAATTTAATCGTTTCCAACCCCTACTGAAGTAACATTGTAACCTGAAAAAAAAAAAAAAGGTCTCTGAAAATCTCCACCACTAATGCGCAGATTGACAGCCTGGAACTGTCAAGTCGTGATCTGTACAGTAATTATTGTAATAGCAATTTTATGTAGCCTACATAATAAAATTAAACTTTTTTCTTTGTTGATTTAATTGCCCAATTAGCCCTGTGGCAGATTGCTATTTATTTATTTATTTATTTTTAATTTTCTCTTCTAGAAAAAATTTGATTGTTACCACAGAATGTATCTATGTAGTGCAGGGCTGTCCAAACTTGGTCCTGGAGGGCTGGTGTCCTACAGAGTTTAGCTCCAACTTGCCTCAATACACCTGCATGGAAGTTTCTAGTATGCCTAGTAAGAGCTTGATTAGCTGCTTCAGGTGTTTAATTAGGGTTGGAGCTAAACTCTGCAGGACACCGGCCCTCCAGGACCGAGTTTGGACAGCCCTGATGTAGTGTATCTAAGTGATATAGGCCAGTGGTTCTCAAACTGGGGGTCGCGACCGACCCGAATAATTCAAAGGGGTCGCGAGAGGGTTTAAAAAATTAAGTGTAATTTTTTTGTGATTATAATAAATATTTTTCAATGTTACATGTAAATACTAGAAATAAATATTTTCTTATTTTTAAAGATATTACTGATTAGAGTGTTTTAAAAATAATGTTAAATAACTTTTCGCGACTCGAATATATGACATGGCTGGCTCGCTAATTATCGCTACAGCGCGCACCTGCACGTGGAAACCACAACTGCAGAGATGGATAAATTTGTAATTCGCAAATCTAACTAAAAATGTTGAGGAAATTGTGGACAGTTTGCCTGAGTCATCGGAACCGTGTACTTCGACTAAGCATAAGAGCAAGACCCCGTCAGACCAAAGTAGGAAACGCTGGAAATATCAAGAAGAATTCATAAAGTTTGGATTCACTTGCTCTACTGTCAACAACATACATTATCCTCAATGTGTAATCTGTTCAGAAGTGCTTGGCCATGAAAGTATGAAGCCAGGCAAAATGCAAAGGCATTTGGAGACAAAACATCCTTCTTTTATTGAAAAGCCTATAGACTTTTTTCGCCGAAAAGAGAAGGGATTACAGGGTCAAAAACACATGATTGCACAACAAACCAAAATTAGTTCTAATGCTCTGGAGGCATCTTATGAGGTGACGTACTTGATCGCACAGACCAAAAAGCCACACACAATCGGGGAAACCCTGATAAAGCGAATTTCTGAATCTAGGACTCATCTCCCCACAAATCTGGAAGATGCTTTGCTGGAGCTGTCCGGTGATCGAAGATTAAAAATGTTATTTTCCAGTTCCACACTGCCTGAATTTTGGATCGCAGTAGCAGACGAATGCACGGAGTTATCCAGTGCGGCAATGGATGTACTGCTTCTATTTGGATCTACACATATTCGTGCGAGCAGACATTTTCCACGGTTACATACATAAAAAATGAATACTGATCATGTCTTGAATGTTGAAGATGATCTGCGAGTAGCCGTATCCACCATCAGGCCACGGATGAAGCTTTTGTGCTGCCAAAAACAAGTACACCCATCCCATTGAAAGGTAAAGGTGCATCTCAATAAATTAGAATGTCGTGGAAAAGTTAATTTATTTCAGTAATTCAACTCAAATTGTAAAACTCGTGTATTAAATTAATTCAGTGCACACAGACTGAAGTAGTTTAAGTCTTTGGTTCTTTTAATTGTGATGATTTTGGCTCACATTTAACAAAAACCCATCAATTCACTATCTCAACAAATTAGAATACTTCATAAGACCAATTTACTGTATATGTATGTACTCAATACTAGGGGCTCCTTTTGCTTTAATTACTGCCTCAATTCGGCGTGGCATGGAGGTGATCAGTTTGTGGTACTGCTGAGGAGGTATGGAAGCCCAGGTTTCTTTGACAGTGGCCTTCAGCTCATCTGCATTTTTTGGTCTCTTGTTTCTCATTTTCCTCTTGACAATACCCCATAGATTCTCTATGGGGTTCAGGTCTGGTGAGTTTGCTGGCCAGTCAAGCACACCAACACCATGGTCATTTAACCAACTTTTGGTGCTTTTGGCAGTGTGGGCAGGTGCCAAATCCTGCTGGAAAATGAAATCAACATCTTCAAAAAGCTGGCCAGCAGAAGGAAGCATGAAGTGCTCCAAAATTTCTTGGTAAACGGGTGCAGTGACTTTGGTTTTCAAAAAACACAATGGACCAACACCAGCAGATGACATCGCACCCCAAATCATCACAGACTGTGGAAACTTAACACTGGACTTCAAGCAACTTGGGCTATGAGCTTCTCCACCCTTCCTCCAGACTCTAGGACCTTGGTTTCCAAATGAAATACAAAACTTGCTCTCATCTGAAAAGAGGACTTTGGACCACTGGGCAACAGTCCAGTTCTTCTTCTCCTTAGCCCAGGTAAGACGCCTCTGACGTTGTCTGTGGTTCAGGAGTGGCTTAACAAGAGGAATACGACAACTGTAGCCAAATTCTTTGACATGTCTGTGTGTGGTGGCTCTTGATGCCTTGACCCCAGCCTCAGTCTATTCCTTGTGAAGTTCACCCAAATTCTTGAATCGATTTTGCTTGGCAATCCTCATAAGGTTGCGGTTCTCTCGGTTGGTTGTGCATCTTTTTCTTCCACACTTTTTCCTTCCACTCAACTTTCTGTTAACATGCTTGGATACAGCACTCTGTGAACAGACAGCTTCTTTGGCAATGAATGTTTGTGGTTTACCCTCCTTGTGAAGGGTGTCAATGATTGTCTTCTGGACAACTGTCAGATCAGCAGTGTTCCCCATGATTGTGTAGCCTAGTGAACCAAACTGAAAGACCATTTTGAAGGCTCAGGAAACCTTTGCAGGTGTTTTGAGTTGATTAGCTGATTGGCATGTCACCATATTCTAATTTGTTGAGATAGTGAATTGGTGGGTTTTTGTTAAATGTGAGCCAAAATCATCACGATTATAAGAACCAAAGACTTAAACTACTTCAGTCTGTGTGCATTGAATTTATTTAATACACGAGTTTCACAATTTGAGTTGAATTACTGAAATAAATTAACTTTTCCACGACATTCTAATTTATTGAGATGCACCTGTAAGCCAAAATTAATTTGATGTATAGTAAATATAGTTCAAATATTGTAAACGGCTTAAAAGAAGTTGTTTTGTTTATTGTTTGTGTATGTTTTGGTAGTGGGGGTTGCGAGTTCTTGTCGATCTTACATTAGGGGTCGCTGGCTTAAAAGTTTGAGAACCATTGATATAGGCTACTATGTCACTTAACCAGCATAAACTGTTGATATCTCCTTATCACTAGTCAACAGATGCCACACTAATATACTGATAAAAGGAAATCTTAATTTAAAAAAGTTTTCTTCCCTACAAACTATATTTAATACAGCGTTTTGATTTCTAAAGCATGAGATATTGAAAGCTGACAGCACATAGGAGGACTTTGACTACCAGGGAGTCACAGCAGTTAGACAGCTTTGTAAATGCATCTGAGAAAGTACTGCACTCTGGTGGCCAAAGGTTACTAGTGCATTGTTGTCAAAAAAGGTCAGCATGGGTTCAGTGAACTATATATTTTTCCTAAGGAAACATAGTGTAATGTGCAATAAAATGACTTTAAAAATTAAATGAACCATAAGAAATGTTCAAAGAAGTAAAAAAAAAAAAGTGAAAAAAGTCTCCCTTTGTGGCCTAGAGCAGTGGTTCTCAACCACATTCCTGGAGGACCCCCAACACTGCACATTTTGCATGTGTCCTTAATCAAACACACCTGATTCAGGTCACCTGCTCATTAGTAGAGACTCACAGACTTGAAACGGGTGTGTCAGACAAAGGAGACATGCAAAATGTGCAGTGTTGGGGGTCCTCCAGGAATGTGGTTGAGAGCCACTGGCCTAGAGTGAAAAGCTTTTAACTTGTGCAGTCAGAGCATACTATGCTTTTCAATCCATGGAAGGTTCAAACCTTTTAAAGGGTTAATAATAAATCCAATATATGAGTCATTTAATGGATTATAGTAGACCTTTAGCCATGGATATTTCCTGCATTGCATTCGGAGTTATAGCCAGATGGGCAACAGGATTGCTTACTGAAATTGAGTCTACTGTACTTAAAGCGTTTGAAAGACTCTCAGTGAAAGATCCTCTAATGCATTACTGAATCTCTTTACAAGAGCAAAATTGGCTCTGATTCTGAATAGGCACCTTTTAAAATGTAAAAGTAACTATTTTAATGAGGGTTCTAGGTATTTTTTATTTTTTATTTTTTTTACTTCAAGGTTAAGTGTTTCTCTATTTGATTCATTAACAAAAACATAAATAAAAGTAGAAGTGAGCAGGAATGTTTGAAATGATCAAAAAAAAAAAAAAATGTTATTGCTAATAGCTCAATGTGTATTACACTCATATTTGCCATATAACACATTTCAAATAAATGAAGATGAGGGGTAGACTTAATCTACTATTTTCAGGGTTGTCTTGTGTGTCTTGTGTTTCCCTTCCTCTTGTTTGCCCATATTTGGTTTGTTTCCTGTTCCTGTCATTTGTTTCATTATTAGTTAATTATGTTCCTGTTGTGTTCGTTAATGATCATTACGTTGTGTACTTATAGTGTGTCCTGCTCTGTGTTTCCTGTCCAGTATTATACGTCATTCTTGTCCGTTGCGTCAGTGTTTCCAGCCTGTCTTGTGTACATACCTGTTTGGATGTCATTAAAGATTATTCCCTCGTCTCCCTGAGTGATATTGTGACAACTATTGTGTTTTACTAGTTTTATTTTATTTTACTTTTCACAGATTTAAAAATCATCTCTCTGGAATTTAAAGTTAAAGACATATTTTCCATATTTTACAGTTCATTTACATATAATCTTACATCACTATTGACGTCTGAGAATTTGTGTAGTGTAGTGTTTTTTTTTGTTTGTTTTTTTTTAATTGAATATCAATAGTACGTATGTACAGATAAAATACAATTCACTAATTAACTGTCTAAGTTTAATGTATTTCAGTCTCTGAGTACTTATTTTAATTGCATCAAATTTGATTAAGTTCTACCTTTAATCATACTGTATATGATGGGCCCATAAATATATCTTGACACAACAAAAAAAGCATAGTTTGCATAGATGAAACACTGAAAAATATTACCTTTAAATGAAACTAAACTAATGCAATTAATGTTCTTGTGTGCAAATGTTCTCTTGCTCTCTCTTTTATACACAGTCACACACACGCACACACAAGCAGCACCTTGAAGTGTCAGCATGTGGCCATTTGTTCATGGCAATGGTATTAAGAAGGTGTGAATGATGTGTAACATTTGTTACATTAAGCAAACAGGCACACAGAGCTCTCTTTCTCTCTCTTTTTTCAACATCCAACTCATCACACTATCAACTGTCCTCCTCCGACACCCATGATTTTCTAGCAGCTGACAAATGGCATATGATTAGGACCAAGCTGCAGTCAATATTTACTGAGAGATGCATTTCAAAAAGCACCCAAAGATTTCACTCCTCATTTCAAATCAAATAGTGACAAATGGTATCATTAAATACAACTTTTCTGGAATTTATTATTGAGGAAAAAGCCATTTTATGCAAGAACGCTCATTAAATATGACAGAAACAACATTACATGAATACAATAACAGTCATTTAAATTATGTACAATCTTATTTACAACACAGAGAATGGTAGGTAGTGGATAACATTAAGTAGGCTAATATTAAAAAACAGCATTTACTAAGTACCTCAATGATTATTATTGATAAATAAAACCAATTTCAATGTAGTTCAGCTGTATAGTCAGTCAACATGGTGAAAAGATCCACTGTTTATACAATAACATATTTTTTATGGATAGTACAGCTTTTTTAAAGCATGACCACATTATAACCAAGCCTAGACAGAATGTAAAGATTTGTTTAGCATTTTTAGCTGTGATTTTGAGGGCTCAATGTGCTCAATGAAGGTTTGCAATTACTACATTCTTATTGGTAAGCATTATCAAATGATCCAAAATACTTCATAAATGAACATGCAATGTGAATGGCAGGCATTCAGATTCTGCAAAAGCGTTCTGTGGAAGCAGATAACCAGGCTGGAGTGTCTCGCTCCCTCTCACAGAACGTGGTAGACTGGTCTGTTACTGGGACTGTCTGGAGAACTGCACTGGGAATCACTTCCAGTTGGAGAGAGAGCAACCATGTTCCTCATTCCCACTGCAACTCCTGTATCTACAGAGGACAGCCTGTCCACGATGCTGGACAGACACTGCAAACTGGATGCTTCTGGAGTTCTGTCCACTGCGCTAGCTGGATTAAAGAAGAAAGAGGCAAAGACATCATTAGTGACAAACAATATGTGACTTCCACATTTTTAAAAACATGAAGAAGATCTTGTTTCTTACCATTTTGTGCTTCAAAGTTGTAGTTATTCCCAAAGTTTGGATTCATCTGAGGCCATACAGGACTGTTGCAGTCAACCTAAAGTGAAGAACACAAAAAGTTCCATCAGCATACACAAATATAAAGCAGTGAACATGATATATATGTCTTCCTCTACAACAATTTGTGCAGCACTGCATAGTTTGTGCACTTCACTGTATCTCTTTCTTTCACAAGCTGGTTACTTCGCGAGGGACTCCCACGCTATCCTGGGCTTCAGGCGTGGCGAATTGATTGAGTCAGTGGAAGCCACACCAGTTTGTGCAAGATGACACTTTCTCTGAGTAAATCTGCAGAAAATCCTGGCAGCAGCGCAGCTCATGCAGTCAGACAGGAATGCGGCACGGCCACCACTTTCCTGCCAGTCTCTGTTGGCTGGATTTACTGAGGCTTTATTAGGCTATAAAGAGTCCAGTGGGAAAGTCATTACTATATCCTCCATTCTTAAACCCTGTACTGAGATTTTGTCTGGAACCAACATCTCACATTTTTTGTAGCATTGCTTGTTTGACTTCTGCAGCCTTCTTGACCAGGTCACACTTGTAAAAGACATTTTAATCTTAATAAATGTTCTACATGACGAAAAGTTTACAAACTCACTCAGAACATTTACATTTGGAAGTCTTGTCCTTGTCAACAAATGGTTCGATGTCTCTAATATAAATGGAAATGTCACTCTTGCAATAGAGATTTTAATTTAGTCTTTTTCCTGGTTGCATAAAAGTTAATTAACAAAAATGTTGTCAACCTAAATGACCATTTGGATCGTAGCTAATTCAGTAAAATAGGGTCTTTAAGACCTTCCTTGTCAACAAATGATTAGCTAAATGATTAGCACCAAGCTAAATCAGCAAAACTACGCAGCTTTTTCTAAACAGTTAGGTCCAAATCAAAGAATATGCCCAAATTTATGTAAATCATGATCATATAAACATATAAATGCTACCAGTGCTAGCAAAATGCATATTAGTGTGATTAGAGAACATTTATTGAGAAGCAAACCCAGTTACAATTTGGGTGTCTTTAACATATATAGCATATTGCAGGTCGACTAAGCATTGAAAAAGACACAACTATAAGATGATTTAATAAACTGTTAATTTTTTAGCCAAAAATCAACCCTATATGTTACAATGTGCTACATGTACTGTAGAAGTTCCCTGACAAACAGCAGTAAGCTTATAGCTTAGTGTATAAAAAGAGCCAGATGTGGGCAGCAATTTATTGTTGTCATGCTGAGACTGAGGCATCCCTGACTCCATTTGATGGATAGAATGCTCTGTGTGCTATTGAGATAAAACGTGAAGACGAAAACAAAGACAGACAAGGACAAGGACCTTACAATAAGATGGAAATCTCAAAAATCTCAATTCAAAAGATTTTTCCATGCATTTGGGCCCTGACCTTTTGAAATCTCCCTCTAGGAGAGGAAACGGGAGTATTTCAGGTTTGACAGATCTTCAGTATGATGTCAATCAATCTAAACCCCACAGTTTGACTTGAAGAGTTAGAAAGTATTATTTACCATGCTTTCAGAACAGGTTGAGGAAGGGCTGGCGGGCTCAGAGCTGCTTTCCATAGGCAGGCTGTAGTAGTTCTCCACCTGTTCCCTGAGGAGCTCCTGAAGGCTTTCGATGTACTGGATGGCGTTCCTCAGGATCTCCACCTTGGGAAGACGCTGACTGGGGTTTGCCGAGGTACAGCGCCGTAGTGCCTCAAACGCATGGTTCACCTTCTTCAGCCTGCGGCGCTCTCTCATAGTGGCAGCTCTCCGGCGGTCCACAGTGCTGGCTTTGCGCTTACAAGCTTTGCAGGCCCATTGCAGACAGTGACCCGGCTGGTGCGGGGCCCCGGGGGCACGGACGTGCTCGTCCTCCTCAGACCCAGCCAGTTCCCCTCCAGGGCCGAACTCCAAAGCTTCAGGTGACGAGGAGCAGGTGCTGTCGTAGAAGATCTGGGATGTGGAGAATACGTCCATGATTGGTTTGGTTGTAGGAGACCGGTGAGGGGGCGACCTCTGAATGATGTGGTTTCTCTGGTGCCATACGGCCCTTCTTATATGCACACTGGTCAGCCCTAGTGACCGTGCCCCATTGGCCAAGGCAGGGCTCAGCGACCCCCCTTCCTCACCACCCAGATCCCCACCCAAACCCAACACCCCTACTGAGTTTCCCACATCTGTGTGGAGGGGTGGTTTCTCACTCAGTTCAACAGCATGACGGTCATTACAAGAGGGAATTATCATCAATAAACATGCATGCGAAGAAACTCTTGCTTTAGATGTCTACTTTAGATCTTACTTTACTTACTTCAGGGTTTTTGTACTTTAATCATTAAAACATAGAGATTTTTAGCTGTAGCCATTTTGTCTTCAGTTGTGTCCAAGAATTTGTATTGATTATTAAAAGTCTTTAAAAGTATTAACAATTGATTGCATATGTTGTTAAGTTCCCCAAATATATATATCTTCATGGAGCCCCTGAAAGTTGGAGAGATGAGTTTCATTTTAGTAAAAATGCATTACAAATTTGAACCAAACAAATAAATGTAACTTCTGTTATCTCAAAACGAATCGGTCAAGAATGACTCCATGTTTAAGAGTTTGTTGGCTAATTTTACGCTTGAGGAAAGAGCAGCGTTGCAGATGCGGCCCAGCTGTAAGGGCTGGTATAGCATTTCAGAGGCACACACTCACGCAGATACACAACTCAAGATCCGGACTGTGGATGAAGGTGTCAGAAGCAGCATGTCCGTGTTAGTTAAGTTAAAGCTCATTAAATTTCTAAGTAGCTCATTAGTAACTGTGTGGCAAGATTTCTGCTACTCTGCTACTATGTGAATAACTCATTGTTTTTTGTAACATTTACAGTCAAACCAAAAATGATTCAGACACCAGATATATTTTTTATATTTTTTTACTAGTTGGTGCAGGACACTATAGTTCATTTATATAAGTGAGGATAGCAAAATGAAGTAAACTGTGACTTCTTATACCCAAAAATTCTTCATACAGTGGACTACCAGTAAAATTGATAAAAATTTGGGACCAAAAATTTGATTTGACACTTTGACCTGACCATGTTTTGTTATATAACTTTCTATCAAAGTTATCTGACATTATCAAGATGAATTAGTTCTGACAGAGTTTAACTCTGAGTTCTTGTCATATTTTATCACCATTTTCTAAACTATAGTGAATAAACTGTGATAATGTGAGAAATGTTGAAGGTGTCTGAATAAATTTTGGTTTGACTGTATATGTATATTGTAATATATGTATATAGGTTGTTCTTCAGTTAGGAGAAGTTTTCTATCTCGGATGATATTTAAAAGAACAACCATTCTGTTTTTGGAGGGTAAATTCATTTTTTTTACCTAATTTGTAAAAAAATGGCTTGTCCCCTGCCTATACTTTTTAACCTCTCCTCTCTAATAAATGATTAGTAAAAATAATTTTGAAAATAGAATGAATTTGAATTAAAAAGAAATGTTATAAAGAAATAGTAACAAGCATTCAAATTTGACATTTTCCCTAAAGACCTGAAATAATAATTAAACAATTATCATCAATTATTTTGGCATTCAAGTGTATGTGTGTGTTTGTGTTAAATTAACAATAATAACTGCAAATAATTGACTTCTAACTGTCCAGTTTTTTCTCCAAAAACTGAAAAATGTCATTACCATCACACACAATCAGAAATCCACACCAATTCTTTTAAAGGCTGATCAAGGCCATGATCACATGCCTGCTACATACTGTATTATAGCATTTCAGTAGCTAAATACTGTATTTTTAAGGATAATTGTAATTCGAGTATGTTTATTTTTATAGCAACCTTTTGGATAACATTTTCAATTTAATCACTTAATCAAATTACGTGAATATAGCAGTTACAAATGGTGAGTAAAGGCAGTTACGCAATAAAAAACACATCGTTTATAACCGTAACACTGATAAGTGTCTTAAAATCACAGTCTATTGCTGTATAGAGGTCATTACTCGAGTCATCAGTGTTGACAGCTAATAAAGATACAATGCGGATATTTCACACAACGTGCTAAAATGTTTGGCCTCTCCAGTGTCTGGGAACCACGTGCACCTAAGAAAACACCAATAGCCGGTGTAGGTTGTATTGCGCACAGCTGAAGAAGACATTGGCCAGGGATAATCCTGCTTAGCTGTCGTTCAGATCAAAGACAATTGACTGTTAACAACATTGACAATGAGAAAACCTGACAGCGGTTGATAACTGAGTCCAGCTCAGATTGCGTAAGCATATGGTGAACGCGCAAGGGTCGCTGAGATGGCTGTGATGAGTGAGCGCACAAACCCGCTTTGGGATTTGGGAACAGTGCGGCGTCTCAGGGGAACTTTAGGGGGTTAGGGACTGTGTTAAGTGTAGGGCAGAGAGTGAGCGTTAATGTGCAGGCTCTCAGTTTTATTTTCTCTTACAAGTTTGTTAGGAGTAAATATGCAATTCAAAATCCCCTTCGTATTTCGCATCTTTTTTTTCATCGATTTTTCATCTATATTGCATACATATGAAATCTTTAAAAAAGGAAAACAATGAAAAGACATGATTTTCGTCCACCCACTTGTTTTTCTCCATCCTTCTTTTGCTTGCCAAGACCAGCCATTGGCTGCACTTTTTCCATCAGCAATAACAGTATCATATTTGATCACATGGTCAGACGGTGTGATTGGCAACAGCATTTGTCTGGCAGCTAGAGGAAGTGTTTCCTCAGCTCCAATGATGTGGGACATCAGAATAGCTCCATAACTGGATATTCAAGGGAATGTCAGTAAATCTCTTCTTTTTTCCTCTTTTTTTCTTCATCTTTAATCCTATAGTTTAGCTTTAGTTACATATCTTACCAGCATTTGGCTCTGTTTTACTCCAGACGCCATCACTTAAACCTGAATATGTTAATAATCATAAGGACTTTGCTTTGTAGGTTGGATAGATAGATAGATAGATAGATAGATAGATAGATAGATAGATAGATAGATAGATAGATAGATAGATAGATTTTTTTTCTCTCTGCTAAAGGAGTTAGGCATCATGACTATAAAAAAAAAAAATAAAAATAAAAAAATTGCGCCATCTCTACATCTGAGATCCTATTAAAACAACACTGTAGACAGAGCTATCTGGTTACAGTCTGGCTCACTAAGAGGAGAGCAATGAATCTCTTTGAAGTGCCCTGCTCTTAATACCATATAATTTATCAGATAATTACTCAGATAAGCGTGGAGTCGCCAAAACAGAGGATTTAGCTTTGTTTTTACAAGAAGTATTATTATTGTTATCAGAAACATACTGAAGTATTCCTATAAAAATGGGGGAAAAAATATGTCCTTGTTACACATATTACATGTGCTTACTATTATAATAACAATAAATTATGCATAACTGCATGCAAGTAACCCTAAAACAAACCCTAATCCTAGCCCTACCCATATAGTACATACATGTAGTTCATTAATATTACTCAGTACTTAAATGTATAATTACACCGTAACAAGGACACCTTAAAATAAAGTGTAACCAAAAATTCAAATAAATTCAATTCTTTTGAACTTTTCATTCATCAAAGAATCCTGAGAAAAAAAAAAAATGTATCACAGTTTTGACAAAAATATTAAGCAGCACACCTGTTTTTAATACTGATACAAATAAGAAATTCTTCTTGAGCAGCAAATTAGAATATTAGAATGATTTCTGAAGGATCATGTGACACTGAAGACTGGAGTAATGATGCTGAAAATTCAGGTTAGCATCACAGGAATAAAATACATTTTAAAATATATTTACATAGAAAACAGTTATTTTAAATTGTAATAATATTTCACAATATTACTGTTTCATGATGTATATTTGATATCAAATATCAATATTTATATTGATATTTGATATTATATATTTATATCAAATAAATGCAGGCTTGGTAAGCAAAAGAGACTTCTTTGAAAAACATTTAAAAATCTGGTAACACTTTAGAATAGGGAACAATTATTCACTATTAACTGCGACTTTTCCCTCAATAAATTCCTAATTTACTGCTTATTAATAGTTAGTAAGGTAGTTGTTAAGTTTAGGTATTGGGTAGGATTAGGGATGTAGAATAAGGCATTAATAAGTGCTTAATTAGTACTAATAAACGGCTAATATTCTAGTAATATGCATGCTAATAAGCAACTAGTTAAGAGACCCTAAAATAAAGTGTTACCAAAAATCTTACTGACCCCAACTGTTTATTTTTTATTTTAATAACAACAGCAGATGTAAAATAGAGAAGGTAAAATAATAACAAAGTGGAACAGAAAAAAAAAATACTGTTTATTTCGTCAGTGATTTTTGGCACACATGCCTTCATCAGGGCTAAAATATTGCAAGTGCAAAACGACTCATTTAAATACAAAAAAAAAAAAAAAGACAAATTCAAACTTACAATTAACTGTTAGTAAAGTTAAATGGTATAGCACCCACCAATCACATAATATATCAAATAAACAGTCCCATATCAGGCTAATAGGCTCTATTTTTATGGTGAGCTTTTAATCAACATCATATTCCAAAGCAAAGTTAAAGACACTGTAAAAAAAGACAAGTATATAGAATATATACGAGTTCTATAACCTAGTTCTATATCTATAATCACATTTTATTAAAAATTCCAACATAATAAGTTTGGATATTTTTTCTTATTTCTGGAGAATTTAATGAAACATGAATTTCCCCCTTAAAGCCTTGTTTCCCAGATGTGTGCTGTGCAGGTCACTGGTCATTCCGAGTCATTTGAGAGTTTGAGTACATAAGTTAATTTGTGTCTGTGATGAGGTCAAAGGTGGTAGTGTGTTAAATGGAAAGATCAGAGAGCCGGTCCTGACAGACAGCACGCTGTGTGAGATGGAAACGCTGCAGAGGAACTTGGGAGCACCAACAAATCAGCTCTACCGATGGATAATTGCCAAGCTCACACGCATTCACACTCGCAAATTAAACCCGACCACTAAATGTGATGCAACCCAATGCTTCATTCAAGGGGAAAACCCTCACAGCCTGTAACATAGCTGATCCGATAGCTGTCATGTTGCTTACAGCTTTGCAATATTTTCCCCTGACCAACCTTCTACTTGTGATCATGAGACAGATACGGCGGGTTTCATTGCAGCCAATCCTGAGTCCTGCCCTGCCAGCTGGAACTAACAGGCAAGGCCAGGGCTATTTCAGGGCCAGTCATACTTTACACTCTGTTAATACTCGTAAATCTGGGAGAGCGGCTGGCTTGAGTGGTCAAGGCTGGTGGTGGAACACAGAGGGCTCTTAATTCAATGGGTTTAATGAGGACATTTGGTGGCTGGCCATCCTTCCGAGACATACATGCCTGTTACCTTCAGCTTGGGACCTTTAAGTTAATGTTACTACTCAAAATAGATTAAACCGAACGAGTATGACGGTTTTACATAGATGCTAAATTAATTCAAACCTTAACAATGTTTTCACTGTTTAATGGCATGATTAAATTTTTATAAGACAACAGGCGGGTGTGTTTTGACATAAAAAAATGCAGTCATATCAAAACCTCAAAATCCTTCAAATAATTAAAATTTTAAAACAAATGACTGACAATTAAATTTTTAACAAAATTAAATAAAAAGCAAATAAAAATACAGAGTACATCTTTGATCTTTTTATTGTTTAATGTTGGAAAGATATCTAGGAGTGATCAAGTGCTCTATTTTTCTTGGTAATTTATAAAATAATTTAAGTAACAGCAATATATTACAAAATATGTACATTTTAGAAAGACTACATAAATTGACAGGAATCATTTTGCTGATATTAATGACCCTGAAATTAACCTGGAATTACCTGCAGCAACTACAATGAATGGTCATTTATGAAAGAAAAAAAAAAAATCTAAATATTACATTGGAACACTTCATAATAATATTTTGCAATTTAATAAATTATTATTTAATTATACAATAATTAACAGATCACATTGTTACATTCAGAAAGCCAAGAAATGCTATGAATAGGCCTATATAGAAAATGTTTTGTTATGAACATATATTTTCATATATGTGACCCTGGGCCACAAAACCAGTCATAAGGGTAAATTGTTTGAATAAATAAGCTTTCCATTGATGTATGGTTTGTTAGGATAGGACAATATTTGGCCGAGATATAACCATTTGAAAATCTGGAGTCTGAGGGTGCAAAAAATAAAAAAATAATGAGAAAAAAGTTCTTAGCTATGCATGTTACTAATCAAAAATGAAGTTTTGATATATTTATGGTAGGAAATTTACAAAATATCTTCATGGAACATGATCTTTACTTAATATCCTAATGATTTTTGGCGTAAAGGAAAAATCAGTCATTTTGAACCATACAATGCATTTTTGGCTATTGTTACATATATACCCGTGCTACTTAAGGTTTTGTGGTCCAGGTTCACAAATATTAATTTATTAAATTGAACATGATCTGATATGCATTATTTAAGCCTGATTATTAATGACTTCTTTATAAACGTTATTGCAAAGTGTTGCCTATTACATTTAGAACATTCACACTTGCTCATGGAAATAAATATACGTAGGAAATGTGATGTGGATGCTTGAGCTTCACTTTTCTGAGATCTGGTCGGGACAGCGAACTTTCGTCTCTTCAGTGGAAATGCTGTCAACAATCGAGGAGAGGCGACGAAGGCTGCTGGATGTTGAAGACTCCACTGCGGCTTCTGGAACACACGTTACGCACAGAGAAATTCGCATGGATCAGTTTGCATCGAGAATTGTGCACAGAGACTTATGCAACAAAAATTACGCAGCGATATTTACGGAATAAACAATTACGCAATGACATTTGCACACAATGAATTATGTACGTAGAGAGAATTACGCACAGACATGAAAAGTCAATTATGCAAACAGAAATACACAAATATAACACAGACAATATAATATGCACAGACAATTCTGCCCTATAAATTTCAGTAAAACGTACTACACTGATGCTGGAAATGAGAAATCATATTCTGGAAATCATAGTTTTTGATTCAAATTGAATTATTTAATTGCAGTTTTCAAGGTTATGCCACCACTGCATTTTGTCTTTGTAAGGCACAGTTATGCGAAATTACGCGCAAGTAAAAGCGCACAGACAACTACGCGCAGACCATTACGCACATCACCAACTATACACTGTAAAAAAAAAATCTGTAGTTTTTACAAAATAATTTTGGCAGCTGTGGTTGCCAGAATATTTTTTTTTTTAAAAATACAGAAAAACTGCAAACACATTTACGGCCAAAAACTGTAAATTTTGCAGTATAAAACTGTAATTCACAAACAAGAATATTTGAATGTAAACCAGTAAATTCAACAACGCACACTGCTATTAAAATCTGTTTTGTACCTTTAACATACTGACAACCACCATAATAATGCAGGTGGTAAAAGAGAAAGCCACATGAAGAATCAAAGATCATCACAAGTAGCTTCACCACAAGCAGAAGTATATACTAATAAATAGAAGATGCACAGAGTCATTCATGCAAACACAAAACACCATCTTGTTAACACACATGATACTTAAATAATACAATAAACAATCATTAAACAACAGAAGATGTAACATAAAGCCCAAATGTACATAACTGATAACAAAAACTATTAAAAAAAACATGATTATTTAAACAAAATAATTTCAAATGTGGAGTATCAGGCAGGGAATTACAGTTTTTGACTGTAAATTATACATTGTTCTTTTTTACTTCTAAAAACTGTACAATTAACAGCATTTTACTGTAAAATTACATGAAATGTCTGGTTAGATCTTTTACAGTTTTTCCCTGTATATAGTACGGGAACTTACTGTTAACCTATTAACAGTTTTTTTTTGTTTTTTTTTCCCGTAGCGTTTTTACAAAATTTTACAGTTAAAATTACAATTATTTTTTACAGTGTAGGCCTTTATGATTAAAAACCTCTAAAACTTTGTTTCTCTGTACCAACCTTCTCGGTGACCGTCCATTTGGGAGTTGGAATGATCTGGAATCCCCTGCCAGTTCTGGCAGGTCTTTTTCCAGTGATACTCATTGGGAGCCACCTGAACAGGCAATCATGATGGAAAGCATTAATACTGCTCTTAATTTCATTTTAGCAGATAATAAATATTAATAATCATTAGTTGCAAGTACACATGTGGCACCACGTGGATCCAGCTGCTGTCAGAGCGCATGGATCGGTTGTATTGGCTTCTTACATGGTTTTCTTTCACGTTGTATGTATAAGGGTCACTGTCAGAGTTCTGTTCTTGCTCATCCAGCGTATGCAACAGGTCCTGCAGTTTCTCGATGTAGTTTATTGCGCTGCGTAAAATCTCCACTTTGGGCAGCCTCTGGTTCGGATTGGGCACGGTCTTTTTCTTTAACGCGTCAAACGCTTCGTTGATCTTTTTAAGCCGCCTTCTTTCTCTCAGTGTAGCGGCCTTTCGCCGGTCGGTCGGCGCAGATTTTCTTTTACAGATCTTACAAGCCCACATAAGACACTGACCCTCGCAGTGAGGCTGGAGCCCCGGTGGCACGAGGACGTGTTCCTCCCCGCTGCTCTCGCACCCTGTCTCGGACGGGACCGGATCCTGTCCCGGAGACAGAGGGCTGTCATTCCCCTCATAAAGTGGGGACACTCCAGGCATATCCAAAGTCCCATGGTCCGCCTCGAGATAGCGTAAATCATTGAAAAAATAAGTGTTGGTCTCAAACAGGTCCATCATGTTGTTGTAGGCTGTTTTGACGTTAAGACTGTTGGCATTTAAATAGCCCTGTGACACAAGTCAGGGGACTTAAATATAGAATGTGAAATTCTATCCAATGCTTAGCTGTTGCAAGGCTTCAGACTCATTTCAATAGGCCTTCAGGACCACAGAACTCCGAGTGAAAAATAAAGGGGACTCTTTACATTAAAGAGTACATGTTACACAATGTACATATTACTGTAACCACTTATTGAAATACCTACAAGAGGAACACTGGTGCTAGTTGTCATATATGGACAACAGTCTATATGTCTGCAAATACAAAGGTTTTAAGTCAAACCTCCAGTGACAAAAATGTTAGTTTTTCTTTGAAATGGTTTTCTATGTTCTATGTTCTACTAGTTTAGGTTAAATTTTTATTTATTAATTGATTGATTGAGTGATTGATTGATTGGTTGGTAATTTCTATCCTCCTAACTAAGGCGCTTTGCTAAATTACATATAATTTAAATACTAAAACAGCTACATTATTCTCTGTGTGAATAAACAGCAGGTTTCCATTGCAGTAATAGATTTTATATTATGTGACAGCATGTATCACTTTTGTCAGCATGTGTCTAATGAACTGAATCATTTTTTTTTTTCTGGGTAATAATGGTATAAATGTTCAACAGTTTATTTATGTATTTTCATATAGGTATGATCTATATTAGTTGGTATTATTCAAGTTAAAAATTATACTTACCATCATTGAAACCGCCTAAATACACTAATTTATGCAAACAAAGGTAAGCTGTATGGGTTAAATCAGGTAAAAAGAGCTCTTTAAGGTAACAACTGCAGGTTAGCATGTTTGACAAAATTAAAATTCTGTCATCATTTACTCACCCTCAAGTTGTTCCAAATCTGTATGAATTTGTTTCTTCTGTTGAGCACAAAGGATATTCTGAAAAATGCTGGTAACCAAGCAGTTGCTTGTAGCCATTTCTGTAGTATTTGTTTTTCATACTATGGATGTCAAAGGCTACCGTCAACTGAAAAGTATTATAAATTAGGTCTTTTTGAGTCATTTCGCATTGGTGACAACTTACTTCATATTATGTGACAACATGCCCCACTATTGTCAATATTTTTTGAATTTCAAAATAAAACCACATTGAGAAATTTTCAGTGTAAAAAGAACAAGAACTAGCCTCCTCCATATTATATTTACATCTTTTTATATTGTAAAGTGCTCTCCACATACATTGCATACATTATTTGTATGTTGTGTATTAATGTGTGTATTTCTTGCATATAATATCTAAAATACATTAAAGTTTATTCTGTACTTTTTTGGAAGACACTTTCATGCAAAGCAAATTATGATATTAGAATATAAATATATATATATATATATATATATATATATATATATATATATATATATTAACTATGACTTTTGCCACAATACACTACTAATTTGCTGCTTAGTAGTTAATAAGGTAGTTGTTAAACTTACGTATTGGGTAGCAGGAAAAAGAAGAAGCAGGCATTTATACTGTAAATTGCATTGTGGACTGATTTCATGAAAATGATCTTACTTTCTGAAACACACAGAGAAATACTGGACACTGAAAAAGAGAGTCTTGTTTTCATGCCCCATAAAAATAGCCTGGAATGTGTGCAGGCAAAATGGCTTTTGAAAAGCTCACGCATGTGAAGTAAAAATAGCTATAAGAACCATTTATCTTAAATCCATAAACACATGAAAGGCTTTTCCGAAGTGTTATGTGTCCCCTGACATTTTTGTACAAGATCAATGCGAGATGCTTTATTGAAGGGTGTGAGTTGTTGACGGCTCATATTGCTCTCAGGCAGAGACTACTGTATATAGTTCTTAAATGTATATGTAATATAAATGCTTTATAACTGATATTGATTCACTTGATCACTTGATCTCAAGGGATTAGCCATAGAGACCATGTACCCAAGAGTGATGGATGCGTTTCATTGCTTTTCCACTTTTAAAGGTATTATTTGAACAAACAGGTACAAATGAAACTGTGAGAAAGTGATTCTGAATAAAGTTAAAAATGTTACCAGGCCCTTATAGCTATTACAAAGGGTTTGTTTCATTTAGGGAGTCAAGGGAGACCAGATGTCCCAGTTTTTGGTGACATGTCCTTGGATTATACTTTACGTTCAACACAGTCTGAAAAGTGAAATAATACCTAATGTGCCAAATATAATTAGCTTGGTGATCTCTAGTTATAGTTAAATAGTTCCCACTTTATAATAGGTGGCCTTAACTACTATGTACAGTACTTACATAAAAATAAGTACAATGTACTTATCGTGTTCATATTGTATTGCAAAGCACTTCTGCTGCTATTGAGGCGGAATACTGTTAAGGTTAGGGACAGGTTTGATGGTATGGGTAGGTTTAAGGGTGGGTTAAGGTGTAAGGGATGGGTCAACAGTATAATTATAAATGTAATTAATTACAGATGTAATTACATGCAGGTATTTTTAAAATAAGTACAATGTAAATGTCACGGGTTGCCAAGGCGAGGAGCACTAAGGAGCACGAAGGAGGCAGATATCCAACAAACAGTCTTTTAATAAATCCACTTGGAACACAGGAGAACACAACCACATTAAACGACGTTTAGACAGGACAAAGAAACTCTAGAAACTGAAGGCTTATAAAGACAGACAAACCAAAGGAGCAAACGAGATGATTAATACAACACAGGTGATCTGAAAGAATGATGATTAACTAATGAGAACAGGAAACAAACCAAATAAGGGCAAACAGGAACCAACAGAAAATAACACGTAACTGTAAAAACATGTATGTACATAATAAGTGCATTGTATCAAATTATTACTTTATATGTAAGTACATAGTAGTTAAGGCCACCTAATATAAAGTTGGACCATTAATTAATATGATCAATGGAAACTGAATAGAGAGTATTATACCATATGCCAAGGATATACCAAGGCAAATATTGTTTGCTTTTAAATTCACATTTAATAACATTTTCATGTAAAATGATATTTTCTATTAAATAAAACCAGTTAATTTTGAAGTTGAAAGTGAAAGTCGTGACGTATTGTCAAGTATGGTGACCCATACTCGAAATTGGTGCTCTGCATTTAACCCATCCAAGTGCACACACACAGCAGTGAGTAGTGAACAAACGCGCACACACACACACAGTGAACACACACCCGGAGCAGTGGGCAGCCATTGCTCCAGCGCCCGGGGGCAGCCATTGCTCCAGCAATTGGGGGTTCGGTGCCTTGCTCAAGGGCACCTCAGTCATGGTATCGAAGGCAGAGAGAGTGCTGTTTGTTCACAATCCCCACCTTCAATTCCTGCCGGTGCGAGAATCGAACCGGCAACCTTCAGGTTACAAGCCCGACTCTCTAACCATCAGGCCACGGCTTCCCCTTAATGTTGCTGTCTTAATTCAGTCATATCCACTCTCGTAAACCACATCCTATTGTTGTAAAAAGCTAGTCATATAAAATGTGTTGCAGTAAACATATCTTTCATTCTGTAAATTATTCCATGTAGATTGATATGGTCTGATTCCTTTTGTTTATTGCCAGTTAGGATGTGGGGATATATTTGGGCTATATTAGTTTCCTGTGAATAGATCCAGTTAAAACCTGTTCTTGGTTTTAAGCTTCTTTGGTAACACTTTAGTATAGGGACCAATTCTCACTATTAACTAGCTGCTTATTAGCATGCCTATTAATAACATATTGACTGTTTATTAGTACTTATAAAGCACATACTCTACATGACCATATTCTACAACCCTAAACCTACTCAATACCTTAACAACTACCTTACTAGCTATTAATAAGCAGCAAATTAGGAGTTTAATTAGTTTTGAGGCAAAAGTAGTAGTTAATGGTTTGTTAATAGCGAGAATCAGACCATAAAATAAAGTGTGACCCCTTCTTCTACTGGCTTAATTCATGTAATGCATTCACTATGCAAGAGATTTGTTTATGGCTATGCCATAATTGTGGGCAGTTTGCCAAAATATGATATAACAGTGCCTTGAGTGAAATGAGTTTGGGGACAGTTAGGGGTCCCATTTTCCATTCTTATATCTTCTTATCTCTTTACTTCACTGCACTAATGCATCTAACAAATGCAAAAATGAAGTTGAAAAGGCCTATGAAAGAATGCAGTGCAGATGGAAAAGAATGTCTGAACCTAAGAATGGGCATTTTTCTGTGAAAATCACTGTAGTAGCATTCACATTGCACAACATGAGCATAAATCTATCTCACTCAAAAAAATCTATCTCACTCAAAAAAATAATTCATTGGATGAACTCAATTTAATTGAGGGCAGTATTTCCATCCAATAAATATGTGTTGCCCCAACTCATAAAAAACAAATTCATGCGATGAAATGTAATTGAGTTGAGCCAACTCAATTTGATCAAATACAGTTTAAATGAAATTGATATATTGAGGAAGTGATTTTTTTTATGCTTGTTGAACTCAAACCAAAACATTTAACTGGAAAATAAATTATTAGGCAGACATCTTTCTACACTTGAAAAAATTATACACTGGATTTACTTAACTTTAGGCATTAGCCACTTGTTAGGCATAGCCATAAAACGGTTTTGTTACATCCATGGCATGCCCAAAATAGTTGTTTTTTAATTATTAAAACAACTTTGATTCTGGTTAGCAGGTCCTCAACCCAAGCACATGCGCTACACTTTACCCCAATGCCCAAAAACACAAACACACGAGAAACTGTTTTAAATACAAACATAAAGGAGCATTAAACACTAACAAGTCTCCCAATAGTATCATCTTAATAAAAATGCCTAAAATAACATTTTATTTCAACATTTACCCTCCTTACCTAGTCCTGTGCAAAGCATGATGGGAAGGGGAAATCCACTTCCTAGTTACTCAAGTAAAATCATTTATGTACTCTCAACTCAAATAGATCAAGTAAAGTAGTTGTAAAGAATTGTGTTGGATTAACTTAATTTATTTAAGTAAATTGAATAAGCATCAAATGTTACTTTTGGTCTACTTAATTTAAACATGTTCTTTCGAAATAAAAATATTGAGTTGAATCAAAACGTAACTGTTTCAAGTCAGTTTAACACAATGTAATTGTTTAAATGGGAAACCTAACATAATGGTGTTAAATGAAAATGATTTTTTAAAATAAACTGAACAGTGTTGGAGAATCATTTTTTTGAGTCTATCTATCTATCTATCTATCTATCTAAACAATTGTAGCAGAGTATATCATTGTAGAAAATATACTGTTGAATTATGCTGTTGCCACAAATTCACCTTAAAAAAATGTCCCATGTCTGGTATACTGCATGTATCTTAAAACATATGATCATAATTAAATATAGAAACAAAACCACAGATTAGGATAGAACTGCTGAATATGAAATGGAAACTAGGTCCTATTTAGGGCACAACTCCATAGAACAAATATATGAAAACTCTCAACTGCCTTCCGGAAATACACTTAGTAGGTTCCCAAATCTGTTTCTTCATTTTCTCTTGGCATCTCTGGGTTGCTTAACTCAGATGCCTTTGGAAAGTGATGGAGGTCATCATGCTGAATCACACTCTTTTTCTTTAGCAACCAGAAACCAGTATTGTTGGCTGAAGGCACTTGAAGATCCTTGGATCCTTGGGTCTCTTGATTTCTCCCAAGCTGCCCATCTTGCCACTTTTACTGATCAAACTGCATATTAAACTGCTAAGTCAGTTGCAGTTGTCATTACAAAAAATAATGCAATTATCATAAATAGGCTAATCAGTACTTTCATTAAACAAAATAACTGTCATCAACTGTATCAACTATTGAATCCATTTCAACTTGTTTCCCCCAACTTAGAAATTCAGGGCTCAAACAAAATCCAGAGAATAAATACAACAGTGTTGGCATTCATCTTATAAATACAAATGTTCCAATTAATAGTCATCCCTGTACATTGAAGCATTTTAACATCCAAATCCCACCCTTCAGCTTTACAGAGCACTGGGATCATTTTGTGCAGCAGGAAGTGTAACTATTCAGTGAAGCGATTAGCATAGACTTAAAGGTTACGTTTGATTAGCAGTGAATAGAGAATGCAGTTTGTTCCTTCATTTTCATGTATGTCTCTCCAGAGAACTCCAGAGTGTCATGCCTCTGCTGATAAATCTCTCCACATGTCAAGGAGCTTGTGCTTCAGCTGTCAGAGAGAATCATGGGATATCCTGCCAAGGGGCATAAAGCTCTAGGGATGTGTTGTTAGAGAGCTCATCTACATTCGCGGCAGAGATGAGAGTCGATCTGACCTGCATCCCAGGTTTAGGGTACCTCACGTTATTAAATACTCATATGCTCATACGACATATCAAAAATATGCTGGTAATACTAAAAAAAATATGCTGCAAAAATACTGATGGTAATTAAAATCTGTTCTTACTTTGGAGGAGCCTTAAAAGTGTAAAATTATAGTTCTGTGTTCTAAACTGTATTAATTACAGTTCATAGAAAGTTCATCTTTAATACAGTCCAAATAAATGTAAAATAGATGATTAATAGATGAGTGTTTTTTTAAGATGATAAAAAATAGACCCATAAATCTCTATCTGAGTTAGGATCTAGCATTAGCATTGTTAAAATATGTACTGGCACCATTGTGTTTTATGGCAACTTTCCATTATGTAACACGTACAATATGCTCAGGGCTAGTGTCCTTTTTCTGCATTGCAGTTGAGATATAAATACTCATGACAATACTCCCAGTGAGGGTCATACAAACTAATGTGGAAATTTAGGGGTCTTTCTTCAGTTAGGGTACTTTTATCTTCTATGCATTGAATTCCGAAACAAAAATAAACACATTTTTATACATTATACACATTTTTCAAAAATAAATTTCCATGATAACCAACTCTTTTGCTCCTAATAAAGTTTAAGCAAAAGTAAGTTAACTTGCGAACACAATATGTTTATAAAAATATTGGTCACACTTTATTTTAAGGTCCAATTCTCACTATTAACAAATCATTAACTATGACTTTTGCCTCAATAAACTCCTAATTTTCTGCTTATTGATAGTTAGTAAGGTAGTTGTTAATTTTAGGTATTGGGTAGGATTAGGGATGTAGAATATGGTCATGTAGAATATGTGCTTTATAAGTACTAATAAACAGTCAATATGTTAGTAATAGGCATGCTAATAAGCAACTAGTTAATAGTGAGAATTGGTCCCTATACTAAAGTGTTTCCAAAATATTTTCCATCAACCTGTAATTTTGTCAAATGTTGCAAAAAATATGAATCCATTATTTAAGGAGTTGGTTATCTTATTACAAAAATGTTTAAAATATCATGTTGATCACTATCCAAAGCCCATCTTACAACACTAGGACCTTTTCACTTTTCAAGTCTCTGTTCATCAATCATAATAGTTGTCTCTCATTCGATGTGATTCATTAATGTAACTTTGCAGTACTTGGTTAATAATGAGTCACGGATGCTGTCAGACTGCATCACTGATGACACATACAGCTATAAAGGGACAGTGAGTGAAGCCGAACTCTGAACTCCTCCTCACAGTGAGCTTTCAGGTCAAACTCATCATCTGGAAGCTCCAAGCTACAACTTGATGGGCCGATTTCAGAGAAAAGTTCATTCGGCATGACGGACAACTTGTATATTAGCTCTGTTCACACCTGGAAATCCAGCCGGCCAATTGGAGGTTAAGTTGCCACGTCAAGGCAGTGATGACAATGCCCCACCTGGGTTGTGACCTCGTTCACCCGTAAGTTCAAAGGTCAAGTCCCCCTATGAGTAAAATATAGCTCTGCCCCAATTTGCCATGATGAAGTGGAAACAAGGTCATTCAGCATATGTACAATCAGGAAACAGACAAGATATTAACAGCTACCATAGCTAATCCAAACCCTTCAACGCTCTAGGACATCTACATCATAGTCTTCCTGTAGATGCCTTCACAAAATAGACACTAAGGGCCAGATTTACTAAACAGGGCAAATTAGAGCGCAATTCCATAAAAGCACAGATGGGAGGGGAAAATTTTGCGTGTGATTTACTGACAATGTGCACATTAAAGAACACAGACGCAGCCAGATCATTTCCATAATGACCAGCGCAATCTACCAAGAGCAGCGCAAATTACCGCCTGCTTTAAGACATGCTTTTTTGGCGTTAAATAATGGTGCAAATACCAGTAACTTGACCAGCGCAAATGTTAGTAAATCACATTGCGTGATTCATTTTAATACTCTCCTTCCCTAAATTTTGTGTCTGAAAGGGAAACTCCTATAAATGCATATATTCAATAAGGTCAGGCGCAAAAATAACTGTCCACACCTTTTCAGCGCTAATTCTTCATGGCGCGTCTTTAGTAAATCCTGACAGTACTATTTTAACGCCAAAAGACGGTTTGCGCTGGCGCAAGCTGTTAGTAAATCTGGTCCTAAATGGTTTAGTGCACTCAGAGATATAATTATTGTTAATTTTTAAGATGAAAAGTAAGCCACGTTAGCATCATGACTGTTTGATTCACATCCCTTTTTCTCCACATCGTCTCTTCTCCTGGCTACTGTTATTGCTGCAAATGAAATTGGCAAGAATTGAAAACAGGCTAGAATTTCAGTCAGAACCTGCTTGAGTTCTTCCATCTTTTATTCATCCAGAAAGACCTTGGCTACATTTCAGCATTGTCAAACCCTTTGTCCTTCAAGAGGCATTAGGAGCGCAATCAGTTCCTGATATAGTATTTCTTTAGAGGCTATCACTAGTCACAGTGCAAAACCTGACCCTTTTCTCTACCCTTCAGACTTAAGCCTGCACAAACATGGTCCTCCTGGCCTTCTCGTACCCATCAGGACTCGAGTCCCTGATGACCATTCTGGCTCCATTCCTTGGCGTGATAGTATCTCCTCCTTTACACTTTGGCCTCCAGTGGCTGAAACTAGCCACCGGTCTGGTTCAAAAGCCCAGAGAGAAGCTCCACTACACTAAAGCAAAGCAAACAGACGCCATCTCTCACTGTCATCATCACCGGGCTCCGATGTGCTGGTCAGAGATGAGGGGGTTTGAGTTTCAAAGCTGGGCAGGAAAATAATGATGCCATCTGCATTCTCCTGATGGGATAGGGCTTTGAAGGGGGTTGGTTCAAAGGCACAACGGCTGAAGTGCATCAGTTAGTGCTGGAGAGAGGTTAGCGTCTCAATGGCCAGCTAACTTACAATGACCTCACATCTGATTAGAGGCGAATAGAGCTAAAGTCCTTGCTAGAGTAACATAAACATGGTTTCCAATTAGTAAGTGGGAAACTCTTTCAAATTTTAGTTTATTAATGCGGGATAGTTTCTACCTATCTTTTCAACTTCATTAAGTGTGTTGATAGTATAGTTAGTTGTTTCCTTGACCTTACTTCTGCTTGTGTCAACAACTTCCTGACCAATGACCCTTATCCAGTCTGCATCCTGTCTACTGTGTTCCCTTACATCTTTGGCAAAACTGAGTCTTGGATTGTTTTTTTTCTGATATTCACCATATCTTAAGGAGATCCCCCTTAGTGACTTCCAACAAAACAATTCATGCAACCGAATCATTTGGCCTTTCTTCTATGCTTGTTCTTTGATGTAAAACCCTGTAAAAGATCATTAGTATCTTGCACGCCTCAGGGAGCGTATGATTCAACTGTCGATAAGGCACCATAAAACCAATTAGCCACCAGAGTGTGACCATTCCCATAACACCAATGCAGGGAACAGTCTCCTAATATGAGCAGTGTGGAAATATGGTAACTCAGTACACTAAATCTGTGTTATAACAAAGATTACCAGAATTAAGTAATGGAACAGAAACAACAACAGACATATGAGGGCCACATTTGTTGCTTCCAAAAGAAACTAAAAGGATATTGATGAATGACAGTGTTCTATAGTGAGGAGATAAAGAGACCAGCCACTGCTGGCGTGGATTATTAGGTCTGTCTGCTTTATGCTGTTGGAATAACATAAAGCAGCTTTGGCCTAATGGCTTGTTGAAAGTTATCCCCGCTAAACCCCAGTGGGTAAAATATACAGTCATGTCCCATAATGCAGTGTGGACATTAAACAAAACACTAGAAATTCTCTTGCTCCACCACTGCATAGGGGACCTACTCAGCAAGTCAATAAATTAATTCCTTGTTTTCCTCCTAAAGGTGGAAATTAACTACTAGACAACATCAGAACAGCCAAGTTACCAGCTCAAAAAAGAATGCACTAATTAATACTAACCTTGTCTCAAATGACCTTTTTCCACAGTTGGAATTGTATTTCCGTGTCTTTTGCTTGGTGTTCTTCTTGAGATGTGATTCTTAGGTACAGAGAATTTTAACTTGTAACTTAGGGCCAGATTTATTAAACAGGGCAAATTAGAGTTAGAGCACAATTCCATAAAAGTGCCGATGGGGCATAATGACCAGCACAATCTACCAAGAGCAGCGCAAATTATCGCCTGCTTTAAGACATACTTTTTTTTGGCGTTAAATAATGGCACAAATACCAGTAATTTGACGAGCGCAAACGTTAGTAAATTGCATTGCGTGATTCATTTTAATACTCTTCTCCCATAAATTTTGCGTCTGAAAGGGATTTTCCTACAAATGCATTTTCAATAAGGTCTGGCGCAAAAATAACTGTCCACGCCTTTTCAGTGCTAATTCTTCACTGCGTGTCTTTAGTAAATCCTGACATTACTATTTTAACGTCACAAGATGTAAATCTGGCCCTTAATTTCTAGGGTGTTGTTGTTGGGAGTTATAAAACAGCAGAGAGGATACAGGGAAGTAGGTGTGAGAGTGGGATGACCCAGTTCAGATTCACACCAGGGGGACCATACAGCACTTACATTTTCTGAGTATGTGCACAGTCCACTGCACCACAGCTGTGATGCTAGGCACTTTTATGGAATTTCATGCTCTGTCAATCTCGTAAATTGTGTGTTTACATTCCATCTCCATTATCATGAAACCCATGACACACAACAAAAACAGCTCCGATCATGGTGTCCTCCATTCACTGGTTGTTGATGTTTGTAAATGCCACGAATAAAGACATCACTGTCGGCTGCTTCAGAGTTCCTGCCGCCGGTGCGAATGCGGCCAGGAAAACAGCCAGAGGGAGAAATTGGTTCTCCAGGAATGACCCTGGTGGCTAGTTCGTAGAACTATGCAGTGCGAAAGCCCCTACTGACCTCAAAAAGTACTGCATTTTACTAAACGTGTCTGAAATCAGCCTTTTCCATAACTGGAATCATATTTTCATATCTTATTCCTGATGGTGTTCTTCACTCTTTAGATGTGATTCTGAGATACATGGCCAGGTGATTGCTGGGAATTTTGGACTTTTATTTTATTAGACAGTGGAGATGAGTCAGGAAAGTAGGGGAATGGAATCAGGATGTATCCCAGCTCAGATTTACCAGGGTTCTCCATGAGTCAACAGCTCTTGTGTTTCATCCACAGTCCACTGTACTGCAGCTCAGATGAGTTGCTGTGTTAGGTTGTTGTTGTTGAGGAGTCTGGATGTATGTATACATCAAATGACTCACTCCGACAGGCCATGCATTGCAGAGCTGGGTTGTTGCTGAGGGATTCTGGGTGTATGCCCACCTCAAAACACTCTTCCCAACAGCCTGTTCAGTTTGAGGTATCATTTATATCTATAGCACAGAGTTTAGTACTTTGGGTTGCAAAGTATTAGTTCTTCCATTCTCTGGGAATTCAAGATCTTGGTATTAGTACTATATGCACTGCAGTTTCAACTACAAGAATGCTTGTTGGGATGGTGCAGATATATCAGTTGCACCGTGCTGCGAGCACTGTGTTGATAAAGTGCTGTGAGCTGGCCATCAAGCTGCAGTGCCTGTCTGTTCAGCAATGTATGTGTCTAGTCTTGGCCATAAATGAAATCTGAGTTTCAACCAGTCTCCATAATGGTGACAAACAGGATCTTCTTTATGTCCAACCATTCAGGTGAGGGAATTTACAATTGTAAGAGTATCCCATGGTTCTTAATTTTGACAATACATGAATTATTCTCAACAGGTTTACTCGAGTCTAAATTTACTGTGTAAACCTAGATTATGGATTGGGTGGTGTGCGCTTGTGTGTGTTGGGGATGAGTGTAAGTTAAGGGGTGTGAGAGCAACGATTATCTGTCAGTGCCAGCTGCAGACCGCATTCTATGAATTCCTACTAGACGACAACGTGGTTGGACCTCGTCCATGTACTACTGGGGTGGTTCTTGTAAACAAGACTGAAAACAAACAACAAACATGTTGAGGACTTGGACAAGAGGGATCAACTGTTTACCCTCACACGAACAAACTCCTAGTCTCTTGGTGGTCAATCCCACCTGCTCAGACACAGTAAAGATTGTAATGATACTGTGAGGTTAAGTGTTATGAGGTATTATATGACATAGGTGACTGTAGTCATAGCGTGGGATGATGGGGAGGAAAATTGAGAATATCCAATATACTGTACTGCCTGAGAATGACTTTTTTTTTTTTTTTTTTTTGACAAATTACATTACAACTAAAACAGTAAGAAGAGATCAATTTTAATATTACACCTGTGACCAATCAGAGGAAAAGCGGTTTGGAGAATGAATGGATGGATTGCAAATGCAGAAGTTGTCGCCATGATACTATGTGGTTGCTAAGATGTTCTGGATGTTTTTAATGTCTTACTATGTGATTGAAAAGATGTTCTGAAAGATTGCTTACCCCTACTACAAGTTTCTTGTGTCCCATCTTCAGTACACTTTAGATTGAGGAACAATATTCACTATTAACTAGTTGTTTAGCATCCATATTACTATTGGTTGTTTATTAGTACTTATAAAGCACATGTTAATGCCTTATTCTGCATGGCCATATTCTAGATCTCTTAACTACTTACTATCAATAGGCAGCAATTAGGACTTTATTGAACGAAAACTCTTAATAGTTAATAGTGAATATGTGTACCCTAATCTAAGGTGTTTCCAGTGTAAGTTTAACAGGTGTTTTCATTTCAAAATCTGGCAGGTGAAAAATGTATGTTCCATAAATAATCAAACTAAACACTTCTTCTTAACTAGCTACACAAATTAAGGTAAGGTATAACTGCTTAAACAGTGTGGGATGAGTTATGTACAAAATTTTGGTCACACTTTATTTTATAGTCCAGTTCTCACTATTAACTAACTATTAACTGCGACTTTTCCCTCAATAAACTCCTAATTACTGCTTATTAATAGTTAGTAAGGTAGTTGTTAAGGTAGCATTATGGATGTAGAATATCGTCATGTAGAATATGTGCTTTATAAGCACTAAAAACCAGTCAATATGCTAGTAATATTCATGCTAATAAGCAACTAGTACATAGTGAGAATTGGTCCCTGTGTATTACCAAAATTTTAATACTTAATAGTGTTCATGACATTTCATGATGCATCGCTAAAATACAACCAAACACGAAGGCAATGAACAATGATGTTTGCTTTTCTTCTTAGTGTGTCTTTGGTTCTTAAGCTCCCATCCGTCATTGGATCTCACAGTGGGTCCCCAGTGCAGATTTCAGGTGATGTCTGTCTCTAATGGCTTTAATGGCTTTATCGGAGTCTAGGTCCTGGTGTCAGTGTGTGTTTGTGCTCTGCGAGTGAGGTCCATGTCTGACCTCAGTGTTTGGGTTAGCGGTTTGTGCTGAGGTTGGAGGCAGGGGCTGAGGGTTCAGCGTGCTCACACACTGATGTGCGCTGCGGGGTCCGGGGGGACCTCAGCTCCGGCTCCTGTTACCGGGGATTTAGTCACGCTCTGCTGATTTATGTGTGTAACGGTAGCGAGGCCCCGGAATCTGAGCACATACTCTCCCCCACCCCTCAATCCATTCCTACAGTCACCTCACCTTCATTTTACACACACATTCTTATAGCACTGCCCCATAATACCATCTTTTTATTTATGTCTGTTCACAGAATATATGAGAACATATAAGCCCGTTTTCCCTAGTGGAGCTGAAAATATACAGCAGTGGTAGCAATATATAACAATTTCATTACAAAATCAACCTGGGTATGGGTTCTACCTTGCTGTTTCATCTCAGAGGTGTTCAGCAGGGGTTCAGGGGACCCTTTCCAAATGGTTGCTGTGTGTAACATATCATTTCAAAAATATGAATTATTATTTGACAAGAAATATAAAAATATATACAACAACAAAAAAGTGAAATTATCCATTGACAAGGCTGATAAGATACAAGGCAAGAATGGAAACTATAAATTGACCAATAATCTCAGAATATGGCAGAATATTGATCAATTCATTCTTGGTTTTTACTATGTATATTGAGAATAAATAATGGGGGCCGAAATAACTATATTTATCTAGTGCCATAATTCACTGTTTAAGCTAAACTTTAGTTGTGCATTGCAAAAGAGTATTTGTTCACATCATCAGGCACACTTATATGAATGACATTGCAATAGTAGGACCATATTAAACCAAGTAGCATATGCAAACATTTTATCAAAACTTACCCCGCTTACTTCATTTTTCCAAGCAGTTTTAACCATCTGGTGTCAGTGTCATTCTAGTGTCTGTATGAAGTCAGTTTTCCTCAAGTTCCTCAAGAATAACCACAGGTGTACTTCATCGCTTTAACAACCTTTACGAAAATTAACCATGGTTTTACTGCAAATAAAACTAAAAAACCATAGTTACTTTAATTAAACCATGGTAACCACAAATCAACCATGGTTTTGCTACACTAACCATAGTTTAACCATGGTATTTGTAGAAAACTGTGGTTAAACAAATGGTAATCAATTCACCAAAAAAAAAACAAAAAAACACATTATTACAAAACTTTTATAATATAATAAAGCCATGCCCAGCAGGCTCACAACGTCACAAGACATTGATATTTGGTTAAACTTCAGTTGCAACATCGGGTGACCAAAGTTCAATGTCAATTCCACGTCTAATGTCAAAGTCAATTTGATGTTCAATAGCTGACATTGATATATTGTTGTTTTTAGGTTGTGTAACCAAAATCCAACATTAATTCTATGTCAAACTGACGTCAAACACTGACGTCAACCTGATTTTCACTCTCAACCAAAATGCAACATCTGTCCGACGTTGGGGTCCAACGTCAAACTGACGTTATATTGACGTCCAGTGCCTGCTGGGATGGTTAATTTTTGTAAGGGAATTGATATGTTCCACTGCTGTAAGTATCCACATATTTTTGTCTTCATTGCAAACCATATATCTACTAAAACCTAAACAAATCTTTATTGTGAAAAATTTTGCCTGAAAAGTGTGCTTGCGCTTTCATAGTACCAATTGGTTTAATATTTTGCTATCTAATGCTATGGCATTCATGAATTTTATAAGGTGACTAAAGAATTAGCATACTTTTTAGGGCCTCTGTGTATATTTGGACATGAACAGCTTACATGGTTCCCATGAAAAAGGACAACACACAACACTCATGTTTCTCATCCTGATTTTTCCACACACAATGGAAGCTACTGTGCTAAAAAATCAGACCACACAGGAGGGCAAAAGGTTTTTTTTTTTTTTTCAAACTTGTGCTGGTTTTGGGTGTCATTTGGAGGGCCGCTGGTTAATTTGTTGTTTCACACTGTGTAATGGAGGTGAAGACAGTCTGGGTGAGGACAGGACAGCCCTCATCTTGGATCACCACTGACCCTCTCCATGCAGGGCACGGGGGACAGATGGGGGACAAAACGCCACACACGAAGTCAACGCTTGATCTGTGAGACCTACAGTGGATATATTAACACCTCATGCATTTAGACATGAAAATGTGCAATATGTTCCATAAATGCTTCTCAAAAACACCAAAAATCAACTTAGTAAGTATGTAAAGATGCTTCAAACTGTCCAATCATCATTAAATATTTTGGTTTGTGATATTGGCTTTCACACCCCAGTGTGTGTATGAAAACAGGTCACAAACAGCTAGCGAAAACAAAGCTGCGGATTCCACTTTGTTTTATCTCTATCCCACCCACCGTGTGACACAGTGGGGCACTGTAACTTTAGTGTTTCATAGCTGCTGCGGATGCCGCTTTCCAATCATCATCATGCCCACCAGAACTGAGAGCCCGCAAAACTAGCATTTGCCATTGTTTTGTTGCCGAACAGTTTGTGCTGAGACCCACTGTGCTCTCTGTAAGCGTAAGCCGAGAGGAAGTTGCTGATTACTAAGCAATAACATTCCCAACGACATTCATCACAATGCAGAATGCTTTAAAAAGCAAAAAGCTGTGTGTGAATATTCTAGCAGAATGCTCTGAAATCTCAGAGCAAAGGATACGGATATGTAGTGTCCCAATAGATAGTGTAAAGAGACAAATTGCGCTGAGCACCATGCATGGCTTGATCTGAGGAGCATTCCTATGGATTTGCTCATCTGGTCATGCTCCTCACTGAGTTTGGCGAGATGCCCTGATTGGTCTTCAGATGCCCAGATGCTGCAGAGTGGGCAGTCGACATCAAATATGCAATGAGGGATTGTGTAAAGAGGACAAGTACAAGAATAAACATCACAACTGCAATGTTAAGGTGTTCTGAGTGGAAGTCAAAGTGATGCTATGTGATTGCTAAGGTGTTCTGAATGGTGTAAGCTAGCCCAAGTGTCTATATTTTGGTCCCTAGACTGGCACATGTTCTTCCTTCAATGTAAAATGCACTGAAGTGTAATACTAAGCTTAAAGGGATAGTTCACACAAAAATGAAAATTCTGTCATTAATTACTCACCCTCGTGTCGTTCCAAACCCGTAAGACCTTCGTTCATCTTCGGAACACAAATTAAGATATTTTTGATGAAATTCGAGAGCTTTCTGACCCTGCATAGACAGTAACGCAACTACCACGTTCAAGGCCCAAAAAGGTAGTAAGGACTTTGTTAAAATAGTCCATGTGACATCAGCGGTTCAAACTTAATTTTATGAAGCTACAAGAATACATTTTTGTGCACAGAAAACAAAATAACGACTTTATTCAACAATTTATTCTTTTCCGTGTCAGACTTCGATGCGTGTTCACGACAGTGAAGAGTAGAAATTGTTTAATAAAGTTGTTATTTTTGTTTTCTTTGCACACAAAAAGTATTCTCATAGCTTCATAACATTACGATTGAACTGCTGGACTATTTTAACGATGTCCTTACTACCTTTCTTGGTTTTGAACATGTCAATTGCATTGTTGTCTATGCAGAATGAGAAAGCTCTCAGATTTCATCAAAAATATCTTCATTTATGTTCCAAAGATGAATAAAGGTCTTACTGGTTTGGAACAACATGAAGGTGAGTAATTAATGACAGAATTTTAATTTTTGATTGAACTATCACTTTAAACAATAATGCAAAGTTATACATTAGCATTAGTATCTATTCTTATAGTCCTCGCTATTGCATCCATTTCAGCTTTGTTATTGTTAATTAAACTACTAAAACTGATTTTCAGTAATTAAAATAAAGCTGAAATAATTCTGAAATGTAAATATTAGATGAAAACCTTAAACTTTAAAACCATAAAAGGAAATTAGACGTTTTGCATTGGCAACTAAATGAAATAAACTGAAGTACTAAAACTTTCTTGTAATTACTGCAACTTTTATTTATGTTTTGTTACAAAAATGAGCTATTTTGGCTATATTTCAATACAGTATTTGGTGGCTAATCATGAAATATACCATATACATAGGTCTAAAATATTCATAAAATATAACCAAATATAAAAATCACTTTGTATATATAGTGTGCTTATATATAACAAGACTTCTGTTCTGGAGATTTTCAGAGGGAGGAGTTCACTGGCTGCATCCAAATACTTTGAGTTGCAATGTTACATCAAACATTGTCTCCAAAAGGCAAATAAATTGCTCCTTCATGCCCAGACACAACTTGCTGAAAGATTTCATGATCTGAAACAAAGACAAAACATAAAAGATGAATGAACCCAAAGTTCTCTTCGTTTTCATTTCAACTATGTAAGAAGAGTTTCAGGCATGTTGCATCAACTGCCAGAGAACTAACTGAGGGAAAAAAGGATTTTCCCCAGAGACTCACCATCTTAAATATAATCACTAACACAGGTAATTTCACACTTCATACATCATGTGTAAATAAAGATGATGAAAGGGTGAAGTGGTTGTTGTTAGGTAGATTTCTCTGAACCTTTGTACTGCAGTATCTGTCTCTTGAGGGAATCAGGAGCCCTGGGGCTTCAGAGATGACTCAAAAGGGCAAGAGGACGGTGTAACACAGCCACAGCTTATTGAATACACCAAAGTCCTTAAATAATGGGTGAAGATCAGCCTAGATAGGTGGGAAAGAGATTAAGCATAGCTATCTATTTCCAAATCGGCCTGCAAGACTGTGCCATTTCGGATTTTGTGTGCGCAGTTGCGTCATTAACTCGTTTGCATAATTTCTTTAGAGAATCAGGTGCTAAAGAAGCTAAAGGCGTATTTCATTCTTAGTGATTTCATTTGCCCTGGAGTGTTTGCTTCATTGTCAAGCCCATGTTCGGACCGTGCCATGTTTAGGTAGAGGACCTAATGGAGGCGGTTGGTTTCTTAGACTAGGTTTCAAAGAAACCTGTAAAAACAAACAGAGGTCATGGTGAGGTCAGTCTCGGGAACCCCGACCCTCTTCTAGGGTCAACTCTTCCTCACAAAAACCCCCGTGCCGGCCCTTCATCGGCTATCAAATGGTCTCAGCGAGTCTCACAAGGTCAAATCTATAGTAACATTTCACTAACGTGATATGGGCTAAAAATACGGCCGAGTTCTTGAAGGCACACTATTTGAATCGTACAATCTTAAAAACATTTAGAAACATCCATAGTTTAGAAAATGGTAATAAAATATGACAAGAACTGTGTTAAACTGTGTCAGAACAAATTCATCTTGATAATGTCAGAAAACTTTGATAGAAAGGTAAGTAAAAAAACATGGTCAGGTCAAACTGTCAAATTAAATTTTTGGTCTCAGATTTTTTGTCAATTTTACTAGTAGCTGTCACGATCTGCACTGGGAGGAACGAGGGAGACGTGGAGTAAACATAACAGTCTTTAATAAAGTCCATACACAGAGTACATCCAACACTGGGAATAGCAGGAAACATACAAACCTAACAAGTAGACCCAACAAACACTAACTGAACAGACTGGGGCTTATAAACACAGGATAACGAGGGACAGACAGGTGCGGGGAATCAACTAATAATCAACCTAAACAAGGACAGGAACATGACCAAAGAAGGACAAACAGGAACCGAAACAAATAAATAAATATAAACAAATATTTATTTATTTATTTATTTATATATACACACACACAGACACACACACACACATATACACACACACACATATATATATATATATATATATATATATATATATATATATATATCTATACACATACAGTGCACAGCATAAATGAGTACACCCCCTCTGGATAAATATAAAATATGTATTTTCTTAATGATCACCAATATAATTCATGGAAAGATGGCAAAATTGAAATGTATCAAACATATACTTAATAAAAACAACAAAATATATGCCAATATTTTCTGTAAGATAAGTAAATTAGCCAATTTTGTTTAAATGAAGGATTGCAGAAATGAGTACACCCTAGATTTAATTCAGCAAATGTATAATATTCTACACTCTAAAAAAAGATGGTTCTTCAAAGGTTCTTCAAATGTAGTAACATTTCTATTTAGAACCATAGCATCCTGAAGAGCCCTTTTAATGCTGAAATGGTTCTTTGTGTCAGAGTTTAGGGTTCTTTATTCTTATCGCCTTTTTCTTTTTCAAATCTGTAACTGTCAAAGCACCTCATTACTGATTTTCTGCGGCTCAGTGATCCAACTACAGATTGTCAGCACACTCTCAACAGGTAAATGGTTTCATTCTTAAATTTAAATACAAATTTAACTTTAAAATTGTGTCTGGTTTTCAAACAAACATGTTCTTTTCTCTTCTTTTGATCACATGTAAGTGTGAGCAGCTCTGTTAAGCTGAGGATAGCTACTCCTCTTCTCCACTAAGTAAGTAACAGAGACATTGATTTTATAATCCATATTGTTAGATTTTTTTTAATTGTTGTTTATTTATTACTAACAGAGGCTACACTCTAAAAAAGATGGCTTATTACTGATTTTCTGGAGTTCAGCTAACTAAACAGACTGTCAACACACTCTCAATAGGTATTAAAATGTCTATAATTTTTAACTTTCAAATTGTAACTGGTTCATATCATGTCTTTTTCTCTTCAGTATAAGAGAACATGTAAGTGTGACCAGCCCTGTTCAGTTAAGGACACTTCTCTCCCCTTCACCACTAAGTAAGTAACAAAAATACTGAATTTATGGTCCTTTTTTGTTTTTACAAAAACAAATGGAAGGAGACGCATTGTAACTCTAAACTCAATTGTGTATTTCAGATGTATCACATCCTACAACCTCATCATCTGCAGAGAGAAACTGGCACTCAATCACACCAAAATACACATAATGATGGACTTGCAGGCATCATAGAGGATTATTAAAATACATTATTTCACTGGAACTTGGTCTTCATTTCAGTATTTTGTTTTACTTCTTGTAGTATTTATTTATGTTCAATGTCAAATGTCATTTATTAATGTATTCTGCTAATAACTGTTGTTGGAACACTAATTTTTGCTACAAATTCACATGCCAATAAAAAATAAAAGTACCTAAATGATTGTTGTTGTTGTTGTTGTTGTTGTTGTTTTTATGTAAAACCCTAATAGACACTACAAGATATCATAGCACCAGGCAGATAGAGGTGTAAAAAAACAATATTAATAAATAATATATACAAATAATAATAATAATAATATAAATACATTAATATATTAATACTAATTAAAATAAACTGTTGTTAAAAAGGTTATTTTTAACCTATATAGCATTTTTAAAGCATGGTTCTTTATGGAACCCTATAAAAAGGGTTCTATTTAGCACCAAAAAGGGTTCTGCTATTGTTACAAGCCGAAGAACCCTTTTTCTGGTACTGTTTAGAACCATTTTTAAGAGTGTAGTACTTAGTATGTCCTCCAGAACTTTAAGTATACTGCTCTGACTCTCTTGTCACTGAGTGTACAAGTTCTTGACAAATTTTCACATCTGTCATGTTTAACTCCTGGAGGACGACCTCCTTAAACGCTCTGTTATTTAATGGGGAGTTTTGCTCAGCTGGTCTCTACAGAATCCCCCACAGCTGCTCAAGAGCATTAAGATCTAGTGAAATACATGTCCACTGAAGGATTTTTACCTTGGGAGAATGAATATCTTCATTGTCATGCTGAAAAAATGCCCAATAATGCAGGGAATGAGGGGAGGGTAGCATCTTCTGTTTCAAGTTTTTGTATTACATCACACAGCTGTGGGTGAATTCATGACAGCGTTGATAAAGCACAACTCCCTCGCACCTTCAGCACTCATTCATCCCTATATAAGAGCTTTACTACCACTGAACGTCACTGTGGGTACCAAGAACTTCTCACTGTACTCCTCCTCTAGTAACACCAGAACATTTTGGATGCTTTTGGATCCGAAATGATTGACTTGGTCTCTTGAGACCAGAGTATGGATTCCCAGAAGTTTCTATTTTGTAAATATGGGTCTTGGAAGATGTTAAATGAGTTTAATTTGCTTTGGCTACAGTAGGTAATTCTAGTGGTGACAACAACCATGCATGTCACTTCTGCAGGCTGCGTCATACTCTGTGAGATAAAGTGTCACTCTTTTCATAGCTTTTGCCAGCTCTGAGACACTTGCATGTTATTTCTCCTGCTCTTTTTCTAGCAAAAAATCACTCATCACTAAATGAAAACTTAAATGTGAAGACCTGATTATTTCAGAAGCCTTGTCACAAGTCCATTGTTTTTGAATGTCGGTGCTACTTCTGCTATATTTTCACATTTAAAACAATAATTTGGTATTCCTCTTGTACTATTGTCATCTTTTATGCTAAGAAATAAGTCACCTGGCAGTTCTCTCTCAAGTGGTTCCACTGCTGCCAGCATTGAGTCTGAGTATGATTCAGTGGGCTATATAACACTTTTAATTATCAGGAAATTACTTGTCTTTAAAAGTTTTGGTTCAATGTATTTACCTGTTTATCAAAAATAGCCTTAAACCTATACACTTTTTTTTTTTTTTTTTAGTTTTATTTAGCAACTTTCAGGAGGGTGTACTCCTTTTTGCAACATTTTATCACTTTGATAAGAAAATCTTATTTTGCTGAATAATTTTGACATTCTTCTTTGGTAATTGATCAAGCAGGCTTGTTGGAACATTATATATCCAAAGAACCCAAACATGTCATCTAAGTAAAGAGTAATTGCTGAATTTGTTAAGTTTTAGAGGGGGTGTACTCATTTATCCTGTGCACTGTATATATATAATAAATGATTAAAAAAAAACACACACACACAATTCTGTAAAATAATCCAAAAATGATTACTTTTAATTCTTGAATAATTAAATTTTAGCTACAATTAATTTAAGTACAGAAGAACATGCTGAAGAAATATACCCTAAAAAGACGTCACATGATACCAAGCCCTAATCCTATGAATACACAGGTCACGCACCCATAAATGTAAGCTCAGGGAATGTCTTATTTTTAGAGATATATGGTCAAATCTGACAGTTTATTAGGTATAAATTATAATCTGCATTTTACAGGTCAGTCTGTCTAACGTTTAAATGAACCTTATTATTACGGTTGAAGGACTTGGGTTACATGACAAATGACACAATGATCAGATCACTTTACCACTCACAGATGAGCAGGATGACCCCTAAGTGAGCCGAGAGAGACAACAGATGAGTCACATGAGACAAAATCCTGATGTATTGTTATTGTTAATATGTCAAACATTTGACTAAAGAAAAGGAATCATATCTATTGTAATGGTCCAATCAGAATTCTCTCTAATAATATCAGCTCAATGGGTGAACTTTTAGGGGAATCTCAAATTATAATTTTCATTTAAACAATGGAAACAATTTTAGGGACATTACATTTTTTGGTAACACTTTATTTTAAGGATCAATTATTATTATTAACTAGTTGCTTATTAGCATGCCTATTACTAGTACATTAGCTGTTTATTAATACTTATAAAGCACATATTAATGACTTATTCTGCATGATCATAATTTAGATCCCATAATTCTACCCCATACCTAAATTTAATAGCTACCTTACTAACTATTAATATATATATATATATAAATGCTTACTCAAATAAATGCACTACATTTGATCAAATGAACATACTGTACTGACATACTGAAAGCATTTCAAAACCCTTTGTATTTAAAAGTTTGTTTTGAAGTTGTGCCAACATTTAGTAACAGCAGAACTGCTTGCCTGATATTACAAAGTGCTGATCTTTCATGTGATTCATGCCCTGTAACCAATGGAGGAAAGTTAGCCCTCCGATGGGCAAGGGCGCATTTTTCTTAGCAGATTAGCTCTCTTTGATTTATTGGGATTTACCACAGAAAGAGAAAACAGCTGGCAGTGGGACAAATACCAGTGCTGGAAAGGCATAAATCCAGTTGAAGAAACCCTGGCTCGTTTGTTAAAAAGCTAAGCTTTCTGCAACACTGGTTATTTACTCACTTCCACTGGCTTAAATGGCACTACAGATCACTAAAATTGTACATCAGAGACTCTCAAAAATATATTCTCTATATTTTTCAATATGGATTTCTTCAATTAAATATAAGTTCCACTGTTAGTCTGCAAGTCTAAAATTATGTCATCATTTACTCTCTCTCTCTCTAATGTTGTTCCAAACCAATGAGACTTTGGTTAATCTTCAAAAAACAAATTAAGATATTTTTAATGAAACCTAAGAAGTTTCAATATCTCCACTGAAAGCCCAGGTAAGCAAAAAAAAGCCCTAAAAGCATTGTAAAATGAACATAAACCTCTGAGGTTTCATTAAAAATAATTTGTGTTTTGATGATTAACCAAAGTCTAATGGAATTCAAATGATATGAAGTTGAGTAAATGATGACAAAATGTTCATTTTTAGGAAAACTATCCCTTTAAGGACCCTTACATGGCTCTCAGGAATACTTGCTTCTGATTGGTCAATCATAGCAAGCACTCAAAAATTTTAAAATTGTAATGATTTTCCACATAAGTGTGCTAGCTTCACTCACTCGTATCACTCAGTACTCTTAAATCTCACATAATAAAACCACTTCAAATTGAAACTGATGTCTATCCGTCCATTTATTTATTGGTTATTTTGTTTATTTATTTTTAATGTATTCATATGTTTAGTAGTTTACAATTAGTGGCATAATGTAGCCATAAATTGCTTCATGTTGGAGTCCTGATCACATTGTCAGGTTTTATTTATTTGATAATAAAGTTGATAATTTCCCATAAAAGCTCCAAAGCTCATATTTTTGCTTCTGTCCGCTATAATGTAGAGCCCATGTGGGTCTGTCTGTGGAGCATCTTACAGTAGTGTCTCTATGGACCGGCTGTATTAAAGCCAGCTGAGGTTCTGCTAGGTGAGCCGGTGCAGTGTGTGTGATGATATTGCATAGCTGATGTCTGACAGATGTGTTCGCTCACTTCATATTCTGCCTCTCTCTTCTGTCTTAGCTCCGTCTGCCCTCCATTTTCTTCCCTAACTATCATTCCACACCTTGCATGGACCGGAAACCTTCTATCCCGTTAGGGTGGGCTGCACTTGACGCATATGTCAAAATGAGTGGGTCGTGACCCCATGGCAGGCAGCATTTCCTGTTGCTGTAAAAGAGGCCTAGCAGGAGCAGTAGAGATCAGAGTGGGCCCCGCAGCACATCCGGAACTGGATGGGCTGCAGCCGTCCAAACCAATACATCAGCCCAACAGTAGCGAATGCTGGTGGAAAAGTCAGGATGGGAAGTTTTTCTTTCACAGTGGAATACTTGGAATTGGAGTCCGCCATATACAAGTATGACTAAATTTAAATAACGTGCACATTTCAGATGTATGGGACATAATCCAATAAAATATCAAAAATTTTTATTTTTTGTCAACCACAATAAATAGTTTAACTTGATTACTGCCAAAAATATTATTACCAAAATAAGAGGTATCATACAAAATGATGTTGGCACAAATAGAAGAGTATGTTAGTACTTACCTGAATAAAATATTTTACATAAAATGCATTTACATATTGTCCACAAGAGAAAATAATAGTTGAATTTATAAACATGACCCTGTTCAAAAGTTTACATACTCTTGACTCTTAATACAGTGTTGTTACCTCAATAATCCACAGCTGTGTTGTTTTTTTGTTTAGTGATAGTTGCTCATGAGTCCCTTGTTTGTCCTGAACAATTAAACGGCCCGCTGTTCTTCAGAAAAATCCTTCAGGTCCCACAAATTCTTTGGTTTTAAGCATCTTTTGTGCATTTGAACCCTTTCCAACAATGACTGTATGATTTTGAGATCCATCTTTTCACACTGAGGACAACTGAGGGACTTACATGCAACTATTACAAAAATTCACTGATGCTCCAGAAGGAAAAACGATGCATTAAGGAATGGAAGTGAAGACTTTTTGAATTTGAAAGTCAGGGTAAATTGAACTTATTTTGTCTTCTGGGAAACATTAAGTATCTTCTGTAGCTTCTGAAGGGCAGTACTAAATGGAAAAAAAAAATATATGATTTTTAGGCAAAATAAGAAAAATGTACACATCTTCATTCTGTTCAAAAGTTTACACCCCTGGCTCTTAATGCATCATTTTTCCTTCTGGAGCATCGGTGACCATTTGAACTTTTTGTAATAGTTGCATGTAAGTCCCTCAGTTGTCCTCAGTGTGAAAAGATGGATCTCAAAATCATACAGTCATTGTTGGAAAGGGTTCAAATACACAAAAGATGCTGGAAAACCAATGAATTTGTGGGACCTGAAGGTTTTTTTCTGAAGAACAGCGAGCAGTTTAACTGTTCAGTTAACTGTTCTTTTGAACGGAGTCATTTTTATAAATTCAACTTGTGGACTATATGCATGATAATGGTAAATATTGGCAACTGATAAAATGTATGTCTTGAATGGAATTTTGAATCAGAATACTTAAGCCTCATGGTGGCAGCTTTTGCATGGAAAAGCACCTCTCATGTTTTCTTCCAACCTGATCTTATGAGAAGGTGGTGATGATGATTTTATATGAACTTCTACAATGTAATTTGTATGGAAACTTACGTTTTTTATTAAGCAAAATAAGCAAAACCACCCCTAAACCTAACTGCACAAAAATGTATGAATGGATTGTACAAATTCATTTTGCCAAAATGTAAATATATTCTTACTAATTGCCATGAGAATGTGTTGGTTTCTTTAGAATACATTGTGTTTTACAGGTTATAAATCAGTATTTTTGAATATGATATGATTTTATTTTATATAAAATATTAATAAACAAAGTGGGTACCATTAAAACACAGGTGGAATGCGGAGATGGAGTTAGTGAGTTCCCTGACCTGGCTGTGCTTTTTCTGATGCCTGTCAGTCGTTGATTTAAGATTATTTTTAAATCAGCAGTTCTGGAGGTGCAGGGCAGAGATGGGGTATCAACACCGCCCCAGAGGTCTTATAAATTTGGGCAGTTTACTGGGTGAAAGCGGCCCTCTACTAGTAATCCCAGCACTTCCTCTAGCCCTCTCTTCTGCACTCCGCTCCCCAGCCCAAGTCCTAATTCATTTTCTGTAACTAACAGCCGTTGTTTCCCAATTGTCACGCTCCCATCCCTTGCTGAAGGAATGTAAGCGTGTGTATGTGTGTGAGGTTTTGTTTTTGACCTTGGCTGTGTGAGTGTGTGATGACTCGTTGCATTGTTCTGTGTGTGAGGGGGTTTCTGGTGTAATTACTCCCCGGAGAGCGAGGGATTGGTTCCCTCTTGACATGACCAGCACAGAGCCATTAAATATTACAGGGCAGAGTGTTGCCAGCAGATCTGGATATGTCATTATTTTGAACACCTCCTCAAAACCCCCCAGCCACACACTTTCGTTCCATCTATACATCGTCCTATAACATGGCACAGACAGAAGAGTATGTTACGGCTTCGGTCATGAATAGGTCTTGTTTCTGCAACCACCTCATCCACAGATGACCATCTCATCTCATACACTCTTAATGCTTCCAAAATGGGAGTTTTGCAGTGATGCTATTGAAGAACCATTTTTGGTTTCCCAAAGAACCTTTCAGTCAATAGTTCCTAAAAGAACCATTTTTTTCATTTTAATTTTGAAGCCATCTATGATTTATACTGTAACGTTTTGTTCCAAACTGTTGTCTGAAGGACTTGATTAGATGCATCAGGTGGGTTTAATTAAGGTTGAAGCTGTGGCCCTCCAGAAACTGACACAGCATCCCAAATCGAAAACTTCCCCACCATATAGTATGCAAAAAACAGTAAAAAGTACCTGGATGACCTACTACTTCTGCTCAGATTCTGAAATGCGCATCCCACAAGGCCATGGGAAAGGATTTATAAATAGCAGTGAAGCGACATAACTGATGTTGGGAAGTCACGTGATAGTAACAGCATTGGTTGACAATGCAAACCTGAATTTCATTCATACTACCCATATTCATACTATATAGAACAATGGTTTTCAAACTTGTTCCTGGGGACCCACAGCTCTGCACATTTTGCATGTCTCCCTAATTTACACACCTGATTCAGATCATCAGTTCATTAGGAAAGAGCTCCATGAACTCAAATGAGTGTGTCAGATAAGGGAGACATGCAAAATGTGCAGAGCAGTGGGTCCCGAGGAACAGGATTGAAAATCACTGATATAGAACATACTTGTTTTAACGATTGCAAATTAAGTTTAAATTCAAATGTAGCACCTACTCAGACAGTAGGCTATGTGATTTCGGACACTTCATGACTTTGACACCCCTAATGTAGGTTCTGTAACTGGACAAAACTTCAAAAAGGTTTCCCCATTTTTAATCACCTTATTTCTACTCACTAGTTCATTTTAAATAAAAACAAAGTAGTTTTTTTAATAATATCAGATAAAAACAGCATGAAAACGGCATGTATATTAATCATAAAAGATCTACCAAAATGCTTTTTAAAATTGATTTACATGGATTACAGAAAATCACATCACAGTACGTCAGCTTTCCAAAAAATATTTAATGTCGGCATCTAATGTACGCAACTATGCTGTATGCAAAAATAGAGTGGCGTAATGTGTGATGAATGGAACCATGAAACCCTACACTTGACGAAATCCGATCACAAGTGGTCACAAGAGACATATTTGAGACGCATGTTACTACCAGGTGTAAACAGTGATGTGTCTCGGCTGACCACTTGTGATTGGATCACCCAAGACAGTATACAATGCAAAGAGGTCCTATGTGCTACTGTACTCATGAAGGCTAACAAAACAGACAAAACACATCTTTTTCTTCTAAGATCAATAATATAGATGACATTAGCATATCCACACTTCAGTCCAATGCCATGATCTCTAAAAAGAGAATGTCCCTCCCCCTAACACCACCAGACACTGACTAGCATTAGCAAGTAGCAAATCATGTTTTTGTAGGTTCTGATGTTGACTAAAGAGAAAAGATGTGAGCTTGATTGTATGTATTGAATGTACACTTGTAGTGTACTTCAAATCTTAGTATTTTTGTAAAAAACTGTTCTTGCAGATAATATATTACTGAAATAAAAGGCCACTTAAAGAGAGCACAGTTTCATGACTGTTTCCAAACACACTTAAGAACATTGATACGTTAAAATGTATTTAAAATATTTGAGCATAAGATAATTAATATTTAAAACTTCAAAGCTGACGCGTATCCCTATATCTGCCCATACTGAGTAAAGGTTGCTTATAGACTTTGGGTCTTGGTTATGTGTTTTCTTTTGTTGAGTGTGGCATTATATGTCTGTTAGACGTTGTATTAGAATCCAGTTGACCTCACTGAGATGTGTGTGTTTAGATCACTCAGCCTCCCGTCCCAGGGGAACAGAATCATACGCCCTGTGAACTCAAGCTGAAGATCAGGTGTCGGTTGTGGGTTTTCACCTTTCAACCCGTGACATCTCACCTGCCCTGACCTGCTTCAAACACCTTCCAAGGCCACGTTCACTCATATACTAATCCTCTGACCCTCTGAGAGCATGAAAGATGAAAGAATGAGAATAAAACTAAATAAATCTGATTTCTACACTTTCTGATAGCAATGTAAATGGTGTTTTCCAATGCAAAAGTTCCTGCAAGTCTACGTCTGTAGCATTGTACTGCTAAGCCCTATCCACTTCGAAATCTGATTGATCTAAAATTCTACTCCAAGTAACTGTATATCCTAATCAGCTTAGATAGTTTAGCGCTGTGCAGCAGTTTCAACCTCAGTCAAATTTAATGAGAGGAAAGAGATTTAACAGAACGTGTGAGAAATAGTGTGCTGCTTTTAAAGACCAAAGGTCCAGCAGGTTTTTTTTAGTGGGACTAATTCCCTTTTAGTTCAAGTCTGGGCTAAATGCATAGAGAATGAGTCAACGCTGGCCACAGCGAGCATGACTAACTCACACTGGGTCAATAACTTGATCTCACTCTCTTGACTACATATAAATAAAGACAAATCTGTGCGTTTTGGCACTGTTTCTTTCATAGTAATGCTCTCTTTTTTCAACGTTGTCTCTTTCCACCGAAAACAAAGAAACCTCTGTGAGACAATGTTCTGTGCGGAACAAACCTGTAGAGATGAATCACTTATCATTGCAGTGTTTACCATTGTTTCACTGGAGAAAGTTTTGGAAAACGTGATAGCATCCCAAGCATCTGAGAAATCAAAGCTCTCAACGGAATCCTTGTCAAAATGTGGAACTAATCTTGCTGGTGCCAAATATAAAATTATACCAAAAAAAAATCTGCTGAGAATCAAATAACATACAAGTGGATACACTAAAATTATCAATATTGGCTTTTAAGAAATGCTCAAATAATCAATCCCCAAATAATAATCTTATATCATTCTTATTTGATCAATTTAGGGCTGATTCCAAAACCATACTAGACTAGCCAAGCTAGTTAAGCTAGTCTGTTTTTTGTTTTTTTTTGGCTTTATTACATTTTTGGGCACTCCAACCGAAGACCATCTAGCTGAAGTCCAGACCATCTAAAACCAGATAACACCAGCAAATCACCCTTTTCAGCAGGGATTCCATTAGCATCCATTAACATTCTTTTAGTAGTTCATGTAATTTTATCAAAACCAACACAAGGACATCTACATGTGACAATTCGTCCAGCATTCATCAGCCCAACTCCTCTTTCATTTCTCAGATTTCTATTAATTAACTTCCATTCATATATTCCAGGAATGGAACTTAGAGCCCAAATCACGTATCATGCTTGAGCTTGTCTATTATCTCTTCATCAAGCACCATTTTGCAATAAAATGAAAATGTGCACTTGTGAAAGAGTGTTTTGACCTACTGGTTGAGAGTGAATTACCAAAAACAAAAGGGTTTTGAATACAAATGGAGGCTGTTTTGAATGAGCTTCATAGATCTCTGAGAGGAACTAAGCTACTAAAGCAATCACCATCAAGAGGAACGATCAAACCAGACTTTACAATGCTACACTTCAGTGATCAAAAGAGGCGTTATTAACAACCTCCATAATGAGCAAACCAGATCTACGTTTTATAGCAATGTATGTATCACGAACAAGCTAAATATGGTCCATGCTGCAAGTTGAGGTCCACCCTAAAACACATTTTATACTCTGACCAAGAAAGATTTCACACATTAAACCATATTCACCATATTCACACTTGAAGTGCCAAAGTTGTGATGGCACATCTGTTGAGTGTGTTATAGCCAAAGAGGGAGTGAAAGGGAGACCCTGTGTGAGTGTTTGTGTGCTGGATAGTGACAGGCTGGTATAAAAGTGCTTTGGCAGGAGTCCTCATTAGCTCATCACAAAACAAACAGCAGAGTGTCGCCCAAATGAGCTCCATTTCCCCCACAATAGACCCAACATCTGCCTGGCTACTGCTACTGTTCAGCTCACACACACACATCCTTCTCCACTAATTAACACCCTTTGCTTATTGTTACACATCTCACAAACACACTTCAGCATAAACAGGGCAAAAGTTCCCGTGAGTAGGTGTGAAATGCAAATCTCACAACCTTCTTCAAAGCACCATTGCTAACAGAGGGCGATAAGGTGGAGGGAGAAAGATGGGATGACAAAATGCATCCTGACTCTGCACCTTTGGTGTTTGTGTAATTAGCGGCTGGAGAGTTAAAGAAAGGTGTGAAAGTAGGAAGATGCGGTGTAGATGAAGGACAGAGAGAGAAAAGATAGATTAGCCAGATAGATAATAAATGCAGTACTCTAGGGCATTTCTCACAGACCGTCAGAACTGTTCATACAACAGCTCAATTCTTCAAACTTTCAAATCCCTTTGAAGCTCTAATCGGTCAGCGTCTCAGAGTCAGTTCATTGTGAAACTGGTGTTTGGTGTGTACTGATCAATGAAGCTGCCGGTTGAGTACCTGAAAGGCATCAGTTTCTCAGTCTGAAGACGCTGATGTCCTCTTGTCTTGTTGTTGTGTTTCTAAGCCTATTTAGTTCTCTCTGACTGTTAGTTAGATCCACTCTGCGTGCACACAGAGCAGCCTTCATATCTCAAACGAACAATAGATTGATGAGTACTAGAGAAAATGCTTCATAAGCATGAGCTAATATAATCAAGTTTCTAAATAAGCACACTGGAATAATAAGATAACAGTGTTTTGTTGGTACTAGACTAATGACTGCTTACGATGGCGATTTGCCTTTCAATGTATGAATAAATGAATAAAACTCTCATGTTCACACATGTAAAGGCATAGTATCCACTTCATGATACTTATAATGCAAGTTTTGTTAGAAATGACCATATATATGAGGTTCTAGACACCCTCTTCTTATCTTCAAATTCTTATCAAATTTGCCTATGGTCTAATCAAAATCCAGTAGGCAGACTGAAGATGTATCCATCTGGTTTACACGAAACATAAATACAACTTCATTTTGTTAAAAAGTGCAATTTATACTTAAAAAAATAATACATTTTTAAAGAATACACTCAATTTTTAACTGAATGTAATGTTTCCAGACACTTAACTGCATGTTATCTGCAATTAACTGAAAAGCACACGAGTGCTTTTAAAGTAAATAGGACTTAAGTACATCTTCATATGTAATTTAATAATTATTTCTATTGTTTTTGAAATATGGTTAAAATACTGACAAGCATTTATGGCAAACTAAAATATAGGTCATTTTTAATTGACACTTGTACATCGTGTTATTTGAGTATATTCATAACGATGACCATTTGTAAGAGTGATGTTGCAATTAAGCACATTTAACTATTATAACTATTAGTTATTAGTAACTTAACAACACGCTACAACTAAAACTACAATCAAGTACTTTTGTGCTTTATATGCCTTTCAACACATCAAAAGCATGGTAAACGATTGATTTAAAATGTACTGTAAAGTAATACTGATGTTATTACTTTTTAAAAGTGTACTACTATTTAATATTATATTATCTGCATATTATAAATTTACTTTTAGGATTTAAAGGACACTACAAGCACACATTCAATACAGTTAAGGGCACCTTAATAAGCGCATCTTAACATTAAATTAGAGACCCTTGGGGTATCAAACAAAACACAGGGGTTAAGATTATTTTTATAATGCTTTTAAATTGTGTTTTATCTTAACTTATCAAAAATCATCAAAAGTATAACCTAAATCTAACTCTAAAGGGGTTGATGAAGTGAATGTTTCTTGTTCTTGTAACAGAGCGCCATCTTGTGAGCAGGTTTATCATTTTGCACGTGGAAATATGAAATAATAAGGCTATATCACATCAAAATATTGTTTATAAACTGATTTCAGATCGATAATTATTTCAGATAGAGCGCATTCGTTGTTGTTCTATAAACTCGAACCCAGTTTCTGACAAGATGCTAACTCAGTTCAGAAGTTAAAGCAAAGTAGTAAGATTTAAAAACATTTGTTTATTGGATATCATTGATGTAATATGAATTATTAGATCTCTTTTTGACATCTATTTCAACCCACTAAAATTTCTGTGAATAGACAGCCTATGTTTGCTTCAGGCAAAACTGGGAGGGCTATAATTGTGTCGCGAATAAAAAACCTAAAAATACTAGTTAATTTGTTGTTTAAAAAATATACATATATATATATATATATTTAGCAGCTTCAACTGTCGTAAACACTCGCGGATGTGTTTACGACAGCGCCCCTGCTTTTGTGCACGGGAAACCCTTGTGCGGCCTCTCCGAACAGCGCTCGCGTACAGAAAGGTTCGCCACTCAAGCGGTTCTCACTAATATACTCATTTAAACATAATTAACGCTTATATTAATCGATTACTGTTCCGTTTTTAATTCCAGAATCATGCCAGCCAAAGGTCCCCTACAGTCTGTCCAGGTTTTTGGACGTAAAGTGAGTATTTGAAGGCCGTAGATTTCTCACGTGTTGGCTATGCTAACGTTATGCGGTTATTAATTCATGTTCTCCAAAAGTTGTATACGTTACAGTTTATGTAATAAAAGGATATATATATATATACACGTGACTGTTTAAAATATAAAGTAAACCTATGTTCTGTTTAGAAAGACTAATGACTGTTTGCTGACACGCGGGACAGTTCAATGCTAACACCTACAGCTTGAGTTAATACAAAACGATTGATTTTACATCTGATCTCTATGTTTTCTGTTGCTGAGCAGTTGATATTGATAAATAAATATGATCCTCTGCTAGCCAGTACTTGTGATTGAAGACTACTATGGTGTAGTAAGGGAGTGAGTTTATTTCGTTAGTCGAGAAGTCTCTTAATAGTGTCAACAGCATGAGTTTTAAAGTTGTCTCTGATTTATGGAGGCTGATTTCTCCACTATCAACAGAAAACAGCCACAGCTGTTGCCCACTGCAAGAGGGGAAATGGACTTATTAAAGTCCATGGAAGACCTCTTGAGATGATTGAGCCTGCCACTCTGCAGTACAAGGTACATTTATTACAGAAATAAATTAATACATATTCGTTCAGATCTCTAAACTATGATTTGTAAATGAAGTTCACACATTAGCATAGATTGTTATTCTTCTGTGGAAAGCAAAGGTGGGTTTTTAAAGAGTATTCGTATTGTTTGTTTCAGTGTAATAAAATGAGGATTGATGCTTTCAGTCTTCAGCTTGACAAAAAACATTGTAGCTTTTTGTAAGAAACACACAACAGTATAAGCTCATCACAGCTCTCGTTGTTGTTCATTACAGGAATAGTAATTTGACACTTTTTGATGTATTGATTCAGTTTGCAAAAATGGGTTAATTTCATTTATGAATCAAATCAGTTTAATTCTCAAACTCTGTGATTTAACCTGGTGGCAAAGGTTACCGATAATTACTGATAATTTATCAGTGAATAACTTTCATAAAATGTAACTTGAATATAATTTATCCTGTTTGCCAGACATCAAAAGACTTTAAATATTGCGCGCCGGTTGCATGGACCTCTGTAATATTTTATGGTGGTTTCGTGTCCTTTTTGGAACAATTAGAGGAAGACATTTAATCAAATTGTACTTTTGTGTTGTGGTGAAGAAAGTCATATCACAGGCATAAGGATGAGGAAATGTTGACAGAATTTTCACTTTTGTGAACTGCTCTTTTAAAAGTCATCTTGAAAGCAAAATAGACCATTCAGATTTTTTATTATTATTATTTTTATTGTAAAAAAAACATTTCTTCAGTGGTGACATGCACCAGCTCCAATCAGTTCCTGACGGACAAAATCAAGTCCCGCCTTAAAAAAAAAAAATTTCTCTTATTCGAGATGTTCTTCCACTCGATTGTAGGTCGCAACAGTGACAATCACAGGTTCTGTTGCATGCTGACTTTAAGTGTAACATTCATCATGATGGAGTCCTTCAGCTGCATGTGAGGAGATTTTATTCATACGTCTACTAAAAGAATATGATTTTGTTTCCTTTAGCTGCTGGAGCCTGTTCTGCTGTTGGGCAAGGAGCGCTTTGCTGGCGTTGACATCAGAGTTCGCGTGAAGGGTGGTGGACACGTCGCACAGGTTTACGGTTGGTAATGTAGATATATAAGCCGTTTGCTTTTGATTGTTTCCTAAACATTAAAAGTAGTGGTACGTAATAATCAGTAAACAATACATGCTTAGATTCTTCCTCAATATCACAGTGTATAATTACTTCTGTTCTAACATTAAAGTGTTTTATTTTTCTTGCAGCCATCCGTCAGGCCATCTCAAAAGCCCTGGTTGCCTATTATCAGAAATGTAAGTGTTTGTGGTCATGTTATAGACGTACTTGTTAGTAGTATCTGCAATAATTTTCCTATTTTTAAATTTTTCTGTTTCCCCAGATGTGGATGAGGCCTCCAAGAAAGAGATCAGGGATATCTTGATTCAGTACGATAGGACCCTGCTGGTCGCTGATCCCCGCCGCTGCGAGTCCAAGAAGTTTGGTGGACCTGGAGCTCGCGCCCGCTACCAGAAGTCCTACCGTTAAAATCTCTCTGTACATTTTCATATAATAAAACTGAGAGGGAAAACATTCTAGTCTTGAGGTGTGTTCTTAAAGAGTTTTGATGTGTTCTCTCTTCAGTGCCTTATTGGTTTTAATTTCAACATGATTTCAAATGGGTTCATAAAGGGTTGTATAATGCATAAACCATTGTTTGTTGTGGACATACCAGCTTCACTGAGTCTAATTATCTAGCTTGTTTGAAATGAGAGGTAAAACCTGCAGGAAATAAAAGCACTGGTCAAGTGTTTGGCTGTCTCCGTAATTGTAAGCTAGTTTGCAATTAATGTTACAGGTTGGCTGATTTGTGTTTTCGTGGATTAATTATAGTGATTATAATAGTAAAACTCAATGGATGAAATGTCCTGCTTGTATGCCGTGAAAGGACAGGGATGTGAACTATATAATGCAACATAACAGCTCAGAACATGATTAATACACATGCTTAACATTGAACTACATACTAGCATAATATTACTGCAACAGAAAGAAAGAATGGTAAATATAACAAGGTGTTTCTAAATTCAGCAACTGTTTGGTAGAGCACCTAATGGACTGTAACTTTAAATATATTCTTACAGAGGTTTCTAAAGCAGCGCCAGCTACTGGAGAAGAATGCTACATTAAAATAGTTTTTTTAGTGTAACACAAGAGGGCAGAAAATTACCTTGTAACAATGTAGTATAATGTTACAAGCAATTTGGAATAAATTGAGTGGAAGTGGTTTTTAAACTAACGTGGACATGTTTAATTCAGAAATATATGATAGAATTTATTGCTTTTGCAGTATATTTTACATACTCCATACGGCGTATTATCATTCTGTGAATAATCTTGTAATGAAACCAAAAATTCAGTTCTGTTTAGTTTTGTAAATGGTGTGCTGCCTGCATCATATTAAGTTATAACGTTCAGTGTGTAATCTAATGAGATTTATTGAATTCCCTTTGATGCAAGTTAAAGCAATGTGTATTTTACATCCACTAGAGAGAGCGAAACCTGAATAGGCCTATATGTTGAAGCTTTTGACGCTGTTGTCCACAAATAGTGAAATATAGATAGGCTAGTTCAGGTCAGCCAAAGTCACCTAGTCAGTAGGCTACTGATGATGACTTCTGTCTGAAATGTCCTGAAAGACAGGCAAAGCGTTAGTGTGATCACAAGGGAGGAAACACAACACTAAATACATCCAGATTAAAGAAGCATGCATAGTCGTTTTGTTGGTTTTAATCCTTACAATTCATCCTCAGTGTGATTCAGCAGTTGATCTGTTGTGTGGCTCTCGCAGCCACACTGAATCTGGGTGAGGTAAGACAGCAAGTGCTAATGAAATAAGAGCTGGCTTGCTGTGCACTGCTTCAAGTCTGATCTGCTTCACTTAGGGTAAATGACTGGTATTGATCCATTACTGGCAGTTGGATCACCAAGTGGATGCAGATGGTGAAGACACCATCTCCCAGCTCTCATCTAACATTTGCATCCTGCAACTTTGCCTGAGGATGCTACTTGCATTCCATTACATATAGATGAAATGTGTTGTTAGGAAGATATTAATGGGATACTAAACATGGAGTGAGAAAATGCGTGAGTTTGATCCTATGATGCTATATGAAAATATGTGAACTGATCACCTATGCGGGTAGGGCTTGGGTTCAGAATGAAAATGAACAAATCCTGGGTTTCATTCACTATCTGTGCACGTATTTGTGTGTGAAATCTATGTACAAACGTGTTCAAGGGGAAAAAAACAAAAAACAAACATTAATTATAATTAAAGTTCGCACCTTAGAAACGAGTCTAATGTGTCATGACATTTTAAAATATAAAATATTAGAAATAGACAAACTATGTGGTTCTACACAGGTTTTAATTGTTTCTGAGTAACAAAAAATATTCAATTCAATTAAAGTTCAACGATACAAATCGTTGCAAAGCAGCTTTACAGAAAATTACAGTACAGTACAGTAAAAATCATGCAGTTAGTACAGTAAAAATCATGCATTTTGTTAATGACGTAATCAAACAGACAGTGAACACTATTAACAGTAACAAAAACAATGTTGCGATCAAACTTTTGGTAGTTTTGATAGTTTCAAAAATTTGGTAGTTTTGTATGTTGGCATCATCTGAGGTCTTCTGAGGAGTTGGCAATATAGGCCTAAATAAAAATTGTGTTTAAACGAGAATGGCTTTACAGAAGATATTTGTAGCACATTCTCGAGAGAGACAGAACAGACAGAGAATCCGCTGGGCATGTGCTCATTTATTTAGAATAGCGTCAACATTAATAGAAAGATATCAGGGTAAAGGTGGGGTCACATTTACTGTTTTATTCAGCAAATTTTCACTCACAAAATACAGTTGTTTCAATAGGAATCCACGTGATCTGGAATTTTGCATGATGGCGAAAGATTTCCCCATGCAGATTTCGCAACGGGTTCAACACGGATCTGCCGCTGACCAACAGAAAAACGAGTGGATTGAAAGTGATGTCTTTGTGAGCTTTGCCTCATACATCGCTACATTATTGACAATAGACAGCTGTGAAATTGCGATAATGTGTTGGTTATAATCTAGTCAAAATTCGAAAAGTTGTCAAAAATCCAGGTGAAATTACAGCAGAAATTCAGTAATTTCCTGGAAATTCACCATGTTGACCAAAGGAAAGTTGCTTGGACTGAAAATGGCTATTGACAATGGACTTTTTTGCCTGAGAAATCTCTGTTTCTGTGTCAGAAATTTCACTTGTGAACTTTTCTGCATACACAGAAACTCAAATTGTATGAAATTATTACTGAATGAAACTAGAATTTTTAGCTATGTTTGCATACAAAGTTGTGAATTTAACTTATGCACAAAATTTAGAATATCGCAAATAAAACATTTGCAAATAAAGCTTCCATTCCATGTGTTAAAAAGAACAAAATCATTAGTTTCTGGGTATTGTGTCCCTGGCTCAAGTATCAATAGTAAAAATTAAAGTTGCTGCAACCAGTTTTGCAACCAACTAAGTTGCTGGTAGTCTGTGGCCCTTTTTCCTGCATAATAAATGACTTGCGCCAGACAAAACGCAATAACAGACACTGTCATGTTATTTAGCGTTCAAATGCCTACTGTTTCGGAACGCAATCATGTGAGGCAGTTATGGGAGGTGATTATACCAAATAATTTTGATGACCAACTTTTGCTCAGGCATTTCAGAATTATTAAATTAACGTTTGATATGGTGTACGATGAGTTTGGTGTGCTGGGCTACGTTTCCCAAAAGTATCGTAAGCCTAAGTTGATCATAGCTCCATTGATGACAATGGTTCTACGATCAACTTTGGCTAACAATGCTTTTGGGAAACGCAGGCCTGGTTAGTTCGGTTATCTTATCACATGATCTGGTAAAGCAAGACTTTTTGATTTGGTAAATGTGTTTCCATCGTAGTTTATGCTTTAAAATTATCAGACTCAATTGAGTTTTTTATGCACTTTTTTTTTTTTTTTTTAAGAGTTCATGCACATCTCAGCATTTCCGTCTAGATTTTTTAGGTGATATCCCAAAAATTGCATAAAAATAGTGGATAGAAACATAGATATTGAAATATTGCATAGACATAGTGGATAACTTAATATGGATGCAAGAACTAGTTTGTGTTGTTAGCTGCATGCAATATCCACTCCTCAAGTTGCTGATGAGATTCAGACGGAGGCAGACCTGACCTGAGGTCCGACTTAACCACAGAGAGCAAATGATTCACCACTGCTGCTGAGCTTCCTGGACAAAGACATGAGAACTCTGCTGCTGTTCGCATGGGACAGAGGAAGTGCATGGACAAAAACAGACTCTGCCAAACTCGGAGAAAGATTCCATGGTAGTATCTCTTAGTTTAACCGACAGAGAGACCACCATATGTTGGGTTTTAGATGCTAGTATGCTGGTATTCAAACCACACCAGAAAGACTAAGCAGGCCTTTAGACTGAAGTGAGCATTATGAGAAGATCTTTTCAAGTTGTTGAGAAGGTTTTTGATCAAGCACATTGATGGAGAGTTATAATCAGGATGATAGGTGTCTTTCAGAGATATTAGCAGTAATACAAGAGATTGACACAAAAGAAGACATGGTATTGCTGCTCACTGTGGCGCTGATAATAATACAAATTCCTGTGTTTGGCCATTTTTACCCACTTCAAGGAGGAGCAGAGAAGGTCCACTCCTCTCTATTTATCCAGAGAGAGGCGATTGGTCAGACATATTGATGGTTGCAGGCAGACAGATTGTATCTTGGGAATCTGTATACAGCAGCATGACTCATATACTTATCTTTCTGCCTGACATTAACAGAGTTGTTTATGGAGACGAAGGGAGTTGGATGGCACCTAGGTTCTTTTGCCATCACAGGTGTCTCCCTGACCACGTGACCCATATGTTTGCTAAGTTAAAACCTCTAACTGTAAGTATGAAACTTTTCACCGTGTGGAGAATAAAAAGATGTTCAGAGACCATAATATTTAGAAGACTTTGGAGTTAGCTCTTTTGATTTGAACCAATGAACAACCACCCATCAACACCATAACATAATATAACACTGCCACACTATTACCCTAGCATCATTTTGGCAAGTTTTGTACCTGTAAGCACTATTCACATGTAAAACTATCGTTAATATTACTCAACATGATAAGAAGGCCAGGTCTGAAAACTAAATACTTACAAACTTTCCAATGACATTTCACACATGATTTATTGGACATACACATTACTTCACAGGAGGTTGCATTAGTATTAGTAATGATCTCAAGTCTTAATTTTCATTACATTTAGTTTAAGACATATTCCTAATGCAGTTACTGTCAAAGTTGCTTTATTGACATGCCAAAGTATTGGTAACATGATATAAACATTTAAACATACTGAATGCATGCAACTAATGTACATCTATACAAAATTACAATTATACACTATGGTTCAGAAGTTTTTTATATAGTTTTTGAAAATCTGTTATGCTCATCAAAGCAATGTCAAAGAACTGTTTTCTATTTGAATATATTTTAAAATGTCATTTATTCCTCTGACGACAAAGCTGGCTCTTAAGAATCATTTCTTATTATTTTCAATGTTGAAAACAGTTTGATACTTTTTTGGAAAATATGATAATTTTTTTTCAAGATTTTTTTGATGAACAAAAAGTTAATAAACAGCATTCTATGATTTTTTTTTAATTATAAATGCCTTCACTTTCACTTTTCACTTTTGATCAATTCAATGCATCTTTAAAAAATAAATAAATAAATAAAATAACATATAATAAGGTATTTTCCATATGCATATACATATATATATATATATATATATATATATATATACACACACACACACACACACACACACACGCACGCACGCACACACACATACACACACACACACAAACATTTTTTATTATACTATTTACACAAAACAATTTCTAGGTCTTGCTTCTTTCTGTTTTGCAGTGTCATCTTCCTGTTATACCATTTTTTTTTTTTTTTCATTTTTTTACCAAGTTTTAATAAACGTAGCACACAAACACACACACATGCAGTTATTTGGTCTACTGAGATTAGTGTAAGATATATCCCTGCAGCTTTCTCTGAGGCTTTGCATCTGCTTTTCGTCAATATCTGTTCTGAGAATCGTCCTCCTCCAGCACTCCATCTCCTCCCACCCCCGCTCTGCTTTCTCACTGTGATTTTATCTGTATCTAATATCTCTCTGGCTCTTATCAAGGCTGCTGTATCGCAGTTTTGTTGGCAATCATTGTAACAGCCATCTTGTTGGACAAATACACTCGCTTGTGTTTACTAATGCAGCCCCTGTGTGTTTATTGAGAGATTAGGCAAAGCACTAGGCTTAAGTATTGATTTCAAACCATTTACATTACAGATAGAGCTTTCATTTGAGTACTTGAGAGGTGTGTGTCTGGTTTAGTCAGCGCTGGGCTTCATTTGCATCACTTGCTTACTACAGTACAACTTCAAGAGACACAAGATTTGTGGCTGATAATGGCCAGCCCAGCTGACTTAACACATCTGACAAAATATGCTGTACAGAGCTTACTGTGTGGAATACTGTATCCCACAATGCACTGCACATAAAAGAAGTGTGAAAGAAGCGATATTGACTCATTATTGTATGTATATATATATATATATATATATATATATATATATATATATATATATATATATTGTTCATGTCTATTAAAAACATGAAAAAATAAATACCAGGTTCCCATTACTTCTCTTTCTTTGCACTGAGCAATTTACTTACACAAACCTGTTTACATTTTTGCACGACAGGGCAGCTCACTTCTGAATATGCACAATGTGCATTTATTATTTATTATTAGATTTGTTTGCCTCACTGTGGCCACATACTGTATTTTGATGCAGCTAAATTCTCAATAAAACTGTTTTCATTGATATGTTTTACTGTTTTTGTTGTCAGACAATGGAATGAATATGAAATGTTATGATGTGTTATGTGTTAGGGGAAGTCGTGGCCTAATGGTTAGGGAGTTGGGGTTGTAACCTGAAGGTTGCCGGTTCGATTCTCGCACCGGCAGGAATTGAAGGTGGGGATTGTGAATGAACAGCACTCTCTCTGCCTTCGATACCATGACTGAGGTGCCCTTGAGCAAGGCATCGAACCCCTAGTTGCTCCCCGGGCGCTGGAGCAATGGCTGCCCACTGCTCCGGGTGTGTGTTCACAGTGTGCGTTTGTTCACTATTCACTGCTGTGTGTGTGCACTTGGATGGGTTAAATGCAGAGCACCAATTTCGAGTATGGGTCACCATACTTGACAATACGTCACGACTTTCACTTTTTTTCGACTTTCAAATAGTGATGGAAACGCGACCCATTGAGACTACATAACCAGCTCTCCCTTCCAAGATGTTAATCTGCACAAAAATCCTGATAATCGATCCGTCGTCTGATGAAATCAAATACACATAAGATAAAGACAATAGCTGTGCTGTGATTTCGGCTATACTTGCATGTAAAATTAGAGAAGCAACATTGTATCTGTTTAACTGAAAGCGCAGCTCCTCTCCGCCACTCGCTGAACAATGCAGACTCACAGAGAGAGAGAGGGGGAGAGGGAGAGGGAGAGGGAGAGAAAGAAGAGAGAGAGAGAGAGAGAGAGAGAGAGAGAGAGAGAGAGAGAGAGAGAGAGAGAGAGAGAGAGAGAGGTGTGTGCGCGCGCGCGCGCTGGTACTAGTACCATTACCAGTACCAGCGACTCTCAGAAACTGAATAAGCTTTGGGCAAATCCTAAAGATTTGTCGCTAGGCACCTTTTTGAAGAGGGGGGAAAAAGTCGCTAAAGGGGTCTGCAAATTCGCTAAGTTGGCAACACTATGCATCTCCATTTCTCCAACTACGGGTTAGGCTACGGGTCAAACAGAAAATACGAGCTGCGTTAATCGCGCGTTAATAAAATTAGTGCCGTTAAAATGAATTTGCATTAGCGCGTTATTAATGCGTTAACTTTGACAGCCCTAATATATATATATATATATATATATATATATATATACAGTCATGGCCAAAAATATCGGCACCCTTGCTAATGTCACAATTAGCTGGGTGAGGAGGAACGAGGAGATGAGGAATTCACAAAACGTGAGTCTTTAATATAATCCGACACGTAGGAGACACAGGAACACATGGGAAGACATTCAACAACTGACAAACACTAACTGAATGGACAAGACCTTAAATACACAGGATAATCAGGGAGGAAGACGAGACACACCTGGAATCAAATTAACAATCAACATGATGGAGAAACTCTGTCACAGGGAGAACAAAAACACACACAGACAGTCCAGAACCCTGACATTACTCCCCCTCCCGGAAGCTGCGTCCTCGCACCGTAGCTACAACAGAGGGAGGGACGGGTGGGAGCTTAGGAGGTGGCTCCGGAGGAGGACGGACATCCGGTAGGGGGCCGGCAGACAGAGACCAGGGGGGCGATGAAGGAGGGAGGAGCCAGGGAGGAGACAGGAGGGACACGGAGCAGGAGGAGTCCAGCTGGACCCAGGCCACAGCGGCGGAGCAGGTGGTTTAGGAGCAGGTGGCAAGCAGGTGGTGGAGGAGGTGGTGGAGGAGCCCGAGGCAGAGACGGAGAGCCGACAAGCCAGGGGGGATGCCGAGGATCCGGGGGGCCAGGGTGGAGCTGAGGGCTCTGGTGACCGAGGCGGAGGTGGAGCTCCTGAGATCCGCGGCGGAGCCGGAGCGACTGAGGACCAAGGTGGAGCTGGCGGGAGGAAGGAGCCCAACGGAGCCGGTGGGACAGAGCGACGAGGTGCAGCCGGAGGAGCAGAGTCTTGAGGCGATGGCGGGTCAACGCCTGACCAAGGCGGAGCAGGAGGGACGAGGGAGCCCGGTGGAGCTGGTGGATCGATGGGTGACGGTGGAGGCGAGGGAGCTAAGAGCCGAGGTGGAGCCACTGGGTCTACGGGCCGAGGCGGAGTCCGGGCCTCGGCGGCTGGAGGCGGAGGTGAGGGATTCTCCAGCCATGGCGAATGATGGAGGATGGCAGACCCGCGGAGCTCGCACCTCATTGATGGTGGGCTGAGGGCGAGCAGATGGGCTGCCAGATGACAGCGGTGGAGGAGGCAGGAGCGGGTGGGAGGGCGCGCATTCGTGAGCCTCCGGGCTTTCAGGGCTGAACCGAGGAATGGGAGCGAACACTGGAGTGCGCTTTCGAGGAGCGGGCACTGGAGGGCGCTCTGGAGGTGCGGGCACTGGAGTGCACTTTCGAGGAATGGGCACTGGAGGGCGCTCTGGAGGAGCGGAGCTGGCTGGGACCAGAGGAGACGAAGGAGAGAGGAGAGGGGAAACGTCGACCTCTAGATCATTTTCCCAGTCCAACAGATCCCCCTCTAAGTCCAGCAGCCCCAGATGTACTATCAGCTCACCCTCAGCCGTGGTGCAGTGGGTGGAGCTCAACTCCGCGCTCACACGGTCACACCGTTTGGTGATGAGTTTTTGGCTCAAGATATGCATTTAAACAGAGGCATTGTCATGTTAGAATAGAAAAGGGTCCTGTCCAAACTGTTGCTTTAAAATTAGAAGCACACAATTCCCTAGAATATCATTATATGCTTAAACATTAAGATTTGTATTCATGGAAATTACTAAAGTAGTCAAACCTGTTCATTAGAAGGGGGTGACCCAATACTTTTGGCAATATAGTGTATATATAGCTGACAACAAATGAATGCATTTATTACATAAGTGGTTACACTTTTTTTTTACAGTATGTGTACTTACAGTGTACTCACCCAAGGTACTGGGTAGTATATGATAACTACATGGGCTTACAATTTATTTTAAGGTTAAAGTGTAATTATGCTTGTTACAGTGTAATTATACATTTAAGTACTGAGTAATATTAATGAACTACATGTACTTACTATACGGTTAGGGTTAGGATTAGGGTTTGGTTTAGGGTTACTTGCATATAATTATGGATAATTTATTGTTATTATAGTAGTAAGTACATGTAACCTGTGTAACAAGGACACCTTAAAATAAAGTGTTAACCTACATGGGTTAAGGTAAGGTTAGGGGTAGGTTCAGGGTTATTACCTAGTTATTACCCAGTTATTGTGATTGCTACAATAAGTACATAGTATGTACACATGGAACAGGACTGTAAAATAAAGTGCTACCAAATAAGTCATTAAATAATTAATTTAACTGATTCATTCAAAATGTTGATTCATTCAGAAAAGAAACTGATGTGATGAAATTCGGAGTAGCTACTGTATAATGATAACTATATTAGCATCCACATAAATGTTCAACATTCAACAGCACAGTTACATCATTTGCCGATGTAAATGCAAAAGGTCTTTAAAGCCAAGATCATTCTGATCTACTGCCAATGTTTGTATTGTTCATCTCGTGCAAAGAAAAAAAAACATTCTGAAAGTGATTCCAACGATTTTGTTCCTCTGTACGGACTTCCATTCTATTCTATCATTATATAAAATTAGAATGATTAAACTTTATAGTTACAGTTATTATTCATGGTGTGGACAGCCCATAATACTCTTACTATTTCTTAAATATAAAGATATTGTAGTAGTGTTAGTCGTATGGTAGCATGCTATTCTGAATTCAGCCACTACCTTTATGAGTGAGTCAAAGAATTCTTTCAAAAAGTATTTTTTTTTTTTTTTTTTTTTTTACCAATATTACACAATCATGATGCCTCCTAGTTACTTCAGTAATTTACCCACAGCAGATCTGTGGTGTATGAAAACCCCTTTCCACCATCGGGCCAAACGGTTATCATTACAAAACCGTGGCCATATAGACATGATTACAGTTTCTTTTCCCACATTACCTTCATTACACAAGTTTCGGTGACTGCTTGAAACTGTAAAATAGTTTAAAATAGTTTTCTATTGAGATTGGGTTGAGATAGAGATATGGTACTATGTTAATAGTATGACTTGGGCAAATAAGTAAACATGAAGGTCCACCCATAAACCTATCTGGCAGCAGACTGTAAGAAAAAGTATGAAATCGTACACAAATTCATAAGAATTAACCACCAGTTCGCCAAAATGTAACATAGTTGCGGATTGCCTTGAGAATGATGTGTAGAAATATGTACCACTGTACAATAGTACAGAACTGCTGCATCCTCAATACTATTATACACACTATTTTGAGAATACAGTGCATACTGACAGTACACACTATTCTAGTATTCCAATATAACATAACCTGTCACAAAACCCACATGGCCTGTTGCTGTGAGTGTGCTGTCCCTGTCAGCCTCTCCAAACGATCTCCAGACCTCAAGACCATGTCTCATTAAACTCGTGTTATTCCTGAGGCTACGTCAAGCTCCTAGGTTCTGCACAATCATCATATATCTGACCCAGTTCATACATGGACAAAAGGAGACATTTGCAGAAGCATAAACAGTGAAGTCGTTTGCTCGCCACCTACAGAAGTGAGCTTGCGCAGTCCGCCGTTTCAGGCTCCACAGTTAAATGGTCACCTAGTAAAAGGCAGGAGAATGTCATAAATTAAGAACTAACCATATGTGGTCTTTTTCTCTGTGTGCACAGCGCTATGGAAACACATCACCTGAAGGGCCGACCCTGTGTCCCCTCGCTGTCACTGCACAAGACGATGGGTGTAGATTTACGCTCACCCAGGCGCTTTTCTAGGCCTGCCATGTCGTCTAGTTTGACCGTAATAGGTACTGCAGCGGGAGGAAAAGTAATTGAAGTTTCTCTCTGCATTCGAAGGTCTGCCAAGTGCGGAGGTGGGGGCTCACTTTAGTGAGGGATACGGTGCTGCTGTTGGCATGGCAACAGGGAAGCACTGTTTGGGCATCGCTTATTTAACAGAAAAGCAACATCCCAGAGAGAAGATAGAGAGATGGTGTGAATAATTGTGAATCGCTGTTTGCCTGACAACAGAAGTAATGGGTATTGCAACAGGTCCTGCCTCACTATATCTCCCAGTGACTGTCACCCCGTCTGACTCTGTACAAAGTTCAAAAGCATGAACTTTTAATAGACAGAAATCTATGTTTAATTAAACAGGGACGTCAAAAACGGTTTCTGTTTATAGTGCTCACTGATAATCATTGATAAACAAATCTAGAGTTCCATCTTTTTACATTTTCAGAAAAATGTGGTGTGGGTGGTTGCAGTGCGTTGTAATTTAGTGGCTAAAGTATTGTACATGGTTTACGTGTGTTATTATGCAGTTGTTAGGGTGTTATAAGTGGTTTCTAGTTGGTTGCTTACTAGCCCAAGTCAAAAGAGCCCACCATTGTCTGCCAGGTAAAGATTGTCCATCCTGAAGTTGAAAGTTGTGGTATGACGAAAATAGCAAAAGATCTTTTTGTATTGTGAGTTTGACATACATCCGTTCAACGGATTATCGAAAAAGAGAAAAGAGTAGAGTGGGGTCTTGGTTTTATCCATAATTTGTTGATTTGATTTGATTGACTTGTGGAGGGATGGGGTTTAAGTGGACAAAATGTTTGGAGAAGTCCTGCATGTCACCAGAGAGAAGTCTGTCATTTTCATGGTAAGACCGAGTTATTGCATTTTGATTTGAAATTACAAGGTCAGTTTTTTAATTCTTCACAAGAACAATCAACAACCAATAATGTGCATTTAGAAAATAGGATTTCATTTCATGACAACATTAAAGGGCTAGTTCACCCAAAAATGAAAATTATGTCATTAATTACTCACTCTCACGTTGTTCCAAACCTGTAAGACCTTTGTTCGTCTTTGGAACACAAATTAAGATATTTTTGATGAAATCCGAGAGCTTTCTAACCCTGCATAGACAGCAAGGTACTACCACGGTCAAGGCACAGAAACGTAGTAAGGACATTGTTAAAATAGTCCATCCATGGTTCAACTGTAATTTTATGAAACTACAAGAATACTTTTTTGTGTGCAAAGTAGCAAAAAAGCAAAAATAACGACTTTATTCAACGCTTTCTCGTAGCTTCATAAAATTACGGTTGAACCACGTCACATGGACTATTTTAACGATGTCCTTACTACCTTTCTGGGCCTTGACCGTGGTAGTACTTTGCTGTCTATTGAGGGAGCCCTCAAATTTCATCAGTAATATCTTAATTTGTGCTCCAAAGATGAACAAATGTCTTACAGGTTTGGAATGACATGAGGGTGAGTAATTAATGACAGAATTTTATACTAATAGTTAAACTACTATACTAATAGGTTTGCTTTATACACAACAAGTGAGTGAATGAAAAGCTGCTGTTTGTTCACTTTGTAATTCAGCTCAGTGGGACATGTGACATGCACTGCTTATAATCTAATGTAATGCACTGTAGTTTTGTAAGAACTAAATGTAAAACAAACAATCTAAAAGCTCCTTTGATTTAGGATTTTTCAAATAGGGATCAGAGTGTACCCGAAATAATCCTCGTCCAACATGAAAAAAAGCAGTAAATATTGCTCTGTGCTTGTGTCGAGTCTCAGATGGGGTTCTCAGAATGAGCCAGATTTAGCCCCTTTGTTAATTTGGTTATTTTATGTTTGCACTTGACACGTCGCTGCCAGCCAAAGCAGCTGTCCTCTACACCAGGTTATTGAGTTCATCTTGCTCGACCAAGAATCATGTGGCAGCTGCGCAGTGGCATGAAGAAAAGTTTTCATAAGAACATATACAAGCATTCAAGTGCTTAACATCCCATTTAGGGTACTTTTGGTGCGCACACAATTTTGTTTGAGTTTGTACCAAGCGTGAAAGCACCCTTAGTTCTGTCATGACAACCCTCAGAGAGTTTAGCATGGTAATGTACTTGACAATGTTAATGTGTAGGGGTGACCCCGAATAGTCGACGATTCGATGCTTCGATAGGAGGAGCCTGATTCGACTCCCAATCTCACAGTCGAATATTCGCGGGGTGTTATGATCATGCTATTTTGGCTATATGGGGGTGCTCAAATGTCTGATTTCAAATAGAACTACCGGTTTTCTCCCAATAAGTTAATATACAGCCTATTAAGATAATGCTGTAAATAAGAATCTGAAAAGAAAGAAGCTTTAAATAAATATTTTAACATGCGTGAATAAATCCAACCACCCCTATAGAAAGTTTCACTTATTATCACTTATATTATTTATCCCGTATAAGATGCATTTGGTTGAGCTGCGCTGCAGTAAAGCGCTTCATTGTAGTACTACGGTGATTATCTTTTCAGCGCACAGCTCGAGCAGTTCAAACAACAATGCAGAATATTAATAACTATGACTGGGACTGTCATACATAACATTATAATGAGAACACTATTATAATAAAATGCTGTGAATTTTTAGAGTTTAGTTGCCGTGTTTCTGCACGTTGTTGCATGAAGAACGCGTCCACAAAAGGAGTTCATTCAGAGCCGCGCAGACACGTTCATGTGCATTCGGGGCATTTTGTGAAGATAACGAAGCGTATTATGTATGAGAAAAATGATGTGTTAAATCCCATTGATTAAAACCCTGCTATCAATTGCTTAATTCTACTGGTCATCTTTAGTGCGTGCAGCTCGAAACAGAAACAGAACATTAATAACTACTGTCATATATACAGTACATAACGTTATAATGAGAGCACTATTATAAAAAATGTTGTGAATTCTTAGGGTTTCGCTGATTTTCACATTTTTTCCCTGTGTTAACTTCAGTATTTATGACTGTAATGTATTTTGCCCCCGCCCCCAAACATATGATTCGACTATCAGTCGACTATCACCAAGATTCGAAAATTGCGATTCGACTATGAAAATCCTTAGTCGGGGACACCCCTATTAATGTGTTTGGTCTTGGCAGAATAGATCTGCTATGCTGCTGCTGCGACAGAGCAAGTACCGAGACTTGCTACTGCCAATAGATCCATATAACATATATGGATCATATAAAATATAACATATATGAAATAACCCCCATATATAGCATACATGAATCACCCTGTAGCAGATCTATACAGGTGGAGCTGGGGAAGGTGGAGGGTTTCTGAAGTGCTCTGCAACTGCTACAGCAAGCACTAGCCAAGAATTTGAATGCTGAGCAGCAGCTCATTGGCTGCTGATGCAAAAAGAACCAATCAGCTGCGCCATGCAAATAATTATGTCACTATGTTGGATTGTGCCATCTAGAGTTTCATGACAGAACTTTGGAATATGCAAATAGACATAATTTTTGACAAAACCAGAATCATGTATTCCAGTGGGATGCATATTCATGTGATTTATTGACTAGCTCCCTTTTATTGCTATTTAAAACTGAGAGTCATTTCAAACTCAATACATGGCCTTCAAAAGCATGACGAGAAAGTTGGCCATAATGTTACCTGGTTTCTCAGCTGAGTCATTTCTGTGCTGTTTATCTGATGGGCAGCAGTGTGGTGGCCTGTGGAAACATTATGATTCATATGACCCCCTTCAAATGCTCAAAAACCAACCCATTATTGCAGCTTTTGAGGAAACACGTCATGTGATGCCAGGTTTACGTGTGCGAGGACTGAATGCAAAACAAAAATAGGGTGAAATAGAATAGAATAGAACAAAGTAGAAATACTCCCTATAGACATTTACATTTTACAGTTACATTTTTCAAAACATTTTACAGCTGTAAATTATTGCACAATAAATTAGTTTTAGCGGTATACATAAAAACCAAATGAACTGAATATATGATTTTTAATGTTTTTAGAGAAAGTGCAAATAAAATGTCCCTTTTTAACTCTTAAAATAAGTGTAATACGGAGGGGGAGTTAAAAACGTAAAGGCAAACCCAATTTCTGGCAAATTGCTGTCATTATGTACTTAAATTATGTTCATTCAAACCTGTATTACTTTATTACATGGAAGAAAATTGTGAATAAATGATGGCACAATTTTTTTATAAAATTTTTTTTTTTACAAATTTTTATATAAACTATTCATCTAAAATCATCCAACTGGACAGAAAAGTGAAGAATTTACCATGTGAATTTGTTGTGTGAAAACATATGCATTTAAAATTCACTTTTCAGCTGTTTGTTTTATGCAGCCTATCCCTTTTTCAGTAATTATAGCGAGCTTGTGTAAAACTGGGCCAGCTCCTCATAGACTCCGCAGGAGCTCTCCTTAAAAGGCCAGGATGGATGATGTCGACTGTCTTTTTTCCCGAACCTCTTTCTCACTCTCTCCCTCTTTTTTTCTCTGAGGAGAGGCCCAGTAAGCTTTGGGAATCTCATCATGCACATCAGAGATGCTCATGATATGATGACTTTCGGGAGAGGAAGTGCGTTACCACACACACATACACAAGATGGCCCTGGCCACAAAAGAACCTGAAGTCTGAAGTCACAGAAAGACAAGTAATGTTTTCTTGTAATAATGCTGATCCAGATTGTAGCAAAGTATCATAAAATTGGTCCATTTGACTCCTGCTCTATACTCCAAGTCTTCTGAAGAGGTTCGGTAGCTTTGTAAGATGAACAATTCACAGATAATCTTCACTTCAAGTGCGCTGTAAACCAATTAGTTAAACTGAGGCTCGATTTGTGAATGAATCATTTACACTGAATTTCTGATGTCAAGATTTCAGTGAATAACAACTAAAAATGACTTTAATATGGAGCCAATGTACAAGATGAAAAAAAGCATGAGGAAAATTATATTTCAGTAGTTCTGCATTTGTGAAATTTGTGCTTTTCTCAAGAGAACAAAACTTTTGTGAGCACATGCAAAAAAGCTTAAATAATGTATTTTTTAATCACACCTCATTTTTTTTTCATGAACTTGTCCCCTTAGGTGCTCTGTACTTTAAAGCTTGTGTAGCAACTTTCTTCTTTTGTGTTCCACAGAAGAAAGGCATATATAGGTTTTGAATTGAGGCTGACTAAACGATGAGAGGATTTTAATTTTGAGGTGAACTATCCCTAGTTTTGTGGTCAATAGTCCATATTTCTCAGAGTGACTCACACAGTGGTTCTGGCTCATTTGCAGCTTTGGATTGAGCTCAGGAGGAGCATGTCATTAAAAAAAACCATAAGCGGCTGCAGCTCAAGCATATCGCAGCACCACTGGACCAGGGTCAGCAGGTGCACTTTTATATTAGGGAAGTGAAATGACTTCCCCCTCATTGCAAAAGAACAGAACAGCACAGTCAGGAAATCTCCATAGAACAGATATATCACAGCTCTGAAAGGTGAATGACGAGAAAACAAGACTCTCAGCGAAAACGCAGAAATCATTGTTTCATGTGGCTGTGGCTGTGAGAGTCAAATAATAAATAAATCAAATACACAGCATCCAAGTGTTTCAGCATGTTCAGAGTCCTGTTCCTTGACTGTAGCTTGCTTGATAATCTGTCAGGAAAATCTGGCATGAATCTTGAATATAGAATAGTTAGCCAGTCAGCGAGCAAGTTTGAGAAGTCGTACTATGCTAATGTGTCGTATTTCAATGCAAGCAAGTTGGAAAGTTTGAAAAATATTTGCAAGAGCATACGTATAAACATAACGAAGCCGACTAGTCAGTAGATGAGCTTTCCTGTTTGGCATGATGATGTTTAATGTACTCATCAACCTCTGTAGTCCCATTACCCATGTAGCCACTTGTTATCAACTGCCTTTTTCGAGACACATACAGCAAAAGGTAAAATCACAAAGGGTACAGTATATACCTGATGTTCAAATGAAAATTCAAAATCAACATTTATTTATAAAGCACCTTAAAAAGCACAGTGTACCACAGCTGTACAATTACATAAAACACAATAAAATACAAAGAGAGAGATAATAAAAATACAGCAAGAGCAAAATAAAATACAATAAAAGAGGAAGCATATAGGTCCCAAAATGGAACCTTGAGGGACCCCACAGGTAATAGAAGCTATTGATGACAAAAAGCTTCCAATTTTAACAGAAAAGGTTCTATTTTGAAGATAAGAGACAAACCAACTTAGGGCAGTTCCTTGGATGCCTACATGACACTTTAAATGTTCAATTAGGATAGTATAGTCAATTGTATCAAATGCTGAGCTAAGATCCAGCAGAACTAAAGCCACATTGCAACCAGAGTCAATTTTTAATAAAAGGTCATTAGCTACCCTAAGAAGAGCTGTGCTATGGCCTAATCTAAAACCAGATTGAAATGTATCAAAAAATAAAACATGAAAATATCTTGAGATTGTGTTAACCGCAGATCCTATTTTCAGGCATTTAACCAAAAACCCATTCAGAAAATTCTAAACTGGTAACTCATTTCCAGGTTTTTAGGACTCATTCCTGTGGCACTTTATTTAAAATTAAAAACTTTGGTCCAATTAAATTCTCTGTAAAATGAGAATTCTTTTTCACAGAGAAAAAGAAAAGTCCTTCAATGTCCCCCTCAACTTCCTGTTTCAGGTTTATATGTCAACAGAGGAAAATGGAGTCTTTAACTGTAGTTCAACTGTGACCAACACTTTTAGCCACCATAAAAGGGTCTGTCCATATTAAGGCTGCAGACAAAGGGAACATGCGCTTCTTCAGACTACAGTTGCTAAGCTAGTGCTTTCAAAGATTCTTACACACTTTTTCCACCAGGACATTTGAGCTGAATGTCAGATAGCGCTTCATATACACAATGAAAGTATAAAAGTCCCCCCTCTTTCAGTCTGGAGGACGCATTATGTGTGCTTTTGTGCGTCTGGGAGCAACTGCACCTTGGGCCTTACGATGTCTGAAGTGTGTGTGAGGGCTGTTATTGTTTCCCGTGAAGAGGGCAGAATCTGCTAGCCATCTGCTGTTATCTCTGGAATGCCGGACTTCGCTCATGGACATATATGTACCAGTGCGTTGACGTTTCTGCTATTTTTAGCCGCTACCCGCCGCTGGAGGTTGTCGTGATGATGTCATTGCACCTCTCAAAATATATCCGAATGTTTATCTTGGGCTGCTCTTTGGGCTAGCTTCTCATGTCATGTTTGTTTGTGTTTATTAGTGGTTTTCTAATTTTTTCCACCATTACGGGGTTCCTCATAAGTACAGTTTGCTCTTTTCTTCCGGCTGTAACATGTACACGGAGACATACTGTCCAAAAACTGGTATTAGTTTGTGGTAAAAGTACCAGTTTTGTGAGAATGGTATTATTTTTTTATGGTCTTTTATGTTGTAAGATTTGACTGTTTATTTGGGATCAGAACATAAAGTTCAAGGAGACATCTGATATATAAAACACATCTGATATAATTTGTATTTATTTTTATTTATTACATTGTCATTAATGTAAAATACTAAATCATACATTTACTGTACAAAATATGTCAGTATATGCATTTTCACAGTTTGGTTAGATAATTTAATCATGACAGACAAATCAAATAACAGAATCAGAGATACAAAGAGATACAAATAATTATGAATTTAAACAAATGTTTGGGGTCAGAAAGATTTTTTATTTATTTATTATTATTTTTCATTTATTTTTAAAGGATAAATTGCTTTATTCAGCAAAGATGCATTAAATTGAACAAAACTGAAAAAGTTATTCGCAATATAATTTCTTTATGAAATAAATGTAGTTCTTTTTGTACATCTAATTCATAAAATAATTAATTAAAAACTCCTCAAAAGTTATAAGAATTATTAAATTAAATGATAAAACCAATTCCGAGGGGGTTGTCTTGCTCCAGGGGTCAATAAAGACAATACTTTTACTTTACAAATCTAAATGTGTTACTGTGTCCACAAATCTCCCAATAACTAATAGACCTAAAAAATAATATCTATAAAATAAATGTATAGATCACTATCCAGTAACTGACTAAATAAATTAATACAAAAATAGATCATTTAGACTTTTTATACGGAATAAACCTCACAAATCTCCCAACTCAAACCGAGCAGCTGAATCCTTAGCCATCTTCAAGAAACGGCTAAAAACACATCTCTTCCATCTATATTTGACTCTCTAACTCTAGCACTATCTATTATAATTCAATTTTATCTATCTGTCTTCTTTTTATTCAAAAAAAAAAAAAAAAAAAGGTGTGCATTTGTTAGCACATCTGATTTACGGTGTGCTGACAGTGGAAGTGCCCGAGGGAGTTCGAGGAGTAGCACAATGACTGGTTCTACAAGTGCCATGTCACACACACATACACACAGTACTGCAGTCAGGAGCAGATCAGAACGTGTCACAGGCCACTGATAGATTCCACTGAAGATTGAGAGGCGTCAGTCCTCCAGCAACGTGACAGGCTTCCGGTAACAAGTAATATGTCTATTCATGCTGAAAGCAAAAATGCAGTGCGACGAGATACAATCACCGATCAGAGAACTGATTGGCTAATTCACTTGATTTAATTGGCCATTTCACAGAATATAGCTACTTAAGTATATATACTTTTAAATTGCATCTAATATAAGGGTATTTATTTTTTTATTGTATTTTATTTCATTTTTATTTCATTTTGCTTCACCTTTTCGAGCTGTAATTCAACTTATGAGACTCTCTGTGCAATTTCCACCACAGCCAACCTTGACCTACTTTATCCAAGTGACTCTATATTTAAACTCTGTCCTAAAATTTCTTTACGCACACTTACTGTGACATATGCCTCTCGGTTTGATCTCAGCTGCTAAAATCAGAGTGGATTTTAGTCCAGAACTAGCTTTGTTCTAACAGTAGACCAGAGGTTTTGGGAGTGTTTAAACCTACTTCCACACCAATGCATGGTAACACTGTTTATTACTAGTGTGTGCTGCAGTTTTGTCATCTGCTGCTTTAAATGCTCAAGCTCTTTCAAATAGGATGGATTCTGATTGTATTTATGATTCATCAACAATAAACAAACGGTTATCAGAGGCCAGAGTAATTCGGTTTCTAGCATGATGCTAAATTGTTGCTTATACTTAAGCGTCAAGTAAAAGAAGTCTATTATTGTGGTTTCTAGATATGGCTTCTTTACTGTAATTCTGAGATTTTTTCAATTGCTTTATCGTCCACCAGTCTTCTGGTAACATTCATGTTAAGAGCACATTGTGTGGGATGTGGAACATGTCAAAGTTTAAAAAAATCCCTAACTTTGAAGCCCAAAGTATATTTCAGTTTAGATACAAATGCTTATGTGTACTGTTGAATGCATAGCTTTTCAAAGTGTACTCCATTTGGTAGTGTGCGAACACAGACACTTGACAGATGCGCACTAATATGTTGGTAACACTTTAGTATAGGGACCAATTCTCACTATTAACTAGTTTCTTATTAGCATGCCTATTATTAGCATATTGGCTGTTTATTAGTACTTATAAAGCACAAATTCTGCATGACCATATTCTACAACCCTAATCTTGCCCAATACCTAAACTTAACAACTACCTTACTAACTATTAATAAGCAGCAAATTAGGAGTTTATTGAGGCAAAAGTCATAGTTCATGGTTTGTTTATAGCGAGAATCTGACTTTAAAGTAAAGTGTGACCAATAAGTTTCATTTTTGTCCAGTGTCTGTGCTATTTCTCTCCAGAAGTTATGAGAGATGTACACAGTAATGTACACAGTAAATTTAACTGTCTTACTGTTCCTCTTTACTTTACCACATTGTCCAATGAATAACCAGTATTGAGATTATAGGTAAGCTCGGTGAAAGTCAGCTCTAGACAGGAATTCTGGTGTAAAATAAGTGAAGAGTCTATTCTGTTTATATCTGAAGTTAGAGTAGGAGGGTAGTGCTGTTGCCGAGATATGCAGCAGAGTCATGCACATGTTTCCTGTTTAAAACTGGAAACCTGTTACTGTAATCTAATCATGTGGTAGTGAGTAAAATAACTAACCTACTAACCTAACCACAGAGAATCTCAGGCTCAGATGGCATGCCTACAGACTGCCCACAGTCTGCTCAAAGACTGTCTGATGCATATTCCAAACATATAGTTTGCAGGTTAGTGTCATCAAGTCTTTTAAAGTTTTGTTTGGGATCCTCAGTATCAGGGTAACTATATTCAAAAGTACAATCATTCTGTGCTGTGAGTTTTACTCGTAAAATAATCAATTTTTATAACTTTAGAACGGACAGAAAGTCAATACACATTTGATACAGTTTCTTTTTCCTGTATGATTATAAACAAATTGGTCACTTTATTTTAAGGTCCAATTCTCACTATTAACTAACCATTAACTACGACTTTTCCCTCAATAAACTCCTAATTTGCTGCTTATTAATAGTTAGTAAGCTGGTTGTTAAGTTTAGGATTAGGGATGTAGAATATGGTCATACAGAATATGTGCTTTATAAGTACTAACAAACAGTCAATATGTTAATAATATGCATGTCAATAAGCAACTAGTTAATAGTGAGAATTGTCCCTATACTAAAGTGTTACTGTTACCAACAAATTATACAATAAGTTATAAATAATAATTACATTTTGAATAAGTGTTCAAAGCATGTTGATTAATAACAATACAAATATGTAATAACAATGATGATAATTACTACTAGTAGTATATTTTAATAATAATAATTATTATCATAATAGAGATAGAGAGTGAGAAGTTAAATATATTTTATTCATTTCATTAATATTTTTATTTAAAATATTATACTAATTAATATGTTTATATATATATATATATATATATATATATATATATATATTTTTTTTTTTTTTTTTTTTTTTTTTTTTTTTTTAATGGTGGTCTGTTATTGTGATACTAATTTATTTAAGATAAACAGCACAGTAAATAAAATAAAACAAATAAATTTTTTGGTCAATTTATATGTCAGTCAGACAGGTTCTTGGGAAACTGGACCAGACTTTTTGTTATAAACACATTAAAAACAAGTAAAAAAAAAAAAAAAAAATCTACCAGTGCAGTAAGACAAAATACACTTATATTCAAGATACAATGCATTAAAACGTCCAAAACGTAATGTCTTATGCAGTACTGCTTCTGAAGTACATTTAGCTTGTTTCAAGGATTTTAGATACTTTACTGGAAACAAGTAAAAAAAAAAAAAAAATCTAATTAAAAACTTTAAAAACATTATTAAAAAACTGTTTTCAAAATGTTAAAAATAAATAAATAAAAATATATTTTAGTATGTCTGTGGTATGAGGGGTGTGTGTGTGTTAATATTTATTTATTTATTTATTTATTTATTCATTCTTTTATTTTATTATTTTTTTTTTTTTTTTTTTTTTTTTTTTTAGTAATGTAAGGTCTGTTTTGGTTCTGTTTCATGTTCATGTTCTCATGTCTTTTATTTTGCCATTTTGTTTCATGCTGTTAGTGTCTTGCTTCCCTTCCCCTCATGTATCTCTGCCTTGTGTATGTGTCATGCTCTGATTGGTTATCCAAGTCATGTGTCTTGTTTCTCATTGGTTTGTTCATATCATGTGACCGTCATTGTTTGCTATTCCATTGTCTCTCGTCGTGCATTGATGTTTTAACCCTGCTGTTGGTGAATCTAGTCTATTCATGCCAAGTCAAGTCTGTTCAAGCCAAGTCAAGTCTGTTCATGCCAAGTCTGTTCAAGCCATCCAGTTGATTGGCTCTATCTCTCTCTCTCCTCTCCACCTGTAGCTGGTGTGTGGTGAGCGCACTGGCGCCGTTGTCCTGTGGCTGCCGTCGCATCATCCAGGTGGATGCTGCACACTGGTGGTGGTTGAGGAGAGACCCCACCACATGATTGTAAAGCGCTTTGGGTGTACAGCAATACACATAAAAGCGCTATATAAATGCATCATTCATTCATTCATTCATTCATTCATTCAAGCCAAGTCAAGTCTGTTCATGTCAAGCCTGTTCAAGCCAAGTCAAGTCTGTTCATGCCAAGTCAAGTCTGTTCATGCCAAGTCTGTTCAAGCTAAGTCATGTCTGTTCATATCAAGTCTGTTCAAGTCAAGTCTGTTCAAGCCAAGTCATGTCTGTTCATGTCAAGTCTGTTCAAGTCAAGTCTGTTCAAGCCAAGTCATGTCTGTTCATGTCAAGTCTGTTCAAGCCAAGTCAAGTCTGTTCATGTCAAATCTGTTCAAGTCAAGTCTTTGTTTGTATGTTTGTATTTTTGAATTACACTTTGTTTAATAAACTGCACTTGGGTTCTCACTATGCTCGCCTCCAGTGGACTATTGTTACAAGTAAGCCATAAGGTTGCCAGGTTATAAACCAGATAACTGTGAGCTGTTTAACTATTTTCACCATTGATGGTGAACAGTGTGTGTGTGTGTACAGTGTATGACACCTGGTTGTTGGAAGGAGAATGCATCAGTTTCAGTGACCCCCTGACCTCTGACTCTTCACCTCTCAGAAAGACCTTACTCTCAGCCCTGCCCTTGACTACAAAAGGACAATTTTATTGTTGCATTGTATATTTCTAATTAGCAACATATTTATTTATTTATTTATTTTTGCAAAAAGCTTGTACTTAATACAGACTGACCCTTGAGACAACACTGATTGAAGCTGGAAAGAGCTTTTTACCAAACATCCATCGAAATGGCTGTCTCTTTTCCTTTGAGATAAGTAGCAGCAATCAGAGGAGCTCAAGAGCTCTTCAGCAAGAGAGACTCAAAACACACTGCAATGGTGCCACTTATCATCACAAGCCGATAACACAGGAATACACTAATGTGCAAAATGGCTATTGTTGATGTCTGAGGCACTCTTAAGCAGAAGCTCATTAGACTTCACAATTTGCTGCCGTCTTTGCCCTCACCGTTTGAGTGAATACACTTGTGATTGCTAATGGAAAGGATGATAGATGTAGCTGGTTTTTGCCTACTGCACCCTCAAAGTGTTTGTGCAAGCCACGGTAACCATGGTAATGAGTGGGCATAAGTGCTTCCTCATCACAAATGTGCAGAACAACATGTCAATGCACCATCATTTACTGACAAAAGAGAAGCTTAGCAAAAATCATAATTCTATAGTTTAAAAGAGACTCGTTTGGCCTTGCAGCGCGAGCCTATTACTGCTGTCAGCTCTCCTTTGGATATACACTAAAATTAGCTCACATCTCAATGAAACAAGGTTATTCTATCCATGTCTGCATTAGGCTGTCACTTCTATTTCTGCCACCTTGAGAAAAATGTGTGCCTGCTGAGTTCAGTATGAAGCATACTTTATACAGATACATGAATGGAAACACTTCTAGTTATGCAGGCTACACCTTACGTTTAGAAATATGTCAGCATACATTATGTAATTCAAGTTAGCGTTACCAACTCAGTTGGTCCAGTTAGTTCACCCAAAAATTTTAATCCTGTCATCATTTACTCAAACCTAAAGTATCTGTGTTCTTTGGAACTCCTAAGAAGATATTTGGAAAATGTCTCGTATTCCATATAGCTTTGGAACAGCATAAATGATGACAGAATTTTCATTTTTAGGTAAACCATCCCTTTAAATTTAGTTAAACTGACAAAATGTTTGTAGCTTGCTAGCTAGATGCTTGAGGGTAACTCGATAGCTCTCTTGAGTACTGAGGTTTGTTGCTGTTACTGCTAATGCTAAAGGGATGTTCACACCAAGAATGATTACGACACATTACAGAACGATATTGTTGGAATCACATTCAGAATGTTTTTTTTCTTTTTTCCAGCTGATGAATGATGAAAACATTAGCCCCATTCACACATAAAGTCTTTAATGGTAAATTACCGTTAAGAGATCATGTGTGAACAGAACCTTTTCAAAAATACCGGTAAATTCGTTCTGGCAATTTACCGGTATGAGAAGTTGTAGCATTATCAGTAAATTACGGTAATGCGCTGTGTGTGAACGCAGAACAAGATTACCGGTATGAGCATGTAGAATGCGCTGACAGATGAAGTCTGCAGCTTATTATAATTTTTCAACATGTTGCGCTCGAGACCCAGCCTTCTTTTCCATTCATCAGTGCTACGGCTCTGCAATTGAATACGATTATGCGCATCTTGTGTTTATAAGAGCAAAAACGCATTGTTTGATCATCCCCTTATGCCTGTCACTCAGACTTCAAAAATGTTGTCAAATTGGACATATAGTGAAACTAAAGCGCTTCTCCTCATGGGGGCGAATGAAGACAATGGCGACAATCGTTTCCGATGACTGACATGATGATATCACATAATTTACTGGCATTTTGGTGCTAATGTGTGAATGGTCTCTTACTGGTAAAAAGCCAGAACGCCGTTGCCGTTGCATGTATGAGTAAACAGATATGTATGAATACCCAAAAAAAAAAAAAAAACAAGTATTAGGTTTAACAGTTCAGAGGCTTCTTCAGAAGGATGACTATATCGCATCTTCATTCAAAGTACACATGGAACGTTGCAAGCCAATTAAAAACTATTTGGGTGGCAGTGTTTATGTAGTCTTTAGAGACAATCATTAATTGTACTGTAGGTTTAAATGCTGTTAAGTGAAGAATGGGACCCTATTTCTGGCCTGGGTTAAGACTCAGCTGTTGTCTGAGTGGGGATCAACGCTTGATCACTCATTCACTCATGTTCTAGTGTTCCCTTGCCCTCTGAGGTCTTTTTGGCAAAGGCCTCGCCAGTGAGATAGCAGTTAGCACTGATGGCTCCATACAGATTAGCTGAATAGCATACATGGCACGTCTGGCTGGCGATCTTCAGCAGGATTTCAACTCCAAGCAAGATGCAGTGTTACCCTATGCAATATGTGCTTACCATCATTTTGTCAAGTTGGAAATGTTACTCGATCAACATTCTTGCTGGTGCTAAAATAATACTTCTTATTTATCAAACAGGTTTTGGTAGGCCTCCCTCAACACTCTTGTTTTGCGACAGAGGAAGAATCCAGAAATGGCTCTCTTGTCTCTGCGCTCTTATATTTGTTGTTCTTTGATAAACACCATAGCGAAAATCTGAACGGCTGTTTGAAAACGTGTAAATATTGTTTGACTTAATTTCTTCTCCATAATAAGCGGGTTAGAAACAAAAGTTTTGCAGCGCTATTTTGTATACCATACTAACTGGGGTAACCTCTGTATTTCTGCTTTTCCATAACCGCCACCTACTGTCAGAGAGTGCAAATTCACTGCAAGTTCCATGCAGCCTATCTGCTGTTTTCTATGCATTGGTTTGAACAGACAAATCACATGCTTAAAATTAGATTAATTTTCATGCACAACATTTGTGTTGGTGTGAATAGGACTTTACACAGTTCTTTTCCAAACCCTAAAGGTATTTTCACACCCAAATTCCAGTCATTTTAATAGGAATCCATGCAATGATGAAAGATGGGTAAAAGATTTCTTCACACAAATTCCTCACACAAGCTTAAATTCGTCATGTGATTTTGTCATGTTTACCAACAGAGAGCTGCTTGGTTTAAAAAAAAAAAAAAAAAAAACTACTCACGTTACTACGCTAAAGACAACAGAAAACACTCCAAATTTTGCTAATGTCACCATACCTTAAGTTGCAAGGTTCTCAAAACATGGCAACATTAGGATGTATTTCACTCAGAAACATATCCCAGTCTAAAAGTGAGATGTTTCAAATATGAGAAAACAACCAAGACAGAATCGTTGTGACTTGAGGAACTTGAGGCAAAAATGCACACAAACAAACAGACAGCTGAACTCACAGCTGCAATGTCATAGGATGTGACATTTCCAGATCAGGATGCTAATATTAGTGAGAAGCAGAACTTTCAGTAACTGAACAAAGCCTACACGTATAAATGAATACAATGATCAGCTGATTTATGCATATTTCCATGTCTATACATGCGATTGTGCATGACTAACACACTTGCCTAAGACACTTCAACAGTATATGAAACCACTTTATAAGCAGGAACTGTATGAATTGTATGCAACCACAATTCAGTATTACATCAGAAGTTAGCTTTTGTGGCAGCTTCTTCTTTTAGAAGAGTTACTAATGTTTGGGTTGATTAAAAATGGATTAGTTAAAGGTGACATCAGATGCCAATTTTCCACAAGTTGATATGATTATTTAGGGTCTTCATGAAAAGTCTATAACATACTTTGGTTAAAATTCCTCAATGGTTGTGTAAAACAACACCTTTTAACTTCATCAAAAACTGCTCTGTTCACAGCGAGCCGTTTCGGTGCATGTCTATTTAAATGATAATGAGCTACTGCTCACCCTTCTCTTCCATTTTTTGTGTATTCGATGGTGCATTACCATCAAAAACAAAACTAATCCACTGTGTCCCCAGTGGCTCTCATGTCGGGAGAAAATTAAGACTCTTATGTTCACTTTTACATCCAACTACAAAACACCTGCATTGCTTACGAGTCATTGTTGCTGCTCAAGCGTGGAGAAAATGGCAGACAGTGTACAGCTGGCTGAGGGTGGAAATATGCTTATTCGGGACAGTCCGTCAGCGGCCGTGGGCGGGGGCCTGAGCAATATGATGTCATACTGCTCATAAAATCAAAATGGCTGGATACTTGAGACTGTTTATTTTTTGGGGGGATTAAAAAAAGGGGTGAATGGATTTTTAACATTGTAGGGTGGTTGTGTCTACACTGCTGTATTTATATGCAAACACCATGTAAACGTGAATTTTGCATCCGACGTCCCCTTTAAAAAACCTTTTTAATGAAATGGGTGCCTGGGTTCACACACGTAGATGGTTCTTATTTGTGATGTTTAGGTATGTTTTGAAGCATGACTGCTGGTTTGAGCTGGTTTAAGCTGATCCTTAGCGGGTCATGAGCTGGTTTAAGCTGGTCATGTGCTGGTCCTAAGCAACTAGCTTCTGCTCAAAACATACCTAACCAGCATATGCTGTTTTTTTTCAACAGAGTAATCTGGTTGTCTGGTCTTAACTGATCTTCCAGTCTGGTTTTAGCTGATTTAGCAGGTTAGTTTTACTGGGGCTAGTTATTTGACCATTTGTTTAGCTGGTCAGGCTGGTCTTTAAGGAAAACGCCACAGTTTTTCCATATTCTAATATGTTCTTCCTTCAATTTAGACGAGTTGATAAGTACCTCTCCCGTCTCAGTGCGTGCACTTAATCGCTCTAGCGCGGTGCAACTATGCTAGCATTTAGCTTAGCACCATTCATTCCTTAGGATCCAAACAGGGATGAATTTAGAAGCCACCAAACACTTCCATGTTTTCCCTATTTAAAGACGGTTACATGAGTAGTTACACGAGTAAGTATGGTGCATGCAGTGAGATGGTAGAGGTACGTTATCAACTCGTCTAAATTGAGGGAAGAACATATTAGAATATGGAAAAACGGTGCCGTTTTCCTTTAAGCTGGGAGATCAGCTGACCAACCAGCAAAACCTGCCGAACACCAGCTTGACAGACTGGGAGACCATCTTAAACCAGTTATATCCAGCTTAAATTAGCTAAGATCTGTTCTTAGCATGTTGCTGTTAGCATGTTGCTACATGCTAGGTAGTTTGGTGGTTGCTAAGGCATTGCTGGGTGATTACTAGAGTGCTCTGGCTTGTTGTTAATGTAGGGTGACCATATGTGCCATTTTTCCCGGATGCGTCCTGGCCAGGATTTCTATATTGCCAAAAATATCTAGGTTTTGGCTTTGTTTGCATGTGCAGGCAGATCGGTGTATAACATTGTTTCCTTATGTTTTTGAAACACTCTCGAGGTAATTTGAATCAAAGCAATATAGAAATCCTGGCCAGGACGCATCCGGGAAAAATGGCATGTATGGTCACCCTAGTTAATGTGTTGCCGTGTGTTTCAGGTGATCTGGGTGTAGTGCTTGCTAGGGCATTGCTAGGTGGTTGCTAAAGCATTGCTTTGTGATTGCTGTGATTAGCATGTTGCTATATCTTCTTAGGGTGTTCTGAGTGTTGTGGTTTGTAGGGCATTGCTATGGGATTTCTAGGGGTTTTGGGTGATTGATAAAGGCATTGCTAGGTGGCTGATAGAGTGTTCTTAGTGGTTTTTAGCATGTTGTTACATGTTTCCTAGGGTATTCGGGCTGTTGTGGTTAAGGCATTGCTAGATTGTTCTGGGTGTTGTTAACAGTTTGCTATATGTTTCCTAGGATGATCTGGGTGTAGTGCTTGCTCGGGCATTGCTAGGTTGTAGCTAGGGATTTTTGGTGTGTGCTGCGGTATTACTAGGTGGTTGCTAATAGGTTTCGGTGTGTTCTAGAGTATTCAGATTGGTTGCTAAGGATTGGTTGCAAAATAGCCCAGGTTTCTTTGATATTCTGGTTCTCACAACCCACTCTTCAGTGGAAGCTGATGTTTTCATTTGTTTTATCATCTGCCAGATGAAAATTCTTAGTCCAAATGTCTAATAGCACACAAGTTACATGATTTGATGTAGCATTTGAGTCTTTTGCTCAAATCGTGTTATAGGTTGAATTGTAACAGATTTACCAGAAGTTGTAAGTATAAACAATAATAATAATGCTGGTATTTGCTTTATAGCATGACTTGTAAAAGCCTTGGTACATGGCCATGTGGATCCCACAATATCAGGAAACCTCTGCTACACTGAAGTATGTTTTATTAGGTTTTACAGTCAATCAGTAGGGAAGGTTTTTAAGAAAACTCCATTACACTCCAAATACACCATCAAACAATGTTTACCCTCGACAGAAACAGTTACAGAGTCTTATATAAGTGACAGAGAGGTGAGTGGAGAACACAGCTGCATGCTAAACAAAGAGCAATGAGACTGTCTTTCCGATGTGGTCAGGTTTTTAAAGCTGTGTTACAAGAAAGCCTAACACAACAATGGGAATACAAAGTAAGAATTAGAGAGAGAGATTTCCATTCAGCCAAACATATATTCATGACTACTAGAACTAGGCAATACATGCATATATATATATATATATATATATATATATATATATATATATATATACTGTTTGTACACTACCATTCAAAAGTTTGGAGTCATTCTTTTTATTTATTTATTTACTTTTATTTATAGTGTTACAAAAAAAAAAAAAAAAAAAAAAAATTCTCTTTCAAATAAATGCTGTTCTTTTGAACCTTCTGTTTAGAAAAGAATCCTGAAAATAAAATAGCTGTATTATGGTTTAAAAATATTAAGCAACAAAACAGCTTTCAACATGGATAATAATAAATGTTTATTAAGCATCAAATCAGCATATTAGTACGATTTCTGAAAGACCATGTGACACTGAAGACTGGACTTGCTACAACAGCTATTTTAAATTGTTATAATGTTTCACAATGTTTTTTTTTTTTTTTTTTTTTTACTGCATTTTTTTATATCTTAACAACCTAAAATTTGTATGTATATAATGTATAAGTTTTGCAAACAATTCTATACACCAATGTGGAGAAATCTGGAAATATCTAGGAATTTTAATGTTATGATTTCCAGACCTGAAAGGTTTATAAAAATTAATACAATTAAGGAAATTAATAAAATCTTGCATGTCATTAATTTTTTCATAGTTTCTGCATTTATATTTATTATGCTCTGTCCAATAATATTTCATCTGTGTTACATTCCACTGAAAAAAAAAAAAAAAAGGTGAGGAATAAAAATATGTAACTTACACTATCTTGCTTGACCAGTTAGAGACAATGACGTGCCGTTAATCCTTGCCTATTTTAGCATTCACATTTTCAGGCTAATCTTGTTTTCAAGTAATATACACACAAATACTGTTCTCAGAATTCACAGATTGTTAGTTAATTTTGATCCCTTGAACTCTGAAATGTGTTTGTGTGGATTATATTTAAATTAAATGTTTTCATCTGACCTTTTTAACGTTTGTTCCTATATATCAAACAATGAAATCACATAATCACTCATTTGCCACATTTGACAAAACCACAGCACTGCCATTTTCAGAATCAAAAATTCAATGTTTTGGGCATGGAAATGTGGTTTTAAGTCATGGAAAAGTCATGGAAATTCATTTATCAAAAATAATAAGAAACCCTGAGAGATGTGCATTATAGTGTTTGCTGCTCTGTGTTGTCAGTTTGACTCATTTTGTGAGTCAAAACACCAGTAAACAATCAAATCCAGTGCACAGACATTGTTTGTACTGTTCTACTAGTTACACATCAGGCCTACTCCCAGATACTGCTGATTAATAGGCTAGTTACGTAAATACAGTTCACATATATAAAGTTATACACCCAAACAGTTGCATCAGGAGAAGAATGGAGAGATGTAGTTGTGTCACATGACAGTCAATATGACCAATGTTATACAAATGTTTGCATGGAGAAACCTCAGGTTCAAAATGAAATGAAACGTCAAGGGATGGACTCACCATGGATGTCTTAAAGGGATAGTTCACCCAAAATTGAAAATTCTGTCACTAATTCACCCTCATGTCGTTCCAAACCTATAAGACCTTTGTTCATCTTCAGAACACAAATTAAGGTATTTTTGATGAAACCCAAGAGCTTTCTGACTCTACATAGACAGCAACGCAACTGACACGATCAAGGCCCAGAAAGGTAGTAAGGACATCATTAAAATAGTCCATGTGACATCAGTGGTAAATAGATAAATAAATAAAAGAATGAGTTGAAATTTTTGTAGTAATGAACATTATACCACAAATGCTGCTAATTGAGTTGAACTGGTTTTGAAACCAGAATGTTCCCTTAAATCTGGACTCATGGATCAGAATGGAGGATGGAGAAGACTGGACACAGCGGGCTACACAGATGATATCACAGTTGATTTCTCCTCCTGCTCAACAGCAGAGGCCAATTCCCCTCAATGTGTGGTTAAAATATGCTGGATTGTTCTTTTGATCGACAGTTTATTGGAAACAATGAGATAGTTTGTTGTATAATTAAAAAACTTTGCTTTGGCTTTACTGTTAAGCTGTAGGAATGACCTAATGACTAAAAAACGTGAGCCTGTGAGCCTATGAGCTTATGAGTAACAATCTTTGACTAGAGCCTGTTTGTTTGAGTTTGTTCAAATTTCATATACGGATATTGCATTATGGATAATTTATATTAAATTCAAATGACTGACATCACAGGCATGATTGCGCATGGTTCTTGAATAGCCAGTTGATTTTGGTGCACCAGTAAATCTAATAGACCGTATCCAGCACCCAGTGAGAGTATATCTTGGCATGCGTTTCTGGCCCAGAGATGATTTTCTAATCAACTATAAAGATCAACACACACACACACACACACACACACACACACACAGATGCACTGATTGCGTTGAAATCCATTAAAGTAAGACTCCTGTCTTGAAAAGTCCAAATGAAAACACAGCAGCAAAGAAAATCTCTGGTAACACTTTAGATTAGGGAACATATATTCATTATCATTATTTTTCCTCAATAAACTCCTAATTTGCTGCTTATTGATAGTAAGTATGGTAGTCATAGTAGTTATGTTTGCTTAAGTAATGAGTGTACGGTAATGAACCAAGACATAAGTTTTACGCTATTCTCAATCGTTCCACAAATTCGTGATGACGTACACACCTGGATCGTCTCCCACTCAAATTAGTTGGGCAATTACATTGACACTTATTGCACTTCAAGTCATAAAGCTCATCATGATGATTACAGTTAGTAAGAGAGATGGCAAACATCTGAACTAGCCTGCCAGCTACCCGCAACCTGCACAAACCACACATACATGGGCCTGTGCCAACAATAATGCACCACAGTGCCAGAAGAAAAATAACACTCTTTACCGGTCCGGTAGAGCGGGACCACCCCAGTCAAAAGGTTCCTGTCGACTCAATTACCCAGATGAGGATACTTTTAGAAGCCTTCCAGGGGTAAAATTAGCTTTTTAAGTAGTCAGTTTTTCCTGCTTCTGTTAATCATCTGCTTTTTAAGTAGTCAGTAATTTCTGTTATCACAATCTAACTCACTTTTTTCCTCAAAAGCGATATTCTCCCCATGATATATAAAAAGTGTCACGATGGAAGTGTCAAAAAACACTGCAGTGGCATAGTATTTTGGAGATGTACCATTAACATTTCACTGTATTCTTTTAAGTTCTTTGGAGTACCATATAAATACCATAGTACAATAATAATAATAATTCAGTACGTTCCATGGTGTTGCCATCTAACGCTATCACTATACCATTGTACCACCACAGTACATTTTTATTTTTATAAGGCCAAAAATCAGGATGTAACTGGTTCTTGTAAATAAGCACTAAGTCTGAGGAACATGTTGTGTTTGTCTGCACATGTAAACATTATTAACAAGGAAGAAAATTAATACATGGTGGGCATATCCTCACACACTCCATTTGCCATTGCTATGTAATATTTCTGCCCTAATGTCCTATATGAGTCTGTTAAAATATGACAAATCACAGCTAAAATGAATGGAAGAGCTCACTCTTTTCAACTGCAGGGGTTTCCATTTCAGTAAAGGCGTTTTTAAAGGTGTGAGTTGATGTAACATATTTTAGTACATTTCCCACCTCTTTAATTACTTTCCCTGCTGTAAAAAACAGCTAAAACCAGCCTAAACTGGTTGGCTGGTCTTAACTGGATTAAGATGGAAGTAGCTGGTTTTAGCTGATCTCCCAGTTGGTCTCCCAGCCTGACCTGCTAAGGAAGTGGCCAAAACCCCTCTAAAACCAGTCTGCTGACCAGCTATGACCAGCTAAAACCAGCTTAGGCTGGTTTTAGCTGTTTTTTCAGCAGGGTTTGCATATACAAATCCTTTTTTTTTTTTAATTTTTTTATTTTTTGCATGTTGTAAGATACTCTAATATAGCACAGCAAAAACACATCTTTTATTATTTACTGTTATTTAATTTATTTATTTGTTTGTTTATTTTCGAATGTAATTCTCATGTTTAACAGTACATGCTTTTACACATGGTGGGCATATGCTCACACACTTCATTTGCCATTGCTATGTAATAATTCTGCATGTCCTGAATGAGTATATTAAAATATTACATAAATCACAGCTGACATGAATGGAAGAACTCACTCTTATTAACTGCAGGGGTTTCCATTTCAGTCATAAAAGTGTGTTTTATGGCTCGTTTCCACTGAGCGGTACGGAACAGTACAGTAAGTACCCTTACTTGATAGGCATGGTGTAAGCGGGAAAGTACGATAAAGCGAGACAATAAGCACAACTGTGCCTCTTTTTTTTTTTTTTTTTTTGTCAGTTTTAATGAACAGTAATAGCCATTATAAAAGCAGGGTTGCCAACTTTTAAGTTCAGCTTAAGGGGGGGGGGGGGGGGGGGGGGGGGGGTGGAGAGAGATAAAAATCTTTTGTTGAATGCAGTTGAATGGCTTTTTTTAGCACCATTTTAAACTTGTTTTATATTTGGTACTTGCTTGCATTCAGTGTGTTTAATTATGTGAGTATCATTTAAAAAGCATGTAGACCTAAGTTATTAACTTTTTACATTTCTCATTTAAAAATCTAGTGTTTCATCATGTCTAAATATTTGTTCAAATGAAGAACTTAAAAAAAAATTAAGCAAGTATGACCTGCAACATTCTAGATATATTTAGTAAAGAGCCATACCTAATGGGTAAACCATGGCATTACAAATGAAAATGATTTTTTTTTTTTTCTGACCACAAAATGGCTCTAATTTGCCTCTTTGCATTGGAATTTAAAACCCTTTTCTCTATTTTAACCTTAAATACTACACTAATTGTAATATAAGTAATAGAAATATTAGAAAAATATATATATATATATTAAGTCATTAATGGATCATAATTATTGCACAAATAGTATTTAGTACCAAAAGATCTCCTCAAAATATTAAATAAATATTATTGAACTAAAATATACAACACTTATTTAACTGACAAATAGTTAAGCTGTATGGTCACATTATAAGTAAGCAATACCTGAGGGTTAAGAAAACCATATTAATGTTGCCTCTCCATCACTCTCCAGAATAAAATGATACTGTAAATGTCATCGACGTAATAATCAATACATAATATGCTGTAATGTAACAACGGTATTTATTGTTAGAATTTAGTATTAAAACGTACCAAATTTGAAAGCTGAGACTGTTGCATATCGCAAGTAGGGTTGCCAATTTGGTGAGAGCGTGAGACAGAGCCATATCACGTTATTGAGGTCGCTTCAACCCGCGGACATGAAAAAACATCCCGCGGACTTGGCAGCACTGCTGCTGTGGAACAGTTCATTCAGTCCGGATAGAGGGGTGGAGTTATGAGGTTTTACTGACAGTTTGAGCGGATCCAAGAAGATTTTAGTCACAAGCTCTATTTAATACGTTTCATTGGCTAAATATTTGTAAAACAGACAGACAGATGTAAAGGGTGATTTAATAGCATTGATTTATTGATTTATTGGAGCAATTCTAAGCTGAAAGCATCTGCTCTATAACAGGGTTGCCAGGTGACAAAACTAGCCCAATGGCCAGTGAAAAGCAGAATAAAGTAGTGACCATATCCCAAATATCAAAACTCATTTCCATACCTATAATACATATTTTACTGTCACTGTTATGCTGTTATGCTTCATAAACTCTCAAAGGCTTCCTACCAGTGGCCCTCCTTCACAAAACTTAACACCCAGCACAGTTTTATGGTAGAATAGAATGCATAATATTTCAATACAAGCATTTCAGAGAAATTTAATTTATATTCAGTATTTCAAGCCTTTAACCCACGGGGGAAAAAACAACCCACGGCAGCAGTTTAAAAGTAGCCCAATTCAGTGTGAAAAAATGTCTTTGCTGCAGTCTGATTTGACTGATCACAGGTGGAGTGTAAGGAGCAGTGGTGCCTGGAGAAGTGGATATACTCTTAATTTATGTCCCCATTTTTTAAAAGCGAAAACATGAACGCCTTATGTTATAAACAGTGAAATTTAAGACTAATCTTGCATTTAATTCACCCCAAAATGGGCCAATAGTATTTGCACATTTCACTTAACTTCTACTTCACGGAGTAAGGATCATTATGAAATTAATATTAGCCACAATAGAGGTGCAAAATTCACAATAAATAATTCAAATGTTACCGGTTTAAAAACATATGATCGCAAAAACCTGCTTCTTTTCATTTTTCTTTTCATTTCATAATGTACTGATTATTATTATTATTATCACTTGCGCGCCTCCCGTGACATGTTCTCACGCCTTAGACCAGACTCTGCTTGCATTCACTTGATTTGTCGAGATGATTGGTAATTCATGGTGCCCCCTCCTGGGTAGTCTGATTTTTATAGTGTCATTTCTAATTACCCAGATACTGACGTTCTGAGTGCTAAAGATTAAAATATAAAAGTGACCGTAATGCGTACCGGAGTGTCCGGCACATTTCGAGCACTGGTCCTGTTATTAAAGAGTGCTCACTTTGGCTGACGTCTTCATTCGAAGTTGTAGTTGAAGAGGCAGCATCTCTGTCAATTGGGACAAAGCGGGCGCCAGCGCAATCATCAATCAGATTTAAAGAGAAGCTGGCGGTTCTTGACCGCATCACTGTCTTCATTGGGTGTTTTTAGGCAATATTTGCATTTATTCACATGCGATTTTATTAGCTACTCATGTGGTGGACTGTCATGATTTTGGCTAACGCAGAACACTACTAAATGCGCATCAGAGGGGATTTAGAAGTGGGTACGCAAAGCCGACTGATAAAGAAGTGGGTATACACCGTATACACCTGCGCATACCCTCCACAACACCACTGAGACTGACAAGACCATGCACCAACATGCATCAACAGATGCTGAGCTCATTGACAAATATCTGATCTTGTAAGATGCTCTCCCTTTACACCTAGCACTGTATGCGTGATCGCCAAATTGAAAGTGAATAGATGGCAAACATAATACTAATAATACTATTTACGCAAACGTTGATCACACTACAAACAATACAAAACTATACTGGTATAAGAAACAGAAAAGATTAATTCATTGTTTACCTGGGTCTTCAGTCTATGATTAGCTCACCTCAGCTCTTGTCTGACGAGTCTTCAGGTTTGAGTCGTTCGTTCATCACGTGACAGCCCCATAAACTTAACCAATGCAGTCTGAGCCAGAAAGAGAATCGATTAGTTCATCTCTCGAGTCTTTCTTTTTTTTATATACTGTATATATTAATGCCAAGGTACCAAAGATACAAGTACAAAAAAGTATCAACTTTACGTACAAAGAGGTGACATTACATGCAAAGCACCATTTATATACATATGCAACAATAAATTAGTAATATAAAACGAAAGCTTTAACAGAATAAATTAAAAAGATGAAATAAATTAACTGTTTTAAGAGCTTTAAGATTCTTGGAAGATGAAATAGTTTGGATATACTATTGAACCTCTTTTTTAAAAACAATAAATAAAGGATTTTGATGAGAGAATTTACTGCAGTGAATAGGAAATTTTGCAAGAAATAATAATAGGTTAATAATAAAATATTCATTAATTTTATCTTTTTGTATATTAAAGAAGCCAAACAGTACATCCTGAAAAAGCAAAGAGAAACCCTGGAGCACATTGTGATTGATAACATTAGAGAATTCAATCCAAAATAGCTGTGTGTGAGGACAATCCTAGAAAATATGCATATCAGTTTCATTAGAGTCACCACAAAAAGAACAGCTTGTATCTATATCTGATTTAAACCTTTTCAGAAACACTTTAGCTGGGTAAAATCTGTGTAACAATTTGAATGAGATTTCTCTGATCTTGTTAGTTATTATGTATTTCGAAGACAGAGTCCATACTTTTTTCCAATCAATATGATCAACAACATTAACAACAACCAATAAGACACCACATAGGGAGTTGTTACAAGCTCCTTTTGAAAGAGCGATCTAATCTTACAGTTACTTGATGAAGGATGTGACAAAAAGCACAGTTTTCCTACTGGGATTTCAAATGGGTCCAAAGAAATAGGTAAAGTACTGGGTGATCTAACAGAGTCCCTTAAAAGCATGACAACTCCTTTAGGAATAGCGTCCATGAGAATGGAGAATTCTTTGGGAGTTACTGGAAAATCAAATTTACATAAGAATTCTTCATAACTTAAAACAAGACCTTCTGAGTTCAATAACTGGGAAACAATCAAAATGTTTTTTCTCAAACCAATTACTAAAAAACAAAGATTTTCTCTTATATACAATGTCTTGATTGTTCCAAATGAAGTACCGGTGAGGGGAGAAATTGTGCTTAAAGATTAATGACCATGCAAGTAATGCCTGTTTAGGAAATTTAGATAAACCACCTAATTTGGAAAAGAAGTAATTGGGGATAAAATTCCAGACTGAGTTTGGATTACACAAAAACTGCCTAATCCAATTAATTTTGAAAGTGTTGTTCAAAGAAGAAAAATCAAGGAAATTCAACCCCCCATGCTCATACGTGTTCATTATTACAGACTTCTTAACATAATGGATTTTGTTTTTCCAAACAAAATTAAACAGGATTTTATCAACTGATTTACAAATGTTGTTGTCCACATATAGAAGTCTGGAGATGCCCTCCGCCTTAGCCAGCAGTACTCTGCCTCTCAAGGTCAAGTCTCTCTGTAACCATGTGTTAAATCTTCTTTGGGCTTTTAATATAACCAGGTCAAAGTTCAAAGTACATCTTTTATCTTGATTTTTAGTTATCACAATGTCTAAGTATGTAATTTCAGATTTAACTGGAATATTAACAATCTTCGGTACAATCTTTAATAGACATTAATTCACATTTACCTATGTTTAGATTAAGACCCGAAGCTTTAGAGAAAAGTTTTATGTAAGTTTTACATAATTAATTGCTATAGGGATTTGGGAAGCATCTCTTAAAAATAAGGTGTCATCTGCTAATTGACTAATAAATATTTCTCGATCCGCTACATGGACACCCCGAGTACCGCTTTCACTTACAAAAGATGACAGTAGCTCCACACAAAGAAGAAATAAATAGGGAGAAATAGGACACCCTTGTCTCACTCCTCTGGATAAACTAAACCTTGGTGAAGTGCCATTCTTTAATTTAATTGAGACACTTCCATTATTGTAAAGGGTTTTAATTATTCTGCAAAACATATCTCCAAAACCAAATTTTTCTAATAAATTAATAATAAATTGGTGCTCTAAAGAATCGAAAGCCTTATAGAAAAGAATGAAGCTTTCCTCCTGAATCAAGTCTGAATAATCTAATAAATCAAGAATCAACCTTATATTGTTAACAATGTGTCTTTTGTTCAAAAATCCAGATTGTGTCTCGTCTATTACAGAACGCAATACAGATTTTAGTCTTTTAGCAAATATAATAGCTAAAATTTTATAATCACTGTTAAGCAGAGAAATGGGACGCCAATTGTCAATTAAAAGTAAATCTTTTTTAGGTTTCGGAATTAAAGTAATTAAACCTTGAGTGAGAGTCGGGGGGAGAGCCTCATTCTGTTCTTCAAAAACCTTCAGTAAAAAGGGAGACAATTCTTTAGAGAACTGTTTGTAAAACTCTGCGGTAAGCCCGTCCGTTCCGGGAGATTTATTGTTTTTAAGTTCTAGAATTGAGTTACTAACTTCAGATAAAGTAATTTCACTGTCACAGAGATTTCTGTCATCTCTTGAAATAGTCTTACAATTTTTAACAGACTCCAGGAAAGTACAGGCTGCCTCTTCAGAATAATTTTTTTTATACAAATTACTATAAAATTTAGCACAAAAATGTGCAATTTCCTGAGGATTATTAGTGACTGTCCCCTCAACATTAAGAGTTTCGATTAGAGGTGCACCGACTGACCGGCCAATGATCGGAATCGGCCGATTTTTCGCATGACCGGCCCGGATCGGTGACCGGCCGGTGAGTCTCACGTCTAGCCGATTCCGAGCCGATCCTTTTATTGCCAGCGGCGCAGACATTCAGTGTAAACGGCGACTGATAATGTATTTATATCGTGCCAGACGAGGCTTGCACAGCCTGAGTGAGTGTGTGAGAGAGACAGCACACACAAAGTAACTCACAGAAATTTATAGATGCATACTGCGGTAGAAAAAAAAGACATTTACAAAATATGATTTAGATAAGCAACATTATACGGCCATGATGTTTCCCCGCATATCAATATCAACACGATTGCAATGTGACACTGATTTTATACAATAGTATTTCAATAAACAAGAAGTTCAAAATTAAGTGACTTAGATTTTAGACAAAATATTGACAGTTTTTGCTCAATTTCGCTGACGAAAATAGTGCCGATAAAAGCCACAGCAGAACTGTTGTGTGTCTCCGAGCAACACACAGCGGTGTTTTGTTACTGAATGAATCCATGTTTTTGAACGAATTGAGTGAGTCAATGATTCAGTGGCCCATTCATAAGGACAGTCACTTGCCTCGTTTCTGAATGAATCAGCCGTTTGAATGAATCGGTTGAATGAATGAATAAACGACTCACTCATTAAAACAGACACTTACCTACAGGTGGTTTAGTCACATTTAAAAGTATCATTGCATTTTTTCAACTTATTTGTATGTTTAAAAAATATGTGAAACATTAATCTTAAATTATTTATGCATTTGAAATTTTGCAGTGTAAATGCATTTATGGCACCTCAGCTTCATCAAACTGTGTGTGTAAATGCATCTAATGCCACTTCAGATGCAGCTTCTGTTGTTTTAGCAGTGGAAAGATAGAGTTTGTTAATACTAATTTCATTTGAATGGTAACAACTTCACAGTTTCTTATTATGCTAACTGAATTAATTGAAACAAAGTAAGAATTTGATGTGAAAGATGACACATTTAATAAGCTTAGGGGGGAAAAAATGACCATTTATAAACAGTGGGAAATGACATCTGTTTTGTTACATACAGCAACTCATTTTAAGTTAACTATTTCTTCCTCTTTCCAGTCACAGAGCACTTTATTTTGAAAGTTGTTTAAGTGAGAGCAAATCTGTAACTTAGTCCATATTGGGGGAATTGTAATGTTTAATAATTTCTTTTATGTAAATAATTTTTGCACTGAAATTTGCATAGATTTTTGTTTGTATATGCTGGCAATTATAGTTCTTAGAAAGAAAATCGGAATCGGCAAAAATCGGTATCGGCAGGTCACACTTCCAAAAAATCGGAATCGGCCAAGAAAATTGCAATCGGTGCATCTCTAGTTTCGATTGGTTAAGTACTTAAGCGACTCTTTTCTAATCTGAAAAAATATGCTGTGTTACATTCTCCCTCCTCCATCCATTTTTGTCTAGATCTAATGTAAGCACCCTGTGCCCTATAACCGTACATCTCATCTAATTTAGATTGCAGGTCAGCATACTCAAGCTTATCCGATTCAGAAAACAGCTCTGGGGGTTTAGAGGAAAGTATTGTAATTTTAGACACCAGCTTATTTTCCTCCGCTCTCTTAAGTTTAGCTAAATTACTACCGAATTTTCTAAAATATTTACTAATTTCAAACTTTACTGACAACAATATGAGTCTAACACTAAAGCTCTTCTCCAGTACTGCTCAATCAGTAATGTGATATTCTTTCTAACATCTTCAAACAGAAGAAAATTGTTCAGTTTCCAATAAAAAGGAGATGAGCTGAGGGATGCAAAAAGACAGATAGCACTGTGATCTGTAAGAGGTGCAGCATGGATGCTAGGTTTTGGGAGATGAGTCAGTAATCTACTCAGGACTGCTTAGAAGGGTCCTTGCTGCTCCACGTGTAGAGTGGATAAATTTCTCTCCATATATCAACAACTCAGACTGCTGTGCATTTTATTCTCTGCTGCCCCATAAAGATGACGTTATGCTGCAGATCCGGGGGCTGACGTCACTCGCTCTCGCGATATTTCGGCGTCCACCAGGTTTTGAGCCCCCTCCCTCCTCCTCCTCCCACGCCCCAGCGCGCTGTGTTGGGATAGTGGCAGTATAAAGTATATCTTCCACCCGCGACAGATAAGAAGCGCCAGGCTAGAGGGGATGAAGATGGCGGACGCCAAGCAGAAAAGGAACGAGCAGCTGAAGCGCTGGATAGGCTCAGAAACGGATCTCGAGCCGCCCATCCTGAAGAAGAAGAAGACGAAGGTGAAGTTCGACGATGGCGCCGTGTTTCTGGCCGCCTGCTCGAGCGGCGACACCGAGGAGGTGCTGAGAATGCTCGACCGCGGCGCGGACATCAACTACGCCAATGTTGACGGACTCACCGCTCTGCACCAGGTAAAAGCGGCTCTATCGTGCTCAGATCCGCTCGGTTTGCTGGCTGGTTGTGTTTACTCAACCCAGCACCACCATCATCATCATCTTCTTCTTCGGGCCGTTTTGCGGAACCGCTTAGCCGCTGAAGCTAATCGGGCTCTGATTGAAATGAATATTAGCTTTTTAATCGCACTGTGCTGGATCGATGAAGCCGGGATAATCGTATTTGTGTGTAAATGAGTTTGTGAAGGCAGGAAGAGGACTGTCTGACTGATTCTCGGGTGTGTGTTTGTTTGTGTTAGCTGCTGGTTAGCCTGCTAGCCGCTCAGCTCATAGATAAGATACAGCGCACAATAATAACTTTTGGAAACGCATTGGGTGAATGTGCTATGTATAGATAAACGGAGTCGATTCATAAATGTGTTTTGATCCGCTGGTTGCCATTGAAATTACGTTGCGAAAGTGCTTAGCAACCAGTTAGCACGGTTGTGTATTTGGCTGTTCAGTTGACACGTATGTTGTGTTTGAGATTATTGACTGAAAATGTGGCATTTGTGGGGAAAGACTCCGTGTAATATGATTTCTGTGAGTTATATAAAACGTGACTTTGAGCGAGCGCAAGAAAAGGTCAAAGTCGCGCGGTTTGTAACGAATAATTAGAAACTAAAACGCTGTCGTGATATGCTCTTTCATCTTGTATGAGACTTATTTACTTGTGTGAAACTTCAAAGATGATATTTTGAGGAATGACAGCTCCAGTCACCACTCACTTTCTATGCATCGTTTTCATACAATGAAATTGAATGGCGACAGTTATTAAAATTATTATTATTGACATCTACCTTGGCGATCCACATAAGGAAAATAACTCAGTACGTTTGGAAACATAATGAATTTAAGTAAATCCTGACAATTTTTCATTAGTTTTTAATGAACTGTCGCTTTAAGACGTAGTCTCTTTGGCTCGACTGTAAACATCCGTGAAAGATGCATCACTTTAGTTTAGTTTTTCCATTAATAACCGTTTAATGGTTTGTGCAAAAAACTATGTGTGGCAAAGATAGAAGTGTGGAGGCACTTTCTGTCAATTTACCAATTGAATTTGTCTGGGAAAATAAGAAGGATAGTATAAAACTACATTTCGTACTACATTTTTCCCTGTTAGTGTACTTATATTGTTTTAAATTTTAGTGAGAGTTCTACTGAAACAATATTTTTGGGCATCATAGACACAATCAACATTACAAAGCAATGATTATTGAGTAATTCAAAGTCAAAGGGCATTAAATTAACTGTTCTAGATGTCACTAAAATGTCTAATCTGTAAGTATCATGCATTTTGAGCTGGAAAAAGTGGCATTTGTCAGAGTCAGCCGTAATATCTTAGGCTCTGTAGTGAGTCTTCTGGGTTTGATGTGACTGCAGGAGGTTGTCTGTATAGGCTCGTGCATTTAAAAGCACTTGCCTTTTTTTGGGCCGGTGTTCAGACAGGGGGAGGAAAGAATTTGGATGCAGCTCTTGAGACCTAACTATGACTGGAGAGGCTCCTTTCTCTATTGGGTCTGCTGTGAGTGTTTATGTATGAGGAGGTGTGAGGGAATGGAGAGTTTTAGCATGTGACCAGCAGGCAGTGAGTTCATAGCGAATGGTATTTGTTTTTAAACATGCTGATCTCGCTATAAAAGATGCACGGGTTGAGTTGTACTGGAGGCATTTTGCATATAAATGATGCACATCTTCTACTAGCTCTTGAAATTGTGCTTGGTTTGACGATTGCATCAAGAAATGAGAATTTGCGTTCACAAAAAATGGGTCATAAGTGTGTTCTAACATGGGGAATCGGTTGCATCTAACACTATAATTGTATGTAGTTTGTTGGATGGCTTATAAAAAGTTTAACTTTTCAAGTAGAAGAGAAGATGCTTTCTGTATTTTGTTACTGGCGTCAAATCTCATGCGTTGGTTCAGTCTCTTCTGCTGCGAATTCACTCGGTGATGTGACTGATACAATATTTATTTTGTTTTTTCATGTGTTCACCTGGTAAATTGAATTTCTCAAGTTGCTTAGCATTTACAAAATTGCCAATTCTTCCATTTCGCCTATGTCATGTTAAAGATGTTATATTACATATTTTTGCACTATTTTGTTTCAGATTATAAGGAAGGAAATTTTACGGTGACACTGTTCCACAAGTCTAAATGGACATGAACCTGTACAAATCTGCACATTATATACAGCGATATGGATCAAGGAATTTATCAAATGACATAACAATAGGATGTATTGATGCAACATGTAAAAAAAATTAAAAAATATCTTTAAGATATACTTTTTTTATAACCTGAAAGGTATATTAGAGGACTTGTTGGACTGTTATAAAAAGAAGTGAAATATTTGCTGATTTCTAGTTTGATGATTGGATTTTTTTTTTTTTTTTTGTGTGTGTAAATGTATTGTGTAAAAGTATGTTAGGCACAGTTTATGTCATTACATATGTCAGTGATGAGCTGTCATTGGACAATTTGATGGTCTCATATGTGACTTATTTGCTTTTACATTTTTTTTTTTTTTTTTTTTTAAGTTGCTGTGGATGTACCATTTACATTTACTATAGAAACCTGAGGATTTAACAAGCTGCTTGGCTGGGTATTGCTCAATTTCGCTAGTACAGAATGATTAATTACACTTTTATTGCGTTCCCCTGTTTAAATGCACGAGAGTGTTTGTGCACTACAAGCCTTTTAATTCCCTTTTATGTAACTTTACACTTGAATTGAAAGCCAGATTACAAACCTCAAGTTGACTTTAGAGATATAAAGGATTGGAGTCATACGATTTTTAAAGTCTGTGTTAAGAGAATTCTGAGAATAGTTTCTAAACACATTAAAAATATTAGAAATGTGTTGCTGAAACACATTACAAAGACTTTGAAGTATGTAGTACTGAATTGTGGAGTTAAACCGTTAAACAGTTTTCAACCAATTCTGTGTTCAGGATTTTTTGGGCGGGGCTAAAATGGTGGCTCGATGATGCAATGGAGCCACCGAGCGTGGCCCCGCCCCTAACACTATAATAACTACTAAAAGAACTCTAAACAACAGAAAGAATACAGGTATGTTGAGAGGTCAAGTTCTTAGTGTGTCTTTTTGAATGTCTGATGTTAGATATACAGATTCTAGGCAGGGACGGTTCTAGGGTGAATGGATACCCGGGTCTTAGCCCAGAGATATCAATATGTGTCAGAATGCATACAATTTAAAAACATGGAGCGTTCACGATTTACATCTAAAAACACATGGAAACGCGAGCTGTACCGCTTTCTCTTTTTTTCAAAGCACACTGGAGCTTGCGCTCTTGTGGTGTCTGCCGTTGCTAAGCAACCATGAGCCGCGCTTGCCTTGAAGACAAGGTTTCAACTCACTGCAGCGCTGACGCGCGTTGATGTCTATTTGGGCGGTGCGTCTACAATTAAATAATGAACTTGCACGCTCAAACATGTATGGCTGTATAAATCCAATTAAGCTACACTAGAGGTAGCATCAGTAGCATCCAGGTTGTAGCAGTATTTGACAGTTGAGAGAGACGGCCGCTTTCCCGTGAGTGGGCGAGGTTTCAGCGCCGACAGCGGACACGCCCCCAGCGTTTGAGAGCAGACAGTCCTGCTTATTTTTCAATTTTCATTTGATAACTTATTTTAGTTACTTGAATTTGACTGCTCATTTTCATATTAATTGCAGAAAATGCTATGTTGAAGATTAAAAGCATGTGACTCATACTTGAAGGTAGCACAGGGACCTGATTGGGATCATGCGATTCGTCCGCTTTCGGGACAGTTTCACCGCATCTGTGCTGCAACAGGTAGTGACCTCACTTTCAGCGCACTGCTGTGTTTGTCCAGGGAGGGACATGGTGTGCTGGTTCCAGTGACTGTTGTAGCAGTACGGCAAGGGTTATAAATATCACGTGCAGACTTGGCCTGCAGGCAAGTGCAAGAACGCTAACTTTAGCGCCCAGTCAACCCACATTCTGTGTTGCTCAATCTCAGAGTTAAGAAACTGGCGTGGGCTTTTGTTGTCTGTTCTTTACTCTTGTTGTGCAGATTGATGTTTCAAATTGAAAGTCACTCACTTTGTCAGAGCCATGGCATAGTTGGTAGTGCATGTGCTCATGTTTGAATCAGTCTTGCATCATGTTGCGATCATCTTCCTTTTTTTGCCCCCAATTTCTTGTATGGTACAAATGCAGAAAATGGTTTATAAAAATTACTAGAGATTATCTGTAAATGAGTGAACATTGCAAAACCCATTGAGAATGTGTCTGGGTAAATATTCACCCTCAAGCACTTCAAGTAATTTTGCACAAAGAAGATGAAGACTATTTTTACAGCCACAGCATTGAGACATTTAAACAGAAATTCTGAAAATATTTCAATATAATTTTATACATAAATGTAATATTAATAATAATTTTGTGTGAAGTTTATATGAATGCTGAATCGTGACATTACTTCCATAAATTTAAAATATAGCTTATAAAGTTATTTACAAATAAGTATTTATGCAGCAATGCAGTGATTTAATAAAGGTCCTTAAAATATATACATTTAAATTTTTTAAATGTTTATAATTAGTGCTGGGCTACGATTAATCGTGATTAATCACATCCAAAATAAAAGTTTTTGTTTATATAATATACGTGTGTGTACTGTGTATATTTATTATGTATATATATACATCTATATATTTGTATTCATATAAATTATATATAAATATCTAATATATAAACAACATTTTTCTGAAATAAATACATGCATGTGTGTGTATTTATATATACACAGGGCTCTAGGCTCATTCTTCCCACTGGTCGCACTTTTGCGACGAACTTTCTCAGTTGGTCGCACGAGCACATAATTTGGTCGCAATATTTTAGTTATTTTTTTTTTTTGCTACAACATTTGATTAATCAATGCATGCTGATGAACTTTTATCATAGTTTATAGTTATATGGTAACAAAAGTGTTCAACATTCAACCCGTTCTTTTTCATCAGTATTATTTGTGATTTAAATTGTGAACAGTAATTCCTTTTTTCGTGCGCTTTCACTTTCAAATTCGCGATCTTGTTGTCACGTTGTACAAGAAAAGATAATTGTCTGTTTTGCTTATATCTATACACCTTTCACTTTTTAAGACTAAAACAAAAGGTGGATTCATTGTTATTCTTAATTAAAAAGCACAACAACAATAAAACGGTAAGCTACAATGACAAACTAGCTTGCATAACATTTATTAACAAAAACGAATAAGACGAGGCATGGCATAGGACACAACACATGCTGTATTATATACTGACTAATAAATTACAGAATGTTTAGCAAACACTGAGGAATCAAATAAATAATATTTAAAAAATTAGGGAAAGCCTCTATAGCGTAACTTGTTGTAAACAGCAAAGATAACAAGCTTTTCAAAACAAAAACAAAAAAGTAAAACTAAACTTCCTGTCGCTGACAGGACTTGCATGTTTTTTTTCTACAAGAATACCAACATGTTCACCTTCTCTGGTTTAAGAAGCGGCCTTTTACTTTAGCTTGAAAACCAAATCTTCCATTGCGCTCCGTCCGTGGCGCGCACCTTCGCGCTTGTGCTGCCGCAGCGAGTATAAACCAGGCTCTATACCTGAAGCGCTTGCGCTGAAAGTGCCTCTCTTCACATGATCTGTGAAATCTGACTCCTGCTACAATATGCCGCGGCTCTGCAGCGCGCTGTATGAAGCAGACGCTTTGGAGCTGCTCAGACCATGCACTCGCACAAGTGCAACCACGTCAAATTTTTATTCGCATTTTTCCCATATAGGAGTGATGACAGAAATATAGTGCGTTTTTCATGTATATAATCATTCCAGTTAACCAGAAAATGCTTGAATTTATCTAGTGGCTCAACAACTTTGTGGAGGCGGTATACAAATAGAGGCAAGAAACAGCAGATTACACACGAGGCCTGAAGCGTTGGTGTCTGCAAGACTGTTCCTTAATGTTTTCCAAGGATAAGTATTTCATAACAGCAATATCTTTCAAATTTAAGGTTTACGTACACATAATCTGTTCGACCTGGTGTGTAGGCACAGTCCGGCGGCGTCCTTGTAGTTTGAGATCTGTCATTTACCACATAGGTGGAATCTTCTGCAGTGAGGTCAGCAGGGCTTAAAGTTCTCTGGCACCGTGCCGGATCTCCGGCGTGCAGCGTTTGGCTGCGGAAAAAAATAATCCTACATTTAAAAAAACAAAAACAAAACAAAACAAAAAAAAACTTGTTTATCACTTTCGAGTCCATGAGTTCGCCTACCAATGGTATGAGAGGAGCACAGCTTTCACTCTCAACCAAATTAACATTACTAGCCAATCAGAATGTTCTGCTCTTATAAACACGAGACGCGCATAATAGAATCCAATTGCAGAGTGGCAGCCCTGATGAATGGAGAAGCATGACATGTTAAAAAAGCTGCGAGGCGCAATGGTCAAAGATGTCCATCTAGCGCATATTTACATAGAAAAACTAATTAAAAAGCAGCGGAGCTTTGTAAACGGCTCAGAGTAATCATGTCTAGGGCTGTGACAGTGGCAGATTTTTACCACCGCGGTGGTAATGGACCAACTACCGCCGGTGGCGCGGTGTTGTGATATTAATATATATCAAATTTTGAAACGCAAAAAAAATAAATAAATGAGGCTCGATCATCTATTAACAAACGTGTTTATTTTAGCACTTCCATTAGTGAACATGTAGCCTGCAAATCACTAAAATAAATATCGAATAAATAATAATTAAATAGGAAAGTAGCCTTAAATAAGAAAGCTAAATATACCCTGTCTACCGGACGCGAGCGGTGCGGCGCGACAAGATAAAATTCTATAGAACTCATTATAATCAGTGATGCAGTCTACACTGGATGCGACATGACAAATCCCACATAATAAACTGCCTCGTCCTATTTATTACATACTGACAAAGTTCAAATGTCCTGTGTAGACAGACTCAACCTGTCTGGTTGCGACGTGGCGTGACACCTGTCGTGTCCGGTTTAGACACGGTTCACTGTTCCGCCACCAAACAAGCGGGCGTGTTAAATCCGTTCTGCACGTGCTCTCTGTGGAATGGGAATCGCGGAGTATGTTGCCACATTTCATGTTAGCATCTACCGCTGTCTCGTTTGTATTTGGCCAGTTTGGAGAAAGCCTCACCAATACCAACCTGACCAGGGTGCGATCACGTGAACTTGACACTTGTACAAACGCGGATGGTTGACATGAATGGAGATGGCTCCAGATCGGCAATGTAGTATTTGGTTTCCCAACAAGGTCCATTGCTCAGCATGAAATAAATTTGCTGAATGCAGAATAAACTGTATTTTCCTGCACTCAAACGTGCCAATCTAAAGGAAACGCCTTGTATGGCGTTTGAGGTAATTTGTGAATTAGCATAGACTTTTTCAATTGTTACTGTTGTTACACTTGTATACAAACTTTGTATTATGCTTGTTATAGAGTCTGTGACGTCATGTGCACTACTGCCGGTAGCAGTAGACAACGTGACGTGGTTGTCACGGCGACCGTCACAGCCCTAATCATGTCATCTCCATAGGAACGATATGATTGCCAGAACAAATTTACCGGGATTTTTGAAAAGGTCCTGTTCACACATGATCTTTTAATGAGAACTTTCTGGTAATTTACCAGTAAAGACTGTATGTGTGAAAGGGGCTAAACTCTTCCTCTGCATATGCTGTGAATTTGAATTGCTTAATGTTCATTTGGGAAAACAGTGTTCATTCTCACTAGATTTGTAACGTAAATCATGTAGAAACCTTTGCCAACACAGGAGAATAAATCAACCTATTTCTAAATATGCTATTTATTGTACATCGTGATATTAAAATAAAAGTGTTTGAATTTGCATGTAGCCAAATATAAAAATTTAATGGATTTAAACGTCGTTTAATCACACTGTAAAGTGAAACAGGCCGTTGGCGCCGTCTGCATGTATTTGTTATAATACATAATGTACTTCAGTTGGTTATGTTCATATTATGTATAGGCATATTACATGATGTATTTTAAGTGTTGTACAATAAAACCATGTAATTACTTGGTTTTGATATTTTATTTGAGGCAATTATTATTGCCTCATCGTTAGTTTATATATAAATAGTCATACTAAAGCCTGGTTTTCACTTAGGTTTGTTTGTGTTACTAAAACATATCAGATTACTCGATTGTCAAAACAATCAGTAGATTAATTGATTACCAAAATAATCATTAGTTACAGCCCTAGATTAGTTAAAATATTTTAAAATACAACTGCATTGTTTTACTTTTTGTAATTAAAAGACAAATATTTTGTCATTGAAAATTTCTTTAAAATAATATTAAAATATTGTCTCTTTATAGTGAACCAAGTATCTATATTTTGTCTCATCTTGTGAGCTAAGTGTATTGTCACTCCCCTAGTCTCAATAAGCGGTGATATAGCTCATAATTTTCCAAGTGTATGATACAGCTTTCATTCTTCAGGTCAAGCATATATTCATGAAAAAAATCAGTTTGAATAAGGAAAGCAATAACTTTGCCATAGTATCCCCCCCCACACACACAGAAAAAAATTCAGGCTCAGGATTTTTTTTTGCTTTAACCCCTGGGTCAGAGTTTAGGTAGGTTTCAGTAAGAAGGTAGGTGAAGATATGTGGTTGTGTGTCGGGTGGGAAGGGTTGTGACTGTGTCGTTCTGTGCCTGCATTCCTGTCATGTCTCTCTTTGGAAACCACGGGGGACCCAGAATTCCTCAGCTGTCACTTACGCCCCCAGCCAAAACAGCCACACCGTTTTACTCACAAACAGAAGCAAGTGATGAGGCATAATTAAGGAGCTCATTAGGCAAACAACAGTACATTTTCTCTCGTTCATTTGTTTTTTAATGTGTCATTCTGTGATAGATGTGCCAGACTGCATATTGTTGCATGAGTCTGTCTTGAACAATAGTTTCAGCGGTGTTACAAAGAGGTGATGCATAGAGATGGCATGATAACTTGTGAGCTGATCTGACAGTGTTCAGGAAGCAAAGCAGCAGCTCAAGGAAATGATGCCACTTCAGAAGAAATTGAACGTCTTAGACTGTGTGATTTGATTAGATTTCTGTTGTCGTGTTCACCCAAAAATTAAATTTGTCATTTACTGACCTTCATGTCGTTCCAAACCTGTATGACTTTTGTTCTTCTGAGGAACTCATGGTATGAAAGCAGTCTATATATATATATATATACACACACACACACATACACACATATACATACATACATATATACATACATACATATATACATACATATATGTATGTATGTATATATGTATATGTATATGTATATGTGTGTATGTGTGTGTGTGTGTATGTGTGTGTGTGTGTGTATGTGTATATATATATATATATATATATATATATATATATATATATATATATATATATATATATATATATATATATATATATATATATATATATATATTCTAAGTCTTCCTTGGTGAGTTCATGAGAAAAGTATGGTAACACTTTAGTATAGGGACCATTTCTGACTAGTTGCTTATTAGCATGCTTATTATTAATATATTGGTTGTTTATTAGGACTTATAAAGCACATAATCTTCATGACCATATTCTACATCCCTAATCCTACCCAATACCTAAACTTAACAACTACCTTACTAACTATTAATAAGCAGCAAATTAGGAGTTTGAGGCAAAAGTCGTAGTTAATGGTTTGTTAATAGCGAGAATTGGAGCTTAAAATAAGGTGTGACCAAAAGTATCAGTATTTGATTTGTGAGTGAATCAATCTGATATTTGAATCAATTCATTCAGGCAGGTTTTGTTAATCAAATCCATTGATGTTCAACTCACTCATTGTGGTTTATCAGTTTCAAATCTATCATATTAGTTTATAGTAGGCGAAAAACAGTATATGAAATGAATAGCATTCAAATTCATAGTATTTATAAAAGAGTAAGCGAAAAGTACCTATATACTACTTTCTGAAGTGCACATTCAGTGGAGACTTTACAACCTCTGACGCCACAGGAATTGAGTTGAGATATATAGAACATTCTTTTTTTAGTGGTCTTGACATTTATTTGATTAAGAACGTAGAAGCTATTTAGGCAATCTGCAGTTTCAGATGCAAGTGTCATTTGTACTACTTTGATTCCTTTGTAGATTTTGCATTGTTTTAAAGCTCTTTTTCTGTGGTAAAAAGAAAAGCATAGGTTTGTAACAACATGAGCGGGTGTAAATATTGACAAGAATCTTCATGTTCGGGTGAACTATTCTTTTAACGTCTGTCATCGCTCATAGTACTGCAACATGATTATCTCAGCATGCATTGTGAATCCTGAGATTCCCAGCTGTGTCTTAAGCCGCCCAGTTGGCATGTCAGTGCTGATATCTGGTGTAGATATTCAAAGAAACACTCCTCAGGATTCTTCTTTTTGTTGTGAACCTTTGTTCGTGAGGTCTTGTTTTATTCTTTATGTTGTGAGTCAGCATGGACAGCCCAGTCATTCTTGCGTAGATCTAATAGATGTGAGTTATTCAAAATGATCAAAAATAAAGAGAACTTGTGGTGTTTAATCTCATTTTAATTAGGGATGGGCATTTCAAGCAAAAGCAATATTCGAAAATCGCTGGGAATTCTTCGATTATTCGAAAATGGCACCCTTTCCCTGTATGCATGCATGCACATCACGTTATTAGGCTAGTATTACACACCCATAAACGGAGAGAGAGAGAGACACCATTCACGCTTTTAATCTGTATGATAACAAACTGTTTAATTTATTTAAAGATATGCTGTCTTAACTCAAGCCATATGATGATTATAACATGCTGAAACATAGTAATATAATAAACGTAACAGAATGATGGCACTTATTAACATAGCAGTCCATCCATTAGCATAAATCAACTGCTCATAAGGTATTAAACTGCTCAAAAAATATATTCCAATACTCTCTCGCAATTATATCGTTGGGTAATTATACTGTATATTAACTGCAGGCATCAGTGAGCCGTTATTAATATGCGGGGCATTGAAAACGCTTTTGAGTGCGCGTGACTGTTTTACTTTCACTTTGGAGATTCGCGATCATCTATGGAGCGGCAGTACTTACCACACATTGTACAAGATTAGATGTTTGTCAGTGGTGCTCAGGATCTACAAATCATTCACCATCGTCCTACTCTGTTTCTGGTAAGTGAAACTGCATGTACTGTAATGTAACAGGCTATTGCTAGCATGCGGCTAACCATATGTCCCTTCAGTGGCTCCGTGGAACGCGTTATTCATTTTCCGTGCCTTTCCCAGTATGGATTCAGCACACCTCTAACCCAGTCGGGGACAGAGCATGTGAGCGAAACGGAGCGGCGTGACGCTCAGATCAATATTCCGCTCTGGGGGCGTGCACTCCGCTCAAGTCGCTCACGGCCAAAGCAAATGCTCCAGTAATGTTCTGCTCACGGTCACCAGTAAACCAAATCCCGCTCAGATCATGCTCCAACATAAAATTTCTCCGGTAGGCCAAATTGTGTATTTTTTCTCCGTTTATAATGAAATTCTTGAATAAATGTCTCAAAGCAGTAGTCCGATAAGTAACGGTTATGTTTCAGGGTGACGTTAAGCTTGTACTTTTTCAAATTAATTTCATTAATTTAAATGCATTAAATTAAAATTAATTTAAAAATATGTCTTGTTTTTGAAGCCACTTGACAAACCTTCCTAAAAAATTCAATAACTGAAAAAGTATATTTGATTTTCATTAGTCCTACTTTATTTCCATGAAAACACAGCTTCAATTATTGTACAACAGAACATTCAAAACACGCACACAAGATGAAATGCAGAATTTCACAAAATACACCTTGCTTATCAGGCCCACACACAAGATGAAATGCACTTAAAGAATTATTTAGTGGCGTTAATAAAAGAAACACTTTCTAAAATTAAAAGAACAAAACTGCAGGGAAATGCGGCCTATTAAAATGTCTGTCAGTCTTTACAGGATTTTAGAATGTACCTTATTTTAAAAACATTATCGACAAACTATTGCTTAGCCTATTCCACAGATTCTCGAACTAGCAATTTACCAAAGGGCGTTTTGGGTTGAGCGAGCGGCGCTGAGCGCATTGAGCGAGCGGAGCGGAATCTTCAGAAAGGCGCTCTCCGCTCTGAAGGAAATATGACCGCTCCGCTCCCGCTCCACTCCGCTCACATGCTCTGGTCGGGGATATTTGTTATCCGCACAGAACTCTTATTTGATATCGTTCTTAGTTGCAAGTCTACAGCGTTCGCGTGAGAGAGTGTGTTCTTCTGTTGTCTTTGACAGCTTTTAGGTGCGTTATTGGCAACGCTTACCTCTGCTTACGCATCACCACCGCATCAGCACCGAAAACATTGGGAATTTTTGGACAAATATAATCTCACAACCTATTCGATATTCTATGAATAAATCGACTAATCGAATATTCGAAAATCGTGACCCATCCCTAATTTTAAACTTATTGGAGAATTGCCATCATTGAATTTGCAAGCTTTTGCCAAGTTTTAGTATGCTTAGATAAACCTGTTTGTTTTCTCCAGAACTCCATGAGGTGACACACATATGGAATATTTTCACATTATTTTGGACTCTGGCTGTCAGGTCCACAGGATGTATACTTCTCTAAAATACATTTAAATCCCTGGAAACCATATTATAAAAGAAAGATTTAACAGAGGACGTTGTGGGGTACTACATATCACCTGATCTAAGCAGGAGATGCTTTGAATCAGGGCCTGAAATCTAAAACTAGGTCAAGGTAATTTGGACTTAAATTGGCCTTAAATTAGCCTACGTTCCTGGGAAACAGGGAGATGTGATTCTGTTCATTACCCATTCTCTAAAAGGAGTTAAGGGCTCATCCCTTATGAAAATGTAACATTTCAACCCCAATTTCTAACACTAGAGCTGCACAATATTGTGATATTGATTTCATTTTGCCTTGTCTTAGTGTAATTATCAAATTGTGAAGGCTGTGATTAAGTGTGTGCTGGTTTTAGTGTGAAACCATTGTGTCACTCTTTATTTGGTTATATTTTCCAGTACAGTAGTATTATTACAATATGTTTCTTATTTCGTAATTTTTTTTTTTTTTTTTTTTTTTTTTTAATAATAATCACCACCACACCAAACTTATTATTTTATAGTCATACAAAATGGGTCAAAAACCGTGTGTAAGAAGACTTTGAAACTTAAGTGGAAAGAGATTTATTTTTTATTTTTTTAACAATCGAGTAAAAAAAAATAAATATATGAATATGAATCTAAAATGCAGAATAAAGCCTTAATATGCGTTTATAAGTACTAATAAATAGCTAATATGCTAGTAATATGCATACTAATAAGCAACTAGTTAATAGTGAGAATTGGAGCTTTATATTCCTAATACTAATAATAATCAACCTAATCTTTTTAAAATTTTATATATATATATATATATATATATAATATTATTATTATTATTATTATTATTTTTTTTAAATTTTTTTTTTTTTTTTTTTTTTTAAATACAGAGCTATTCAATTCTTGTTCTGTCTTGCAAAACATAGTAGACATTATTTGACTGTACTTTCAGATTTCTCTTTATTTCCATTTCCATTGCCATTTGGGCTAAATCATAATGTCAGTTTGGCTGGTGACGGTCATAGTAACATTGTGTAAAAGGGTGATGGAGTCATGTTTTCTCTTTGTCAGTGTATAAGCTCAAGCCTAAAGGAAATTAGTCCTGACATAAATTAGGTGTGTGGGCCTTTTTTCTTCTTGGTTGGTGCAAGAGCACGCTTTGCCGCGAGCCAAAAACTGGCGTCAGCGCATGTGTTTTGGCTTTGACGATGCCATAACTAAGGAATTGCGGTTATTACGAGACACTGTTAAAGTTGAAGACAGGTCAGTGGTTTTGTGTTTAAAGGTATGAAATAATTTATGGATTTCATTTAACATAGTGGGTGGTTTATTGAATTGTAATGCCATTCATTTTGGTGTTTTCTGGTCCAGTAAGTGCTAACGTTATGATGCCATTTTGTTGTAAATAATTCATGTTAATTGTTTTTAAATTGGTTTTTGATGGTGTCCATCCCATCACCAGGTTTCTCATGCATATGTAATGGACATGTAATTTGCATGTCAGTCAATTATTCATTGTTTACGGGAAGTGCGAGGATCAGCATGGTACAGGTTTAATCAAAGGTTAGCAATTGAGGTTTTTATTGGATTGGCCTTTTTCCTATGAAATATTATGGTAAGGAAATAAAATGATACTTGGCTGTCACTGTGGGGTTGTGTAGTCATCAAAGTCTTTGTACTGCTTGATTGACATCCTAGAAACCAGAACGCCAACAGTTCATGTTTTACAGTTTGTAATAAGCAGGTCTGGCCCTGTCAGGCAGGCAGTGTTGAGATATTTTCAGTTGTATGTTTGAAAGGAACCCATAATCAAGCGCAGGAAGTCGATTTGATTATGAGCTACAGCGTTGTCATCTGTTGTCTCTGAAGACGCTGACTTGTCTTCCATGGCATTTGGGTTTCGCAGTGGGGTTAAAAAAAACTATGAAGGCCAGCCTTGGTTTTGTAATTTTGGATTCTAAATTATTTTCTGTTGTGCTGGTGATGTCATTTCCTGCATCTTAAGAAAGTGGTGCACAAGTGGCCACTAATAAAATGGCAAAATATGAGAGTGTATATAAACCAAAAATGTAAATACCACAGGAACACATTCTGTGTGAATGGGTGTTAGTATCTGTCTTTGATTTCAAAATGGTTTGACTGTAGACCTTGCAGAATAAAAAAATGTTTTGAATGATATTTGTTTTAGTCGCAAATATTCTTCTGTAATACAATTTGATTTATTGGCACGTTAATTGCAATTAATTCGTGACTGCCACCAAACTCTAATGTCCTTCATCAGTTTGGATGACTATATGGCGGAGCAGGTGAACAATTTCAGACAAGCGTCACTGCAGGTTCAAACTGGTTTACTTGAGGACTGCTGATGCGCAAGAATTCTTAAGGAATGTTTTAGAGCCTGAAGCCCACCTTGCAGTCTACGAACACACTGATTGCTGTCTTAACCTTTCATGTGCTTGATTGCCAGCGTTCTCCAATCAGCAATAAGTATATGCTGTTCTGTGATTGGCTTTCTAATTGGTTGATAAGAGCCTGTTGAATGTTGATGATGCTTAGTTGTGAACAGTGATGAGACATCGCTATTAAATGATTGCCACTCAATGAAATTTAGTTCAGCATTGAGCATCTTCTTCCAGGAAACTCTCTAAAAAACGGAATTAAGTGTCTTTCTTGTAAACCCAGTGGCTTTCCATGTGGGTCATTGTTACGTTCATAATGATTCTCTGGCTGTCATGTTTTTAGTGAATGCTGGCACTTTCTGTAGATTTGATTTGGAAAAGTTCTAGGCTATATTTCTGAAATCACCCCCATACCATCATTCACTATTCACTCCATAGGGAAGGAGTGAGTGAAAACAAGTGAGCAAATTTGGACTGAGTGAGTCGGAAGTGCTGCGGAATGGCTGTCCCTTCAGAACTATATAAGGGTATAATGTTTGATTTTTGGACCCAAGTGTTTCACTCTACAGAATTCCAGGGAAGTTCTCAGAAAGCAGAGGAACCTCTCAGCTCAGCCATCAGACATGAGGCATGTCCTCTGCTCTGGGTCCAAGTGGAATGACATCAGCGTAGGTTTTCCTTTGCATGCCTGTCTCTCTCTCTTTTTTTTTTTTTTTTTTTTTTTTTTTTTTTTTCCCCCCACACAAGGGTGTGAGGGCAGGGCTCTCTTGCTCTGGCTGGAGAGGGGTCTGCAGGTTAGTGATAAATAACATGCATGAATTCTTAACAGCTTGTGGCTCAAGTCTGTGGTCCCACTATGTGTTTGAAAGTGGCCAATGTGGACTGCCTCTTGCAATAACTGTTAAGCACAGTAAAAAGCTGCTGCTAATGTTTTTGAGGCTAACGTCTAAGGATACGTTGTGGTTGACTAGTAATCCAGTGACTGCTTGTATTTTTAGTTTTTTTTTAATGTTTTGATATGTCTAACAGAAATGTCCAACCTAAGAAATGTGTCAGATTGGGGTCAGGTGAGCCTTAAACCAGCCGATTTAAACAGGCGACCAACTAGTCATTTTTGAAAGTGTGTAGGCTTGCACATGGCTAGTATCTTCAGTGGGTTTGCTTCCCTCAGCCCATCCTTACGCTGTTTCAGGAATACATTTAGTAAAGCTGTCGGTTGGAATTAACCTAATTTATTCAGTGTTTGTTTTGAAATTGTAGTGAAGGTCTTCTCAAAAATCTCTCTCAAACTCCCAAGAAGCACATTAAAATGAGCACTTCCTGAGAAAAAGAACGTCCTACCTGAAATTTACTCCTCTAATGTGTTTATAGAACAGCTCAAACAAACTCTTTTGGGAAGTGAGACACCACTTCCAAACAGCCGAATCGGAGCGACTTATATACAAAAATGGGATTAACTGTTTGAAGAGAACTGTAACGATGTGCCACATGTCTCTTCAAACAGCGAGAAACCGACAGCTCAACCGACCCACTTAAGACCCGAAATTGATTTATTGCATCACTGAGACGCATCTTTACGTAGGCCTAGATCACATTGAAGCCGCATAAAAGCTCACAGAATTCTTGTGTAATTCTCACTTCTGTGTTTTAGTGCAAGATTTAACCAATCTGACAATAAAGATATCATTTGCTTTAATGCAGCAATTTGTATTAAGATATAGAGGTAAAACTTTAGTATAGAGACAAACTCTCACTATTAACTAGTTGCTTATTAGCATGTCTGTTATTAACATATTGGCTGTTTATTAGTACTTATAAAGCACAAATTCTGCATGATCATATTCTACATCCCTAATCCTAATCCCTAATAAATTTAACAACTACCTTACTAGCTATTAATAAGCAGCAAATTAGAGGAGTTTGAGGCAAAAGTCATAGTTTTGGTTTGTTAATAGCAAGAATTGGACCTTAAAATAAAGTGTGACCGATATAGAGATATGTGGTGTAAGATCAGTAGAGGATTCATTATTTTTTTTCTCTTTAGTATGAATAGTAGTAATAATAGGAATGTTGCTCAAAGCAAATGACAGTTGTTGTCTTACAATTTGTTAAAGGTAGTGCTTTGATGGCTGAAGGGGATAAATTTAGAGATTACTTCTCCGAGAATAGTTTTTTTTGCTCGCTTCTGTCAGTCAATTTTTTTTCTTAGACTACTAACACAGTGTTAGCATGCTAGAGCCTTTTTCTGAAAAGTTGTATTCACTGAATTGACTAGTTCCCTAGATGGTTTTTGAAGTAGTTGATCATTCTGGCACATTCCCAAGTCAAGACTGTATGCATGTTGTGGTGACTGTTGTGTAGGGTTTAGGTTTAATTTGCATAATTAATTTGCAGAGAATTAGAAGCTCCAATGACCAACACAAAAACAGTAATCCTGTTAACCATGCTGTTGTACTTTCTCAAACCCTGTAGTCACCCTTACTTCACGGCACGTTGATCATTATGAATCAGGGTTACACTCCTAAAGGTGGGTATGCAATGGTTGAGTCACAACAGAGGAACGTCAGCAGCGGTCAACGTCTTATAAATTTACAAATGACTGTCAGCGTGTGTGGGCGTGGAACGTCATGCAGGCTGACGTGATCATGAATCGCGCTCTTGTCCAGATGGAGCCAATCAAATGTTTAGGAGTTTGTAGCTTGCAGTCACCAGATGTCGGAATGTTTGTTTGGGTTTTTCACAGATTGGAGATGAGAAATACAAGTGGATGAGGGAAAACATTTAAACAAATTTATACAGTTCAGCAGCAGTCACTTGGGGCGAAGGTCAGCTGCTTCTCACCTTCTGCCGAGCTTTTGTTTCTTGTTTGTGTGCGTTTATTAGGTGTGTTCTTTAGCCATTTGTAAGTGTGGGCTTATCAGACAGTAACGGGTGGAGGGGGGCGGTCAGTTGAGAGAGTGGAAAAGGGTGTCGAAAAAAACCCTTTGTCAGAGTTGAACAGGAAGTGAGTGTTTATTTTTTCATTTCCTCACCAAGGCCTTACAAGTGATCTTCATCCACCCCTAGAGCTGGCTGTTAATTACCACTCTTTGTGTACATCTATACTCTTGTACCAGACTTGCATCATCTCAGCGCCTACTCACTTGTTTCAGTTGGGAAGAGTATTTTGCTAGGATGTGGAATAAGGATGTCCAGTCCTGCTCCTGGAAGGCCACTTTACTGCTTAGTTTAGTTCCAGACTTTTAAAACACACTTGCCTGGGTGTTTCTAGTAGTCTTGAAGGCTTTGATTCAGGTGTGTTCACCAAGGGTTAGAACTAAATCTTACAGCAGGGGTTCTCAACTCTGGCCCTCGAGGTCCACGTTACTGCAGAGTTTAGCTCTAACCTTCATTAAACTCACCTGCCTGTAACTTTCTAGTGATCCTGCAGCCCTTGATTAGCTTGTTCAGGACTGTTTAATTAGGGTTGGAGCTAAACTCTGCAGGAAAGTGAACCTTGAGAGAGTTGAGAACTCCTACCCTACAAAATTCAACACCCCTAATGTAGAGGAAAATGGAAGAGTTTCCAAAGGTGACTCTTTTTCTGGCAAGCAAAAGTTAAAGACATTTTAACTTGGGCTGCAAAGAACTCTGACGTAGCCATCTGTTGACCAATGAGATTCTCAGATAGACGGGTCCATTTGTTCTTTCAGAAATCCAATTCAGTCTTGGTTCCGAGCTGACCTAGATCTTTCAACACCCCCTTCAAAACGTACCCTACGCATTCCCGTCCTCACGTGTCAAATGCTCAATAACACATGCAAAATACACTCCACTCATCTACTCTCCCAGAACTTCTGCATCCTTCCCAATGTTTACACACGAAACATTAAAAACGCCCTTTCTCTTGCTTGCTTTCTCTCTTTCATAGCCTCCTTCCTCTTGGCGATCTATGTCCTGTCATCATCGGCAGTAGCTCCGTCTGTGGAGGAAGCCACACAGTCAACTGGGCCTCAGCATCTCCTAACCCTCGTCTTTCAGGGATGTGTAATTAAGCAGCTCCCTGGAGCATGACAGATCATAGGCGCTGACACTGCTGCAAGCCCTCAAACCTGACTGGACCCTTAACCATGCACATCCAAACAAACGGCATACGTATTTTGAGGCCATCCTGAAGCCACCATTGCTGATCTGTGTTTCCTGTGATAATAGATATAGATTGATGAAGTGCTCCTGCGCACTTATGAGCAAAAGTTAACCAGTTAATTCCACTAGAAATATACACAGAAACTACCTTTCGTTGAGGTAGTAGCTTTTCATACTTTTCCTTTAGGGGTTACCAATGGTGTACCTTTGAGGGTGCTGCCCAGGTAGGACAAGCTGTTTTACTCATAGGGCCAGATTTACTAAACAGGGCAAATTAACGTTAGAGCGCAATTCCATAAAAGCTCCAATGGGAGGGGAAAATTCTGCATGTGATTTACTGACTGTGCACAGATCATTTCCATAATGACCAGCGTAATCTACCAAGAGCAGTGCAAATTACCTCCTGCTTTAAGACATGCTTTTTTGGGCATTAAATAATTGCGCAAATACCAGTAATTAACAAGCGCAAACGTTAGTAAATCACAGTTCTTGCACACACGAATGCAGAGAGTTGGTTATTTGAGTTCGTCACGTGATCTACCACCTGATAGGGTTGAGTTCAGAGTTTATGTAGGAATCACTGCTTACAGACATACCCAAATGGATTGTACTCTTTCCTCTGCGTCAAAGGCTTTGTTTAAACTTTCTCTAGTGTGGAAGTGCCCCTAACTGATGACTGTGTGAATGGCCCTTCACACTTCTAGAGAAATGGCACTGTTGCAGATGGTCTGTTTTTTATTTTTTTTATTTATTTATTTATTTATTTATTTTGCCATAGTCTAAATGCCAGGACATGGGCACCAAGAAGCTACAGCATTATACAAGTGAACTGTTTACCCTGGCGGTTTAGACCTAATACCAGCCAGCAACCCTCTCTATGGCCACAACTCATTGAAGCAAACTTGGCTCTCACTGGCCGATATTGTTTTGGCTGCCGGGTGTAAGCCGAAGTGCAACGTATACTTACAATCTCTTCCTTATTTTCCCCTCTACCTCTACCCTGCCGTCTCTTTTTCCATGGGAATCCCAGGGCCATATATGGACATCAGTGGCTGGCGAGGAAAAGTGAGGCTTTTGCTCTTTCTCTCTCTCCTCTTCTTTCAAGTCCAGCTGTAACCCTCTCTGTGAGCAGTAGTCGGGTTGTTTTTTTTTTTTGGTCCTTTTTGGCTGTCTCGCACATCTCTGGGTGAAACATCAAGACAACATCAAGAATATGCATGCGTCATATTTCACCCCTGATTCTCTTTACTATAATGAGAAAACAATTATTTAAATTTTTAATCGTTTTATAGTTTGTATATATTTATGTAGTTATAGCTGTATTGCTGTAAATTCTAGAAATGCACCAATATTAAGATACAGTAATTTCAGATAATGATAAGCTATTACTTTTATTATTTTGAGTTTGGACATGGTGTTATAATCTACTGTTTAAAGGGATGCTTCACCCAAAAATGAAAATCCATTAATTTCTCACCCTCATGTCGTTCCAAGACCTTCGTTCCAAGACCTTCGTTCAGCTTCGGAACACAAATTGAGATATTTTTTGATGAAATCCGAGAGCCATGGTCAAGGCACAGAAATGTAGTAAGGACATTGTTAAAATAGTCCATGTGACATCAGTGGTTCAACCGTAATGTTATGAAGCTACGAGAATACTTTTTGTGTGCAAAGAAAACAAAAATAATGACTTTATTCAACGATTTCTTCTCTCCTGGGACATTCCGCCGCATTATCAAAAGAACCATGACGTTCAACATTAGTAGTTCAGAATTAGTAGTTTGTGTAAACCTGTAGGTAATGAACATTCTTTTAATTTATACTCAGCTCTGTTATTTATATTTGCACACATCAACAAAAAGATCAGCTGTAAACTATACCTATATAGATTCATCTAGTGTTAGATGAATGCAAGTATAATATTAAAATAGAAGGAAATATTCACAATTAAATATCAAAAATGATAAATATAATAAAAAATATTCTCTTTTAAAATTTAGAGTGAAATATGGCCATCTCACTTTGACCTGGTAATTTTTTATCTTTCTTTTTTTTTTGGTTGCACATGTGCACTCTTTCTCTCTGTGTGCTTCTTTCTCTTTCTACACACACACACACACACACCGCAAGAAGGAATTCCTTTTGTGGAAGTGGCTGTGTGCTGGTGCGTTGATGTAGCGAGAGGAGGCGGAGCTCTTGCTGGCTCTGGGCTTAGAACTGTGGTGTTACTTATCTGGGAATTTCTCCAGTGGTGTGATAGAGCCGGGCCCGACTGCAGCCTCGCTAGGTGGCCTCTGCTGCGGGAGAAAGCGAGACGGGAGCGGGTTGGTTGTAACGTCTGGGAGTGTAGTATCATTAGCGTTGCTTTATAAGGGAGTGAATTGGATTTCCCTTTAAAGAAAACGTGCATTATCAGAACTTTTTGTTATTGCGTGAGCTAGTGCTGGCTCATAAAAAAGGGCAGCGTTATGGTTTTTATTTGGTTGCATGTGATATTTTGCATTTTGAACCTGCCCATTGATGGACTGTGTTTGGGTTTTCGTGACAGATACTCAGAGGTTATCATGTGGTAATAAACATTTAAAGCTAGATAATGAGTTTAGTGATGGCAATAGCCAGAACATCATGCTTTAAGATATGACAACCCATGAAAAGAAAGTTTGCATATGGTTTGCAGGAATGTTTGTTTTAAAGTTTAAAATTATCTTAGCAACCAGCTGAGGCTTTTTTGCTGTTTGTAAAGAAACTTGCAAAGCAAATTATGTCACGCTCTGCTTAAATGAGCCTTAGCCTGTGTGAATTATCATATCTCTTTATAGCCATTATATAATGATATTATTGTCTTGCTTGACTAAATGTCCAAAGCTTTTGGACAAAGCGAATTCATTTTTTTTAATTTATTTTTTTTCTCTCAATTAGACTATATTGGCTGGCCAGCTGTCATCACATCAGACCATTTATTTTGGCGTTTGCTGTTGTGGTTTTGCTTTTCTTATTGAGGCTAATAGTAAAAAGTCATCTTTCTTTTTCCATAAAACACAAAATAAGATATTTTGAACAGTCTCCAAGTTGCTCTTTTCCATATAACGTCAGCATTTAATGACTAGGGACTGCCAACCAACAAAAATATCGTGGTTTTTTTTTTTATTTTTTTTTTTTTTCTATATGACCACAGGATTTTCCTGTGTAGGCTAACAATCCCCAAAGTTCTATATAGGTGACTTAACCTGTTGCAAAATCTAGTTTATTCCATGATCCGTTTGAGGAGTTCCTTACTCGTTAGCAGCTGCTCTAACCAAGAATCAAAGGACTGGAGTTAGTTTGTGCACACTCGATCTGACTTTGAAGGATACATAGTTGGCCACTTAAACAGGGGAATGCCAAGGACAGTTGGCTCACACATCACCTCTGGCTTCTGGGCTTCATCACTGTGCCAGCTGTAGCACACACCTTTTCAGTTCACGTGCCCTGTCAACAATTCTAAACTGTATTATGAATTTTGATATATTTTTTTTTTTATATTTTATAGGAGACAGTAAAAAAAATAGTTTGCTTTGGGGGGAAAAAAAAAAAAAAACTTGCAATAGGCCTAACTCATACAGCTGTATACAAGTTTTCTCTGTTCTGCTTTATTTGGTTGACACATGCAGGCTTGCTTCACATGTAAAAGTTTAAAGGTGTCATATCATGAAAATTTGACTTTTTCTGTTTTTAAGTGCTATAATCGGGTCCCCAGTGCATCTACCAACCCAGAAAACGTGAAAAAGAAAAAATCTAGTAAGTTTTTTTTTTTTTTTTTTGTAAGCCTTTCTCTGCGAGCTTTATTGATTTATTTACTGTATATAATGTTGTTGCCACACAGATCTAATATAAACATGATTTCTTTCCCAGCTGTTTACCTTCACAGACTCTTTTTGTAACTCGTGTGTTTTTAATATAAACTTGTGTATTTAACAGTTTAAGCGCAGTAAGACATGAAAGAGAACTTTTTATTTTAGTACTTACATGCCGTGTAACAGCGGCTTTCTGTGCGTGTGCTTCGGATGTGTACGCTCAGAAATCCATATATCAGAAGTTTAAACTATATGGCTTTAAAATACATAATTTCTGTGCAATAGATATAATAATCAAAGCCAAACAGATGTTTTTTTTAGCAGAGTATCTGAGGAACGAGCTGTAAAGGCACAGCCCTATTCTGGAAAAGAGGGCAGGGAGCAATCGCTCATTTGCATTTAAAGAGACATGCACGAAAACAGTGTGTTTCTGCTTCCACTCAAAATAGGCATTTTCAAAATGATATAATGATCTGTGGGAGATTTTGAGCTGAAACTTCACAGACACATTCTTGGGATACCTTAGACTTATATAACATATTAAAAAGGGGCATAGTAGGTCTCCTTTAATGCAGAATCTCTAGCTCTTGTGAATAGTAGCTATTACACAGGTCTTCCTGACTTTGAATTGTTTATAACATTTACTGATAAGAATATAATGGTACAATGTAAGTTACGAAGTGTGGAAAACACCTCTCGAGAGCATTTAACTGCTTGAGCACTTTGACGAGCAACTGTAAGGCTCAGCCTTCTTTGAAGCCTTTAATATAAATTGCACACATGCTTTATTAAATTTTTGGAGTTTTTACACTTTCCTCCTCAAATGTTTTTTTTTTTTTTTTTTGCATTCAAATACAACAAATAAACAAGCATAAATTGTGTCACTGACTGATGTTGTACTATGTGCACAGTAAAAAAATAAAAAAAAAACACAAAAAAAATGGCTCATTGGTAGTGATATGATTTTCATTGTCAAATTTATATCAAATCTGCTTTTAAAAATGGTCTTGGTAGACTGGAGAGAGACTTATGTGTTGTCTAAGCACAAATATGTTTACATGGTACATCAGGTCTTTGTTTTCCATCACACATGACCTTTTAATATGTATGTACTTTGGTTGTTGTTTGCCCAAGGAGGAATGGCGAAAGAGAACTGCAGGATTGGGAAAGCGTCCTGATTTTTTCAGCTGAGAGTCTACAGGGGCTGCTAGAGGAAGTGAGATGGGAGGGGGCTTCAAGTGTCTTCTCCCCTTGAAGTGAAGTGCTGCTATAGTTAGATCCAAACGCTTCACGTGATGACTTGGGAGATAATCACTCATGGGCTTGCTGCTTCTCACACACACACACACACACACACACACACACACACACACACACACGGGGGAGGTTGTGCTCCTCTCTGCTGTGGTGGTTTGAAGTCACAGTTCCTTTTAAAGTATGGAAAAAGCCCAGTGTCCTTTTTCTGAACTGCAAGCAATGGACATGCATTTGGTTTGTCTTGTAATGGTTGACAGAGTTAATTGGAGTTAAATGACATAGCCTTGTCACTCTGTCCGTTTATAGCATTTTGTTACCTTCTCATGACTTCATTTGGTTAATTTGAAATGCTAATAAACCATTAACCTTTCCATAAATGTCCAATTGAGATATCTGGAGGGGGAAATGATCAACAAATGTATTTGATTATATTATAGATATGTATTAGTGCTGTCAAACGATTAATCGCGATTAATCGCATCCAAAATAAAAGTTTTTGTTTACATAATAAATGTGTGTATACTGTGTATATTTATTATGTAGGCTATATAAAAATACACACACAAATAATAGTTTAGCATTCAGATACGTTACATCGCAAATATGGAAATATTATGGAATATTTGGATTTGTGCCGAATGAGAGAGGTAGAATACACGAGCACAAAGCTCCATTTCGCAAACAGTTGAGTGCGCAAGCCTTTAAAGTGTACTCCTTTGTCAGTCTATGTGAGAGACGCGTTCTGAATCAGCACATGGTCACTGTCTGGGGGCTTTGCTTTCAAGTGCGCAACTCATGGCATTCGCTGTTCTTCTGCTGGCGGTTATCAAACAGCATTGCATTGCTGCGGGCGCCCCCTTCTGGATTGAGAGTGAATTGCCTATTTTCGTTGTAAGGCCTCATGCACCGAACCAAGATGTCCGTACCGTGACAGTTCGGTACGAATACATGTATCGTTTCACCCCTAGTAGAGGGTCTTCCTCTTGGTTTTAACCTATTATGGAGAGACATCATCAGCTGGTCCATATAGACTTTTACCCTATGTTCAGGGATCCATAATCATGTGTTCAGAGTTTGACCATAAAGGGCCATGAGAATCACACTGGTTAAGCAGAACTGAAGAGCTGGAAAACACAGCCGCCACAGTTCCAAAAGAAGTCGGACCCCCTTCGGCCCTCAGCTGTAAGACTTTCTTTTCATCTCCCCTTTGGCAGAGTCCGTCTCCAGGGGCTGCTGGAACAACCCTGGTGTGTTTTAAATGAATTCCTGTCTTTTATTTATTTATCTTAGTTACAAAGGGCCAACGTGACCAAACTCTTGTCTTTTTTTTTTTCTCGTTTCGAGCCCTATTTCTATGGAGACAAGCAGGGCTTCACCTCCACATCAGTCGCATGTTTCAGATCTGTGGATTTGCCTCTTTCTCCCAGTGCAGCCGGAGCTCTGGCTGTGTTGTTTTAGGATTAGGCTGGTGCATAAGATGGGCACCGTATTGTTTCAGCTGTAATCTAAGCCATATTTAACCTTTATTGTGCTTTTATTAAGTTAATCTATAGATAACGCTCTGTAATCAGCGCTGTTTGTCTTGTCTAAATTGAATGGCGTGCTTGAGGAGATGTGGGGGTCATGATTCATCTTCTGTTTCTCACTGTCAGAGAGGATTTTCTCGTGTGGCACATTTGTTGGGGGCTTGTCAGGGTCCTATCGTCATCCCATGTCCACTGTCCACCATTAAAAACGATGAAGCTTCTCTATAATCTGCTGTAGTTGGCACCCTAGTGTGTTATATCAGGTCTAGTATCAGGTCTAGTGAAAGATCTTCCTGTTGGATACTTCAGCAAAACATATATCTGTCTGTCTGTCTGTCTTATCTATCTGTCTTGTCTATCTATCTTATCTATCTATCTTATCTATCTTATTTAGTGCCACCAAACAGAATTGCAAAACTAATTTATTCTCCAGGGTTTTTTATTTTATTAATTAATATATTCTTTATTTTATTTATTAATGATGCTTCTACTGTCAGACAGAATTGCAAAAATGTATCCATTTTTTTTTTTAATTTAATAATTGTTTCTAGTGTAACCATACTTTTACTTTTATTATTATAGTTATTATAGTATTATAGCCAGTTTTATTATTATAGTCATTATGCAATGAAGAGGAAGCACTCAGGTCCGCAAACTAGGGCTGGAAATTATTATTATTTTTTTGATGACTATGTAATAATTGACCAATATGGTGAATATTGTGCATGTTAGATGGATTATTTTGAAAAGCATCTCTATTTTTAAAAGGATAGGCCTAATCCACTAAAATGAAAAGTCAATAGCTACTCACCCTCATGTTGTTACAAACTCAAAAGAGTTTCACTTATCTTTGAAACACAAATAAAAATATTTTTGTATGTATGTTGATCGTTGATGATACGTGATTAAGTCAAAATTAAATGAGTGATAATTACATTGTTGTCCTTTTATTATTTATAAATTTATTGATTCATGCATATTCACTTAAGATTATTTGCTTTAAAATGATTTAAAAAAATAATTAATTTATTGTTTATTTGATTTAATAATGATGCTTCTACTGTCAGACAGAATTGCAAAAATAATTTATCCAAAATTTTTTATTTTGTTAATTTTTTATTAATTAATTATTCATTTTATTCATTTAATTTTTTTTTTAAATTTAATATTCTTGTTTCTAGTGTAACCAAACAGGATTGCAACAAAGAGTCATTGCCAAAGAGTATTGCAACAGTTTATTATCCAGTATTTATTATTTTAATAATTTAATCTAATTTTTTTTTCTTGTTCTTTTTATTAATCTTGTTTTAGTATCACCAAAAAGAACCACAAAAAATAACTTACTCGTATTTATTATTATTATTATTATTATTATTATTATTTTTCAGACATATTTCAATAACTTTCATCTTCCTCCACTGGTCCTGCTCTGAACCTAAACTATTGAATGAGCCAATGTGACTGCGTCAGGCTTGTCATGATGCTCAAACAAACAGAACAATGTTTTGATAGCGTCACGGTGTTTAAACTCTTCTGGGAAATCATCCTACTAATGGTTTACTTTTAGCTGTCTCTGCATATTACACACTTCACTTTAAACATACTGACATTGGATGTGGTCGGTCTTGTAGAAGTTGGCGGTCTGTGTAGGATCAGGTTTCATTAGGGTACAGTACTGCTCTGAAGCATCACTTCCTCCTTTGGGTCCTTTCAGAAATGTGAAACTTCAGCAGCCAGTCTCACAATCATGGGCTCATGCCTTGCTGATTTTTGTAATCCGGCATATGTGATTATAAAAGGGTTAAACTTTTTATGACTGTTTTAAGTGCACTTTCTTGATTGGTCGAATCCTTCTAATGTGTCAATGATGTTTATGAATCCATGTGAAGACTGCCTTATGGGAAATGAGTGCATAGTGTCTCTTCTCTTAGTGATGGGAGTTCCCTCGGGAACTGGGTCAGATTTGCCAATTGCATTTTCTGAAAAACAGTATGGCTTTTGTAGACCTTTAGACTGGATTGTATTGTCCACATATCCACATTATTGTCCACATTCACTTTTATTATTATAGTCATTATGCAATGAAGAGGAAGCGCTCAGGTCCACAAACTAGGGCTGGATAATACATCGGATGTTCACGTTTTATTTTTTTGATGACCATGTAATAATTGACCAATACGGTGAATATTGTGCATGTTAAGATGGATTATTTTTAACAGAATCTCTATATTTAAAAAGATAGTTCACTAAAAATGAAAGGTCAAGTTACTCGCCCTCAGTGAAAAGACTTTTACTTATCTTCTAAACACAAATAAAAATATTTTTGTATGTATGTTGGTCGTTGTTGATTTGTGATTAATTAAATGACATTTTGTCTTTTATTGATTCATGTATATTCACTCAACAATGATTATTTGCTTTGAAGTGATTTGCTGGTTACTATTACTTTTGACGTATATAAATTGTTTAATCTAATTTTTCCTTGTGTTCATTTAGGGAATAGCATTGTGTAATTGTGACCTTGTGATTGTTTGAAACAGTTACTAAATAAAACATTGTGAATCTACTTGGCTCTTTGGTTGAATTATGGCTTCACAGATTTAAAAAAAAAAACAAACAAAAAAAAAAGTTACTCTTTTAAAGTATTTTAGAGCAAATACTTAAATCTTGAGATATCAAACACTGTCAAAATGCTCCAAATATTGACTTTCAATATCATAGATATCATAGCAATATCAAGCTCTATGGCCCAGCTCAGGTTTTTTACAATAAGCGTCCATAATAACCTTTGCTGAGTGAAGTTAAGAGGATAAATGTGTCTGCTTTGATTATATCTGTAAGCCTGCAACCTTGTTGATTTGCATCCAAAATCAAGCATCTGCAGTCATTCAAAATGAAAGTGTGTCTGTGAACAAAATGGCCTTTAGTGTCCGCTCTTGGGTTTTTTTATAGTGGTCTCAAATATGTCCGATCAAGCTTTGAAAGTCCACTGAAGGTAGGCAGTTTGCACAATGATCCTGCCTCTAATTAAACTCCTGCTCAGCAGTATATAAATTCTCTGTTGGCAGCTGAGATGGTTTTCACTTAACTGCGGATTGAATTCTGCATGCATAGGTCTGTCTGCGAGATGCTGTAGCGTCAAAACATAACTACTCATATCTATCATCATGGCATCGGCTGTAAGAGTAAAACCGAGACTGGGCTTGTGCACGTCTGGAATCCTCTATTTTTAGCAGTGGGTCACAGAACAGATCCTACACAGCATGGTGCTAACATTTTTGGTTACAAGGCAGATCAGCAGCTGTTTGGATGTATTTGTGGTGCTTTTGTGTATTGAAGTTCACCACTTGTTCCTTAAGAGCAGCTTAAGTGGTCTATTGTTGACATTTTAGACAGGAATCCTTTTGGGCTCAATTGAACGTCACTCATCTCGGTAGTTCTGCAGATTTCTTTTTTGCTATTGGCAACATGACTGTCAGCTGCGGAATTCAGCTTGTGACCCTATTGGCTATAGTTTGACTTAAAGGGACAGTTCACCCAAAAATGAAAATTACCCCATGATTTACTCACCCTCAAGCCAACCTAGGTATATAGGACTTTCTTCTTTCAGATGAATCCAATCAGAGTTATATTAAGAAATGTCCTGGCTCTTCCAAACTTTATAATGGCAGTGAATGGTTGTTGAGATTTTGAAGCCCAAAAAACTGCATCCATCCATCATAGAAAGTGCTCCACGAGGCTCCATGGGGTTAATAAAGACCTTCTGAAGCAAAGTGATGCATTTGTGTAAGAAAAAATATCCATATTTACAACTATATAAACCATAATCTCTTGCTTTCGCTAACTGTCGTACGCACGCTTACGAGAGAGATAGTGGCGTTTCAACGGATGACATAGGATGTAGTCATAACGTAAGCTCTGATGAGAATATGCTAGTCTCGCAAGAGCCAAGTTTTGTGTACAGCAAAGGAAAAACAGTCTCCTCTTTGGCTTATATCGAAATTCTCCGCTGGAACGCCATTCTCTCGTGAACTCGCGTACGATATTTAGCAGAAGCTAGAGATTACAGTTTATAAAGTTTTGCAAATGCATCGCTTCACTTCAGAAGGCCTTTATTAACCCCCCGGTGCCATGTGGAGCACTTTTTAAGACGGATAGATGCACTTTATTTTGCTTAAAAATCTCGACCACCATTCACTGCCATTGTAAAGCTTGGAAGAGTCAGGATATTTCTTAATATAACTCCAATCATATTCGTCTGAAAGAAGAGAAGTCTCATACACCTAGGACAGCTTGAGGGTGAGCAAATCATGAGGTAATTTTCATTTTTGGTGAACTATCCCTTTAAGTCGAACTATAGCCAGTAGTAATACACCTGCAGATATCTGCTGTATCTCAAAGTCTGGTCCTAATCAATGCATCTCTCCAGCTCTGTCAAACAGGTTTGAATGGAGATGTGACGACTTGTTCGCTATTGAGTCAGTACATGTCTGTGGTCTCTGTACGTGCCTGTCCGCGACCATCAGTGATGTGGGATTTGGATGTAATCCTTGCAGTTATTACTAACATTAATAGTCAGATTAGCTCCCAAATGTCTTCTAAATGTGTAGCCGCGCCATCAAATAAAAAACAGACCTCACGTCTGTCTGGATCAGTTTGACGCCCACATACCAAATCTGTCTTCATTACACACAGATGACGTTCTTATAGCTACCCTGTGCATGTTCGGAAAGGAATTTACATTGCCGTTTTTTTTCCCTACGCTACACACAAGTGCTCAGAGACTCCAACATGGCGCTCAGAAGCACTTTACGGAATTAGTTTAGAGTCCTTCTTTTCTTTGGAGGGTAATTTCCCTTGTCTTATAGCTCAAAGTCCAGCTCTACATTCCCTGATGTAGTCACGGCCTCTCACACCTGTCAGGCCTGAACAATTACAGCCATTAAGGGATTGCCATTGTTGGGCTGTGGGAACTGCTGAGTTAGGCTTATAATAAACATGGTGTGTTTTGAGGGCAGAGAGAATGCTTGTTTGCCTTAAGCAGGACATTATTCCGGGGCCGAGCGAATGACTTGAGGCAGTGGGCCATATTTGGGTGCCTCTAAAAAAAAAAAATTCTCTAGATTAAGTGTGTTTTGTATCATTTTTCTAAGTTAATTACCTATAATGGCAATGAAATTACGATGATGTATATATACTTTTGTTTTTTGTTTTGTTTTTTGCTGGTTGTTTTTAATGAATCATTTAAAACCCAAAAAATTAGTCTTGAACGGTTTGAATCAGTCTCTCACTGAATTGGTCAGAGCAGTTCTTGATTAAAAACAAATGACTCTGAGCTGGTCGTTTTTAATGAATCATTTAAAAAGACTCACAAATTAGTCTTTAACTGTTTGAATTGATCTTAATTGGTCAGACTTGTTCTCCACATTATTGTTTTCAGCTATTTTTTTGTGTCTGCTGAAGGCTTATGAGACCTAGGCTATTTGTGATTGCTTACTGACTGAGGGCCATTGTCAGTTCGTTATGCTCTTTCTGTTGAGTCGAGTCTGCCTACGATTGCATGAAGTAGACATTTCTAGAATCCAATCAAACAAAATGTATAATTTAATTGAACATTTATTGTAGAGTATAGTCTAAGACTACATCCACACGAAGCCAGAGCTTTCCCTATCCAATCTTTTTTTCCCTCGTCTCAAGAAATATCTGCGTACACATGAAACCATGAAACCGACACAAAACAATGTAGTATATATGCCAGACCAGTATGTGGTGCTGTAATTCTGCCACAGAGATGCTCTGCCACAGAGACGAGACTATGCGCATAAACCTTGCACGCGGTATGCAAACGAACATGGAACGTGTTAATGTTAAATAATAAGACGAACGTTTAGTGTTTGTTCATGTTGTTGCTGTTACATGACGTAGCAGTGTCTGACTAGGGTCGAGACGTGGGGTGATGGCATCATCGTTTCACAAAATATACGGATTGGCTGTACACATGAAAACGCAAGGGTGGCGTTTTCAGATTTATCCACTCTGGGACCCGGTTTCAAAAAATAGCAGCTTCACACTCCCAAAACGCTGGATCCGTCTTGACGAAACGCCAATCCGATACAAAATTTTTGCGTATACGGCTAAATGTGTCTCCGTGTGGACGGGGGCCTAAGGCTAATCAGGTAGCGGTATCATAAGCTAATAAGCGGAGCGTTTATTTAGCTAAACACGTTAGCATAGATTCAGCTAGCTATAATCTTTAATTTTGTGATTTTTATAGCTTTGGTTATATAGTGCTATGTAAACTAAAGACATCAATGGTCATAGTAACAACTGAGATGACATCATCAGTTTTTTTTATTTATGTAATTTATAGTTTATTTTGTAGGATTTGAAATCAGGCACAGAATAGTATGGAAGGATATTCTTGACAATTTTCAAAAGGAATTTCAAATTGTATTTTCAATTATCGGTCAATATTCACTATTAACCAAAAGCTTTATATTTTATTAATTAAATTGCTTGTGTGTATCAATTTGCAATTCCTTTTGAAAATTGTCCGGAATATCCTTCCACAGAATAGAGTACCGCTATTAAGTTAATTTAGCTGATGAAATTGCTTCTACGTACGTAGTCCTCCATGGACTCAACAGGCAGACTGAATTGTTCACAACAACGTACTTCTTACTAAATACTAAAAGAATTTTCAGTTCCATGTTTTTTTTATTTTTTTTTATTTTTATTTTGTTAAAATTCTCACACATCACCTATTTTGCTAATTTAAAGTTGGTATTCTGACTTGTATCTGAGTGAAAGTGTATCTGAAGAGGAGTGATTATTGTCCCGGTGCAAATGTGATGAGAGGAGAGATGTCAGCACATAAAAAAATAAAAAAATAAAAAAATAAACACAGATAAACATTTGTAATAAACACTGTAATATTCCATAAAAAAATAGTTGTCAGTTTTGATTTCATGGTGAAGTCTGTGTACAATAACAGTCACGTCGGACCTGTAAAAGGTGTTCAAAATCTTTTAATCTAGCTGTTTGGACAGTCCTGGTTTCCTCTACCTCTGGCTTGACATGGCCCTGATAAGAGCAAAGAGGCCCACACGTTTCTACTTCGGTACTGTAAACAGCCCAAATTTGGGCAAGGATTTCAACCAGATAGTCGTGTGCCCTGAACGTGAGGCTAGTTTGTGTGTTTCCTCCTTTGTCTATGGTATTGTCATGGTAACAAGCCGTAAGACCAGAAGATTTTATGGGCAGCCATTCAAGAGGGGAGCACATGGAGAACATGAGTCTGACGATGGGCACTGATAGCACCTCTCAAAATATAAGATAATTAGGCAGTTAACATGATCGCCATGACCAAAAACTTTGGTCTTTGCCGATTTTAAAAAGAAAATATTTTATTTGAAATAGGTTAGTACTTTTCTCAATATTGTTTTTTTTTTTTTTTTTCAACAAGGCTGCATTTATTTGATCTAAAAATACAGTAAAGACAGTAATATTGTGAAATAATTTAATATGCCTTTGCTGAACGTTTGAACTGTAGTTGTGTGTGTGTGTTGTCACTGTAATGACAGCGCTTGTCTTTATCAAGCTCTTTTGTCTCATCGAGTGGTGACATGCTTTAATTACAGACCTCCATATTTCCCTCAAGGGATTTTGGTTACCTGATGATATAATGTGTCTTTGTTTAGAGGAATAGGTTCCCACTGTAGATTAATGTTTGGCCCTGAAGCTCACATTTGGGTTTATGAAACTGTTTTGCTAAGACTCTTAATCCAGACATTAGCTAACTGAAATGTTATATGCTGCATGAATATCATTTTTAAAGGGTACATTTGAATAGGTTTTGAGATGCTAAATGGCTAGTACTCTTGTTTATATGTTAACTCCTTTCTTTTCTTTTCCAGGCCTGCATAGACGATAATGTGGACATGGTGACCTTCCTGGTGGAGCATGGAGCCTGTATCAACCAGCCCGACAATGAAGGCTGGATTCCTCTTCACGCTGCCGCTTCCTGCGGATACCTCGATATCGCTGAGTAAGTCCCACTTCCCCACCACAGAAAACATAAGTGTTTCTTCTTCTTCTTCAGGCAGTCATATGTGACAGGGTTTGGTTCTTCTTAAAACAAACAAAATTGAACTTCTTTGTCATATTGCCACGTTAAAACCTTCATAATGAATTTTTGCTACTTTTCAAATGCTCTTGATGCATGATTTTTGTTTTACCTATGTGCCAGACCTACACTTTAAATACTAAAAAATGAAAAGTATAAAAATATGAATTATAGCTGTAATTGTCAAATTACACAAACAGTGTTATATTGATGAATTGTCTATATTAGGATACACAATGTGCTAGCTGTGAGATTAACAAAGGATTAATTTTAAATAACACTAAATTGTCCTGTGATGCGCATATACACTACTGTTCAAATGATTTTTTTAATGAAATGTGTAAAAGGAAATCCATACTTTTATTCAGCAAGGATGCATTAAATTGATCAAAAGTGATGGTAAAGACATTTATAATGTTAAAAACTATATCAGTGTCTAATAAATGCTTTCTTTGACTTTCTATTCATCAAAGAATCCTGAAAAAAAGTATTGTGGTTTTCACAAAAATATTAAGCAGCACAGCTGTTTTTAACATGGATAGTAATGAGAAATGTATCTTCAGCACCAAATCAGCATATTAGAATGATTTCTGAAGGATCATGTGACACTGAAGTCAGCAGAAATGGCTATTGCAAATTCAGTGTTGCCATCACAGAAATAAATTACATTTTTAAATATATTAAAATACAATCTTTTTTTATTTATATATTTTTTTACAATTTTATTAATATTTCACAATTTTACAGCCTTGGTCAGCAGAAGAGATTTTCTTTCAAAACATTAAAAAAATCTAACTGACCTCAAATCTTTAAATGGTAGTACATGTACACAATTGGACAATGTTAGTAGGCAAATCAAATGAACTAGTGACAACATGACAAGTGGATTTTGAAAGTCACCTGTAGTTGAAGAAACACCCATGACTTGTGAAGTTTTCAGCCAAAGCCTGTAATATAAAATACTTTAGTATAGGAACCAATTCTCACTATTAACTAGTTGCTTATTAGCATGCCTATTATTAACATATTAGCTGTTTATTAGTACTTATAAAGCACATATTCTGCATGACCATATTCTACATGCCTAATCCTACCCATACCTAAACTTAACAACTACCTTACTAACTATAGAGTGGTGGAACTGACACGTCACTTTGTAGGCCATTCGGCTGTTAGCATCACACTGGTTCCCTTAACAAAAACCAATAGGGTTTTTCCATAGGCTTTTGGATTATCGCAAAACATAAACTGTGTTCAACCATAGATCATGAAACTTACACGTTTTGACCATCAAGATAATCTTCACAAAATAATACAACTTTTATGAATTTTGATGCCTAAATACAAGCACCAGAACTTAAAAACTAAACTTTTTTTTTTATTTTAATCCACGCTGCACGAACCTTTTCATATAAGTAAAGCACATATGAAAGCACGTATTTCTGTACATTTCAAAATAATGTGCATGGTCAATAAATCCCTGATTAATATGAATATTTTAATGAAAAACGTGTCTCCACAAAGTATTCAATAAAATTCTAGTGCATTTAATCTTTTAAATAACAGCAGAGTGAGCGAGTATTAATTGGTTATTCTACAATTAATTGTTCTAAGAATTATACTACAATTGTAAAATACTGTAAATTGATAAACTGTTCGGCGTGATGACATTTAATGTCTTAACGACAACGCCTGTAGTCCCATTTAGCAACTCATTAGCAACTCGTCTTTTTCTTTAATGTTTTATGTTGTAGAATAAAACGTGAAAGTATCTTGAGCTTGTGTGAACCACTGACCTTATGTTAGGGGATTTAATCCTACTCCCATTCAAAAAAAAAAAAACCCCATTGACTCTGGGACGATGGAACCGGGAGTGCTAAAATGCTAACTCGCTTCGGGGTTTTTGGCCTACAAAGTGATGTCATAGTTCCACCACTCTATTAATAAGCAGCAAATTAGGAGTTTGTTGAGGCAAAAGTCATAGGAATGAGATCTTAAAATAAACTGTGACCAGTATTTGATTGCTAAGTTGAACTTTTACTTTCCTCTCTCCCTCACAGTTCATCTGTTGATAGGTTATTTTGCCAGCTATGTGTAACCTAGTTAAGAGGTCAGCCCAGGTTCCAAGCCCCAAGTGACCTCAGTTCTCACGCTAAACCATAGTGATGGATTAGCACCTATCCTGCGCTGAAATCCTAGCTGTGGTGCATATGATTTAACACTCTGACACTTAGCTTTAAGGAAATCATGTTCCATTTATTAATGAGTCATTCTTCCTGTACTCAGAATTGATAAACATCTCCTCTTATGTGAATTGATTATGAATTTGGCTGTTTAAAGCTGTTTCATAACCTAGTGAGTTGTGTCGCTACCCGCTACCTACATATACAACGCAGCAGCCTTCTAAGGCAGCGTCCTGACCATCATGGAGCCTTAAAAGTGACAGATTTGGAACACTCTATATAGACAACACATTTGTAGGCCTCAAAAACAACACTGCACTTGAGAGAATTGACTTTGAATTGATTTTGACGTTAGCATATTGCTCAGCTAATACACAATGTTCTAACATTTTGTCTATACTTTTCAGCATTGAATGAATTTTTATTACTAATCAATAGTTTGCCGTTTTGAAGCTGTGGAGATTTTTTTTCACTTAGCTCGTTGCTGTGCATTCTGGGATTGCAATGTGATTTATAATGTCATGGCAATCATGATGACTGTTGTCATGGACAATTCTTAATTGGAGTTCAGACTTTGTCTTTGTTGCTTTGTTGTCACTGTCACTCTTCTATATGCAGTGGGCGTTTTTAATATTGAATTTCGTGTTTGAGCTATATTGGAGGCTTGAGGTCTGTATAGGGATGCAGCACTCTAGAGAAACTATCAGCTGACTTTTAAATAGGGCAAACAGTAAAACGGAACAAGCTTGCTTTTGTCCTGAATATCGCGAGTACTCTGACCTGTTTTGTGTCTGTTGATAGGACTAACATTTCCATAACCCAAAATAGGAATTGTGTATAAAATGGTAAAACAGTAACGAAAGCCTAATGACACAAATATACAAATTTAACATGACAGACCACATGTAAATGAACACTTTCCAAATTTTCTTCTTTAAAACGATCTTAAAATAGTTTATTTTCCCTCCCAAGCCTAAGGTGAGGTCACAATCATGAAATTTCACAGGCAAAAAAAGACCATTGTCTATTGTCAGTAGTGTAGCAAGGTATGAAGTACAGCTCACACTGAAGTCACTTTAAAAAAACCAAGCAGTTTTCTGTTGGTCAGATGCCGGGTTTCCATCCAAAGCTGCGAATTTAACTTATGCGCAAAATTGGAATATCGCATAAAACATTTGTGAATAAGCACCGTTTCAACGAGTCAAAGAGAACAAAATCATCACTTCCTGATAAACTGGCACGAAATATCACTAAGAAAAAGTAGAAGACACTGAATATAATCATTTTCATATATAATAAATTACTCATGCCTCAGAGCGAGCAGACTAAACACAATAAATGCGGTTATTGCTTTCGGACGTGGATGACTGCTGTTTGGGAACACAGTCGTGTAAGATTGTTCTGGGAGGCAGTTATACAGAAATACTTTGACAGACTTGCTCTGGCATTGCAGAATGACCATAACAACATTTCAGATGCTGTGCAACAAGATCAGTTTACTGGTTAGTCAAGTTATCCTGTCCCATAGCGCAAACTCACATGACTCTTTGATGCGTATGGAACAATTTATTCGGTAAATGTGTTTCCATCTCCCATTATTCGCATTAACCCTTTTTCGCATAAGTCAAAAACCACCTCAAGCGAGCGTAAAAAGTTTTTTTTGTGAATTTAAGGGATTTTTTTTTTTATTGTATTTTTTTTTTCCGAAAATCACTCGTTTCTGATGCGATACTGCAAAATGTGCATAAAAACAGGGTGATGGAAACAGCTTCTGTCACAAATCTGTCTGAGGGAAATTCCTATCGTGTGTTCTTCAAAAGGACTGGGTATCACTCGTGAAAATTAGCAGAACAATGAAAAATGTGTCCACACCTTAAGATATATCAATTAAGGATGGGTCAGGGTGAGTAGTTGAGTCGACTACTCAGTTCTGAACATTTGTAGTTTTGCGCCTGTCTGGTATAACTAAGCATGTTTTCAGTATAATACTGACCACCCTGATTGTGGTTGACAGTGAATGCATCAGTCTTGCCTCTTAAATAATCACAGCAAAGCATTGCTGATGATCAAATTCAAACAAAATGCAAAGGTTTTGAAGTACAATAAAGTCGAGGGCTGTTTTAGTAAAATAAAGATGACTTCGAAAATAAAGTCTTGCAGCCAAGTGGAGTTTTGCAAGAGTGTTTGGTTTCTAGTAAGAAACTTCTAGTTGAGCAGCTTTGAATATGTAAGGGATCCAGACTGTGGTAAGGGCAGGTCTGTGTTGAGAGCGATGTGTTGATCACACCAAGGTCAATGCTGAAACGGTCTTTCAGACAAGAGACGGCCACTCCTTCATAACTCACAAGCCTGTGTACTCTGTGACATGAATCCACGCTGTTAACCAGTAACAGAAGGGGAGGACTACTTCACTGAATTTTGATTAAGATGCAAATCACCTATTGAACTCTTGAGGTTTCTGTGAAGGAAGTCCCGTAAAATGAGGCCCCGTTCCATTTCTACATTTTTATTTTTTTATTTTTTTTTACTTTACTTAAAAAAAATTCCAAAGAAGCAGTTGTCAGTTCAATTCGGATGTTGCCTTTTTAAACGTCATGTCATGTCTTTGCAGGTATCTTATCAGTCAAGGTGCAAACGTCGGCGTAGTAAACAGCGAGGGAGAAACGCCATTGGATATCGCAGAAGAGGAGGCCATGGAGGAGCTTCTGCAAAACGAGATCAACCGGCAAGGTACTGCTGCCTCTCCTTGACACACATTGCACAGGAACTCCAAACTTCATCTTTCATGACAATGATTTGGCAAGGGTGTACAAGGCTTATTGTCATGCCCACGTCATGCTGCAGTTTAGATCATTGCTTTCTGACGATTTTGAGTCAGAGTTCTTCAAATGAATTGCCTTGCAAGGATGGCCAAGGGTGATATGTGCATCATGCTAAACTTTCCCAGCTGCTGTGCTTGAGTCGAGGCTGCAAGTCTTGGCAGGACTCCAACGGGTGCACTGACTCAGAATTAATATTAGAGCCGAGCTCAACCAGTAGCGTAACACACAACACCCTTTCTCCTGTGTCCACTCTTAAATTGCCTGTTGACCCGGCTGGGTACTTGATGTCCGAGGTATATCATGCGTGTGCAAAGTCATAAAGGATTTAGGGAGGTTGGTGTGACCGGCTGTAGTGAGGTTCCTTACATAATGGAGAAACATGATCCGTTTAACCTGACGCCCATTGTAATGATCCCAAACTAGATGGAATGGTTTTTCTATTTTTGGCCTTTGCCATTCTTGATGATGAAACGACTTCCCAGCTGCGACTGAGAGGCCCTCTTCAGAAATGCGTTAACCGCCTGAGGTGGTGTGCGGCTCCTTGCTCACCAGGATGTACAGATAGTACAGACTCTACGCTCAGGAGAGGAGGCGAGAGCGGCTGCTGATGGAGGCGTAGCATTTCCACTCTCTTCTATAGAAATCTGTGAACAGGATCTAGCCACACAATCCAAGACAAAGGTTCTTGCTGGTTGATGTGTCAGGGTGGTGCAACTGCCGTGAGCATAATGAAGAAAAAAGCCTCAATAAAAGGATTAAATGTACTTATTGTAGTATTTTTTTTTTTTTTTTGAAGAATGATGTTTGGCATTTTTGCCTTTCTTTGGACCGAACAGTAAAGAGAGTTGACAGGAAGTGAAGTAGGTGAGAGAGGGACTGGACTAGACAGGACCATTAGACAAGCCTCAAATTCGAGTCTGCTCAAATTTGTGCTGCCTATGAGGCTACCTGCTTCTGAAGAATGAACTAAATTGGCATGATTTTTTAATTGTTGTGGAATTACTGGTATAATTTATTATTATTATATAAAGGTGTCTTGAGGTTTCTCGAGGTTAGTTTATAAAGTTTGCAAAGTCTGCACCAATAAGTCAATTTTCTTTATTCACACTCTCTGTGAAACACACTCAGTTTCAAGGGTGTTACTTCTTGCAGAAACTTAAATAAATAGCCTTTTGTGATTGGCTATCTATATATTACTGTAAACAAATTTCTTAAAAGATAATGGCAGTAAACCACTATCTAGACATTGTGTGAAGAGTTAATAATGGAGGAGTTAATAATGCCAATGGTAACAAACTATTATAGAATATATTCAACTCAAGCAAATCTTTCTGATCCGGGTATGTACTGATTTTATTAGCAAGACTCAAACAATGATTCGCTTGGTGGCTTAATAGTGTTAAACAATGGTTTGGCATTTATTACAAACACACTAAGATAAAAAATAAATGTACTTTTCTGCGTTGCCTCTGTGAATAAAATGCTTGACACTGCTGTATCTCCCAATAAATGATATTGTTAAAAACCGACCGCATGTTTAGAATAATTGACAAAACTGTGCAATGTGAAGTGTGACGAACAAATGGAAACGTAATCTTTCAGTTCCTCAGGCTCATCATTAAAAATAAACTTGCCATGCAATGTTTAGGCTATGTAAAGTTTTTTTTTTTTGAGGTGCAGTTTCTTTACATCCACTGACAACAGCATCTGAGACAGAACAAACACCGTTTGCTTGACATCTTTATCCAACTGCAGTATCGTTCTTGTGATTGATGTACAGATATGAGTTGTTTAAGACACACCTCCTTGATTACATGCAACAATAAAGCATGTTAAGGAGTGTTTTAATAAGAATCTTGATGTCATGATTGTCCTGATTTCAAATCCAGGCGTTTGAGAAGAGTAGAAAGGAATAATTCATACTTTAAACTGAGGAGATAGTTTTGAATTCTGAAACTTGCAGCATGTTTTTGTTGTACCTCTCATGTGAGTAAATATCAAAAACATTTTGACTCCATTTCATGACACTAAAAAACGGTGAAGCTGGTTTTGTCCCCCAGTCATGTGGTACAACCTTACTTGCAGAAACAAGGAGGGAAGAAAACGCAGCAGCAATTAATCAGGTGATAATTGGTCCAGTTTTTTTCATCACAGCAGCCGATAACTCTGCAGTTTTACCAGTGAATAGAAATGGCTTTTCTTACTTTCATCGGTTCCAGAATCTACAAGCAGCCCCGAGTCAGTTTTGACTAGATATTGGTATTGGCCATTGAAAAATTCATTTTGGCTGGCTGACCAAGGCATACAAATTTTTTTTGAAGACTCATATGCCTTCCTCAGCTTTTGTGGCTTTGGGCAGCAGTAAGTCCACAGTAGCTGCTGAAACACGAGCCTCAAATCGGTTATGCAGCAAGACAGTTCTCAGAGAGCAAAAACCGAGCTTGTGCTTGTCCTTTATCGCTCCTAACAGCTCAACATGTGGTGTGAATTTGTTGGTAATTACTCTGCCCTGCTGTTAGCATGTCGCACTCTTTAAGAGCAGGTTATATAACATTCGCAATTCAGCCCACGCTCATGGCCATCCAGTGTGGCCCAGCCAATGGCAGCTGTCAGCTTTCATTTGAGGGTTGGAGGACACTCTTCAGCTTTGAAGAAGTGTCAGCATGCGAGAGAGACCCCTGCAGATATCACGTTGCTGGTGAACCCTAATGTTTGAACTACTCAAATGGAACGTCCTTTTCTATCTGACCAAAGATGCTCGTCGTTCGGTGGTCAGGCTAGAAAAGGAGCCCACGCTTTATCCCATGTATTGTATTATAAGACACAGCACTATTCTCAGCTCAGAGATGGCATTATATAACAGTGAGTGTTGTATAATGCCTTCAGCCTCTTCTAATGTGATTATCTTTTTTCCCACTCCCTGTCTCCTTTTGAACGAGACCCCAGTCATGAGGTTAAACTTAAGCAGAGACCACCACCCCCTCCGCAGGGTCATCCCTCAGACCTATTAGCAGTTGCTCATTTCCACTGAAATCAGGTGACGGGGAGCCTCTCCTAGCCAAAGCAACAGATTTTTCCAGCTCTTGTTGCTCGGAAAATGAGACGTCGGAGGCGCTAAGTCCATCATGGATGGTGACATAATCTGTCTGACAAAAACTGACTTTTCAGATGAAGAGGATTAATGTACCTTATGTAAAAGAGCCCCAAAGGCCCCAGAAGGTCTTATTAGCTGTGCTACCTGAGCAGCAGTTTACTGTTAGCAAACATCTCAATGCTTTCAATTAGAATGACAATGCCATGGGCCAAAATCCCGAAGCGAGCACCAAACGAACTTCGGTTTGGTCTTATTTTGTTCAAAATCACGTCACAGCAGTTTGTTCCTCGATTTCACTTCAAGTATATCAGTGCTTTACTGAATTGACCTCAAGTGAATGTTTTAGTTTGTTTCTATTGTTTCTATTCACTTCTGTTGGCTGTTGTTTAGTGCTCTTGTGGAGGGCAGTTTGTCTCTTGCTTTTTATAGAGGCTGCATATTCTCCTGGAACTCAGTGCACTTTTGTTCTACCTGTTTTTACTCGTTACATGCAGCCTTGGTCTTTCAGTCGAGAGAAAACAGCCATTATGCTCATCAGCTGTCTCTTACACAATGCACTCAAACCTATTAAGAAGGAAAGACAAAGCAAAGCTCTTTTTTTCCCCTCTCCGTTGGCCGCGTTGAATCAGCAGAGCCACTGGTGATATCGCTACGTGTTCACCATTTTGAGCAATCTGCATCCCGAGAGCCTGTCGACTGTATATCCTCTGCCTTTTGTCCTGGGTTGCTGAGAAGTGCTGGTGCTCTGGTTTGCACCGGCAAATAAAGGACTAATGTTCGTAAGCAGAGAAGTCACACGAATGGCAGCACGTGTAGTTTGGGTGTGGCGTTACGACCGAATGTGTTTTGAGACTCTAATGTTGCATTGACGCTGACCACTGACATGCCCTTAGAAAACAACACCTCTCTTTGAAAGTGAATGGCTTTTGCAAATCACTATGCTTGTAAACAAACTTTAAGGCTTCCGTCATTACTTAAAAACTGCTGGTCAGCTGAGACACATTGCTGTTTAGATCTAAATGTTGAACCTAACCCAAGGATGCATTTTTGTCCGATATTGTTTTATTTTTTAATTTTTTCGCTTTCATATTTTTGGTTTTATTTTACAGTAGTCAACATTTGAAGTGGATCAAAACCTTCAATCAAAGTTGTCCTAAAACAAAAACAATACCCGTTCTTGCCTTAGGACAACTTTGATGAAAGTTTTTGATCCACTTCCGATGTTGACTACTACTGTATATGTTTTTGTTTATTTTAGATTTTATTTTAGTTTGGTTTTATTTTTAGTTAGTTTTGTTTAATGTTGTTGTTGTTTTTTTTTTTCTTTTGCTTTTTTGCTTTGTTGTTTTGTTAATTATTTCGCTTTCATGTTTTTGGTTTTGTTTTATGCTTTTGTTTATTTCTATTTTAGGTTTTACTTTGTTTTTTGGTTTGGTTTGTTTTGGTTTGTTTAGTTTTGGTTTTATTTTTTAATTAGTTTTGTTTCATTTTGTTGTTTTTATTTTTATATTTTTGCTTTGCTGGTTTGTTGTTTTGTTTGTTGGTTCATATTGGTTATTCATTGTTTATTAAATGTAATTCTTAGCAGATCTTAATATGAATATCCATCTTTCATACTGTACCATGTTGTAATGCCTAAATTTGATTCATTTTTAAATTGAGCAGTTTTATGTATTGCTTTATTATTTATTTATTTATTTATTTATTTATTTATTTATTTATCTTTAATATCAATGATTTAGTGGTTGCTGACCATAGCATGAATACAATTATCAACTTATCTGTATCAACCAGAATTTTAATATCAGTGCATACATGGTAATACCATGAAATTTGAGGGTTTGATTCTAAGGAACCTGGATTTGTATTTGGAGACCTACTGTAACCCTATTCCTAACCTCTTACCTTGGCAGCAAATACAAATCTCTCAAGAATTTTGGAGAATTACTGTCTAGACATCACCCATTTACACCAGAAAAGACTATGATGTTCAGGCTTCACTTGATGAAGCATTTTCTTACCTCTTCTAATTTCTACCCAGGATAGGAATTTTCTTGCAACACAGAACATCTCTGTCATGGAATTTGCACAAGAATTCCTACAGATTTCTGTCCCATGGCCCCATCTTTTTCATGCCGCTGGCTTAATTCCAGCTCTTTCGTCAAATATGGGCCCCATCTCTTCAACTAAACTGATCAAAATATGTCACTTTAATCACAACGCAGTTCACTTCCCCCAACAGCCGCACCTGCCGGCCATTCAGTCGGGCTCGTAGCCATATAAGGGATGTGGCATGATCCTCATGCTGCTCATTTGTAATCTGAGATTCCTCCTTTTACGTTCATTATTCTGACAAAAAATGAAAGGTCAAGTAGCTGTCAGTTATATTTCTGTATATATATAAAGCATTGATCTTGTTTTGGTTTAGTACTCAGTGGAGATGTTGCTAAGCATTTAATGTTAAATGGTCGCTTACTTCAGTTTCATGCTTTGTTGTTTCCTGTTTTAGCTTAATGCTGTCAGGTCTCTACATGCCTAAGTAAATGTCAGGTTATATAGACTAGAGGCACAGTGACCCATTTGGCTATCTTCCAGTGTGGACTAGTTTACAAGTTGTGTTTTTGGAACAATAAAAAGAATTCAAGTATGCTTAGAATATTTTTATGCACACTTGAATGTTAAGTGATAATATCAAAGTAAACCCTAGAGTGTGAACTTCCTGGTAGTTTCCAGGAAGGTACTGTCTATCAGATAGTAGTCAAAAGCTATTTATTTTTATTTTTATTTTTTATTTAATATTTTATTTTTGTAGTTTAGCTTTATTGATCAATCATGTACAGTTTTTAATAGCCATATTTTTTCTCACAAACTTAACCTTTGATACTATTTAGACACACTGTTTAGTCATTCCTGAAACTGTGTACCTTGTTACACTGTTACACTGAAGTCAACCTGGTGACCTCTATGGTTATCAGCTGGAATTAAACACAATGGCATGAGCTGTTCAGCATTCTTAACGCATCAAAAAAAATCGATCATACCGAAGTGCCATATATTTTGCTTTGCGTGTAGTTAGCCTACAGTTTGGGCAGGTTAAGTATATGTACTAATCCAAAGCGTCTGTCCCTCCCTCCATCTTGCTTCAGGCGTAGATATCGAGGCGGCCAGGAAAGAGGAGGAGCGGATCATGCTAAGGGATGCACGACAGTGGCTTAACAGCGGCCAGATCAACGACGTCCGGCACGCCAAGTCTGGGGGGACCGCACTGCACGTCGCTGCAGCCAAGGGATATACTGAGGTTTTAAAGTAAGTTTGCTTACCTTCAAAAGAAAGATTTTGCCATTTGCCATCCAGAAAGGATTCAGTGACCACCTGTGATAATATTTGTCTTTATTCTTTTGCCAACAAGTGAGATTTAGCAGCTAGTAACAAATGAAGCTTTGGTGCTGCAGGTGTAGAGGCTTTATTGCTTAACTTGGTTCATCCCATACTTTACCTTTCAACTCTTTAAGTATCCCAAGAGTCTTGTATGCAGGGCGAGACAGTTTGTAACCTGTTTATCTGTCTCCATTACAGTAGATTATCGTTAGTTGTTGAACAAACACAGCTCAGGACGTGTGTCAGGAGTTAGGAGTTTATGGTGGTTTCGGTCTTTGGATGTCAGAGTCGAATGACTGTGACAACTGCTCCATCTGCCACTGCACTAAAACGAGGATTATAAACGGATAGACTGCTTTTTTGTGTGTTGAATCTCAGAAAACTTCACATCTAATGCGTATTTTTATGTGACGACTACTGTTGGCATGCATAACCTGTCTTCTAGGCAATGGAAAAATGAACCCATTGGTCCACACAATATCCCAGGCCTTTGGCAAATGAGGCCAAGCTTAGATTGCGGCACCAAAATCCAAGAAACCCAGATTTGTCTAATCTCATCATGCTATTTCTGTCGCTCTGACTGTTTGCAGGCTTTTAATCCAAGCAGGGTATGATGTAAATATTAAAGACTACGATGGCTGGACTCCGCTCCACGCTGCTGCACACTGGGGCAAAGAAGAGGCCTGCCGTATACTAGTAGAGCATTTGTGTGAAATGGACATCGTCAATAAAGTGGTATGGGATTTATGGTTCTGTCTGTGCTGCTAGCTTCTGTGAAGTCTTTGAATTGAACCCTTACAATGTTGCACTTTGGTTCTCAGGGTCAGACGGCATTTGACGTAGCTGATGAAGATGTTTTGGGATATTTAGAAGAGCTGCAAAAGAAACAGAATCTGGTAATTTCTCATTTTTGGCATCAGATCTTCAATTGTAAATGTAATTCTGAGACTTGTCTTGACATGGTCTGTGTTTGTTTCAGCTTCTGAGTGAAAAGAAGGATAAGAAGTCTCCTTTAATAGAAACTACGACTACTGGGGACAATAATCAATCTGTGAAACCACTGAAGAGGTAAATGGCTCCCGCTCACTAGAGAAACCACCATAATGGGATTGATACACTGTTTACTCAGTGTCTTGACTTTACTATAAATGTCAAGGCCACACGCACTAGGGTTGACTAGGGGCACTTTCAACTTTTGGTTTTGATGTTTGCCATCAGAGTTTGGTTGCTCTAAGTGTTTTTTCCAAACCCTGGTGCGCAACAGCAAGTCCTACCTGAGTCCGCTTGAAAAAGTGGTCGGGGGTCATTAATCACTCACTCTCGTCGTTCCAAACCCATAACAACTTTACTCATCTTGGAACACAATTAAGATATTTTTGATGAAATCCGAGAGCTTTCTGACCCTGCGTAGACCTTCTTGTGAATGGCGGCGGAGACTGACCCAGAAGAGAAGAAATCGTTGAATAAAGTCATTATTTTTGTTTTTTTGCATTATCGTAGCTTCATAACATTACGGTTGAACCACTGATGTCAAATGGACTGTTTTAACAATGTGCACTTTCGCACCGCGTAGTTCTAGGAACTAGCCAGCAGGGTCGTTTCTAGAGAACCAATTTCTCCCTCGGGCCGTTTTCCTGGTTGCATTTGCACTGGCGGCAGGAACTCTGAAGCGGCCGACAGCGACGTCTTTATTTGCGGCATTTACAAACATCAACAACCGGTGAATGAAGGATGGCGTGTTCTGAGCTGTTTTTGTTATGTCGTCGGTTTCGTGATACTGGAGATGGAACGTAAACGCACAATTTACGTGATTGAATGAGAATGAAAATCTGACTAAATCTATGACAACTTGTAGTGTTACATATCATCGAGGCTGAGAAAAGAACACAACGCTGTGGACAACAGGTAAATGCCGTTATCGCTGTTTTCCATGTTCGTGTAGTACATTTTTTTTTTTTTTTTTTTTACACATGGGTTTTTAAAAATGCCGGGTAGCCGGTGTTTCGTATGTGTTTGGCCAATCAGTGTACAATTATGTCACTGGTAGTTCCTGTAGAACTGTTTTAGACCCTACTCTGAAGTAGCTAAAGTAGTTCCCCCAATTGGAGTTCCTAGAACTTAATACGTTCCTTGTTCCTGCGGTGCGAATATGCCAAAAAGTGGGAACTTCCGCCAATAGTTCTAGGAACTATGGAAAAGTTCCTCCGGTGCAAAAGCGCCTATTAATTTCTCATCCTCATGTTTTTCCAAACCCGTAAGACACTTGTTCGTCTTTGGAACAAAAGTTAAGATATTTTTGATGAAATCCGAGAGCTTTCTGACCCTGCGTAGACCCTCTCGTGAATGGCGGCGGAGACTGACTCGGAAGAGAAGAAAACGTTGAATAAAGTTGTTATTTTTGTTTTCTTTGCGCACAAAGTATTCTTGTAGCTTCATAACATTACGCTTGAACCACTGATGTCACATGGACTATTTTAATGATGTCTTTACCAACTTTCTGGGCCTTGAACGTGTTAGTTGCGTTGCTGTCTATGCAGGGTCAGAAAGCTCTTGGATTTCATCAAAAATATCTTAATTTGTGTTCTGAAGATGAAAGAAGGTCTTACGGGTTTGTAACAACATGAGGGTGAGTAATTTTAATTTCTAGGTGAACTATCCCTTTAATCCATCGTAAATGGCAAAACCAATCTGCTTTTGAAGACCTAACTGAGTTGTGCGTCTGTGCTTTAGTAAAGAAACACTTCTACTGGAGCCAGAGAAGACTGTCCCACGAATCGAGACTCTGGAGCCAGAGAAGGTGGATGAAGAAGAGGGGGAGGGGAAGAAGGATGAGTCTAGCTGCTCTAGTGAGGAAGAGGAGGAGGAAGACTCAGAGTCTGAGAACGAAGCAGGTACCTGTTTGAAACATCGACCTTCACATACTAGCTTTGTGGTAATCTGTAAGGTCATTTACTTACTGTTTGTTTACTTTTTTCAGACAAGACCAAGTCTTCTGTTCCGTCAAGCATTTCCAATAGTACAGCTACACCTGTGCCTACTAGTATCACCGTCACGTCCCCAACTACCCCAAGCAACCAGGTGACCACCCCAACCTCACCTACCAAAAAGGTACATATTCCCCCCCCCTTGAACATGTTGTCCACCTTTCCCTCCACCCAGAATTCTCCTTGGCAATATCATTCATTCTTTATAGCATGTTTTCGAGCATGAGTCAGTAAGCAAGAAAGTTGCATCTGCAACTTTTCAGAATGAATGTTGTTGTCTTAGTTTCAAGGTGACACAGTGAAGGAGTTACAGATTCATAATGTAGCGTGGCTTCACGGTTGCAAAATACTAAAAAGTCAGCTGATCTACGTCTTATTCAGGATTGTCAGTGTGAAGTGAATTCTGGGACTGTGCACTCTACTTGAGAGGAGAGAAAATGTCCTCCACACCTCTTTACCATGTACCTGCTGCCCTCTGCTGGACAGCAAGGGAATTTCATTAAGGAGCCACACAATTTATTAGAAAACGTTATTGTTCCGAGCAATTCACCATAAACCAAATTTATTGTGACTTTATGTGATTAAATTGGGTTGTTGTTGAGATTTTAAATATTTTTTTAGTAAATATAGTTAAAAAAATCTTAAATTAAATAATTTTAATTAAGTTAATTAATTTTTTTCATAATTTGAATGCGGCTTCATTTAATGCTAGTTGGATTATTAAAATAGATTGACTTTTAATGACTTTTCAGATTCATAAACATTGCCTTTCAACTACTTGCACATTAAGGTATATATAATGTATTCAAAGAATTGAATTTCCAAGGAGACGTCCTTCCTGTAGTTTAGGTCTTCCTGTAGCTCAACTGGTAGAACATGGTGCTAGCAATGTGAGAGCCAAACTATGTCGAAACTGATTGTTACTACATAACCTACCCACAAACAAACAATGCCGTGTCATAATCTGTTTATGAGTGTTGAGAAGGTATTTTAACATCCAGGAAGTAATTTTTGTAGAAATGTATTTTCTGCCATCACAAGCTGATTTTCATCTGAGGCAAAAATTATAAAATAAAAATAAATAAAAACTAAAAACTAATAGTGAGCAGTTTTAGCAATTAATTTGAATAGTTTAATATTAATTAATTTTAATAAATGTATTAAAATCAAATTTAATTGTATTCAAATGCACATTGATTGCTATTCGTCAAGCGTTGTAGACTGGTGTAATGTAAAATCATTATTCTTTGTTTACTAATGTTTATTTTTTATATTGTTTTTTGTTCTCCAAGACAAATACTGTTATAAAAGTCTGCTTTTAAATTGCGTCTTAAACCCAAGTAATGGCAGGAGCTCTCCAAACATTGTATGCTGTGACTGGGGTTACATTTATTTGATCATTTTCTTTGCTGTCGCTTTCTCTCTGTCACTCGTGCATCGAGTATCTGTTTCTTTTGCTGCTGCTTTTTGATTTATTTCATTCAGGGGTTTTATTTCATTTATTTCAATCATCTGTTTTCTCTCTCTACTCATCTTTGCTGTTGTCTTGGATGGCTTTAGTCTGATAACATTACTGCCCTTGTGCCTGGGGGGGAGCCAGGCTGTCCTGCGTTGTGGCGTCAAGGCTTGCGCAAAACTGGCATTTCACTTGTGCCCAAAAAAGCGATGGTGAGGCCTCGGTGTGTTCAGCATTGTGATTCCTGCCCTCCTCTTCCCGCCCGTCCTATATGTCCCCCCACATGACCGTGTCCCTAACCAATCAGATAACTGCTTAATCCAAGACCATTTCCTCTTCCTGGCACTGGCTCACTGCATGGTGTTGTCGCTGTCAGTCGCAGCTGTGCCTGTGATGACGTGCTGTTTTCTGTTGAAAATCATTTGTGTTATAGTTTTATACCTGAATGTGGTGGACTAAATATGACACGGTGACTTCAGTGTTGTGTGTACTTTGATAAAGGTGAATTCATTTACTATTGACTCTAAACCCTAACAGGTCACCAAGATGCTGATGACGAGTTAGCAAAAACTAACATTTTGGTTGAAATCGGGCATGTTTGGTTTTGTCATCTGTGTTGTTATTCAGTATGCTCGCTATCTTAGGCCTAGTTTTCTTTTAAATAAACAATTGTAATACAAATTTGCATTTCTGAAGCAATGAAAACCACTAAATGGTTGGCCCCCATGTGTTTCCCTTGAAGTTTGTTTTTGAATTTTAGTAGCATTAGACCTGACCTTTGATTGATTCATTAAAATAGGAATTTATTTACTATGAAGTAGATATTTATTTTGGTCACACTTTTTTTTTTTTTAATGTCCAATTCTCGCTATTAACAAACCATTAAATATGACTTTTGCCTCAATAAAAACTTCTAATTTGCTGCTTATTAATAGTTAGTAAGGTAGTTGTTTAAGTTTAGGTATTGGGTATGATTAGGGATGTAGAATATGGTTATGCAGAATATGTGCTTTATAAGCACTAATAAACAACCAGTATGTTAATAATAGGCATGCTAATAAGCAACCAGTTAATAGTAAGATTTGGTCCATATACTAAAGTGTTACCTTTATTTTTTAAATAGCTTTTTTAATTTTTAAAACATTTTATTTGTTAGCCTTTATTTAAAAGAGATGGTCACACTTCTCATTTTTTAAAAACTATTAACTATGACTTTTGCCTCAAACTCCTAATTTGCTGCTTATTAATAGTTAGTAAGGTAGTTGTTATTATATTGTTGTATTATTATATGCTTTATAAATATTAATAAACAGCCAATATGCTAGTAATATGCATGCTAATAATCAGCTAGTTAATATTAAAAATTGTTACCTAAAATAGTTTTGTATTTTTAAATGTATTAAAATATTTCTATTTTATTTTATTTGTTTACTTTATTACCACTATTTAGCATTCCTATCTATAATTTTTTTTAATTAATTACAAATTTGTTTATTTATAAAATAATGTTTTTAATATTTATATTTATTGCACATTTTCTTTATTTTATTAAAATGTTTTTGTGTTTTTTAAAAATATTTACAATATACTATATATATTATTTTGTTGGCAGTTTAAAAATAAAGATTTATTTGTTTGTTTGACCTTTACATTTCCTGAAGATTGAGCTAGTGGATTTTGTGATTAGTTTAAACCATTTCAGAGCTTCAGCATAAATAGTGAGAACATCAAAAAACATCTGAAAACATCAAAATGTTGCCCAGCCCTACAGACCATTGCTCCCATATTTATGCCCTGCTTTGACCTGTCAGGCTGATCCGAATTTCCCGTTCTCTCGCGCACACGAACAACCCTATGTTGATTTACAATGTGTGCTCTCTGTGGTCTAGTAAATACCATCACTGCACAAGTGTGTGCTCTAGATATTCCTGTGATCAAAATATTATATGGTTGGAATATGGGCTTTTCAGATGTTGAAATTCCCTAAAACTGCATAAAGCAGTCTTGATGTGCTCCCAAAACTAACTAACTTTGGTTTTCCACTTGTATCCCTTTCTTTATTTGTGGTTTGTTCTCCTCAGGTGAGCACACCTGCAGGAAAGGTGTCTCCTAAAGAGGATGAGAGGAAGGACGAGTCTCCTGCATCATGGCGACTGGGCCTAAGGAAAACCGGCAGTTACGGAGCACTGGCAGAAATTAGCACAACTAAAGAGGCACAGAAAGAGAAAGACACAGCTGGGGTGATGCGCTCGGCCTCTTCTCCTCGCCTCTCATCTTCACTGGACAATAAGGACAAGGAAAAGGTCTGCTGGAATTTAGTTGTTTAATTTGGGGTGAAATATTCCTGTAAGCCTTTAACTTGGAAGAAAGAGTTGTTTGCATTCAATTCTTGAGTTCATTTTACACTCTTGCTTCCAAATTGACCCACAACATGTCCTCTTCACAGGAGAAGGAGAAGACACGCCTGGCGTATGTTGCACCAACCATCCCGAGGAGACACGTTAGCACATCAGACATCGACGAGAAGGAAAACAGGTAAAGAACAGTAACTTATTTGTGAATTTGTGAGAGCACCTCCTGCTGCTCCATGTTGTGTGTTGCAGAATGAGAATCACAAGCTGAAGTGTAGCATGTTTTTGTGGCTTGTGCAGCACATTCATGTTGTACGTGAGAAGAATATTACTGAAGATGCTCAGATAGTGTCCCCTGTACTCTCATATGTCTTCTATTAGTTTTTCTCCAACTACTCTAAACGATATTTCAATAGAAGTGAGTTAGTTTAGTATTGTATTAGATTTATCTGGAATCGGAGGTACTATTTGTAGCATGTGGTTCTCAGGGATTCGGCTGCTAGTCTGGTACGTAGTGGCTCGTACACCAGGAGACGCTGGGAAGAAGACCTGAAGAACAGCGACGGAACCGCCTCACAAAACAGAACCTCCAGCTATCAGCGCAGGTTAGCTTTTATTCTAGTAACAAAATTGGTTTTACTGGTTAGGACTTTCAAAGAGATGGGCAAAAGTCAGTTGCTGTTTCCTGCTGCTCTCTGAGATGCTTCTGGCGCCTTTATCTTGTGTTATTATAACTGCTTCAATCGGCTTTAGTTTGCGTGAGACGCTTTGATTGTAATTCTAACAGTTTTAATATTACCGTTCCATTATTGTAGGTTAGATACATAACTTAACTAACAGCTAACATGAGTAGAACTGTAGAAGTGCGTTAATCTTGGCTCCCTGTCATTGTACATTCTTTTAGTTAGTCTTTTGAGCATGCTAGTCATTTTCCAAATGCATGCGCCTGTCTAAAACAGAGGTTTTCAAATGTTTTAATGCCAAGATCCCACAAACCTGGTTATTACCTTTCACGGAATTAAAGTATATATATATATATATATATATATATATATATATATATATATATATATATATATATATATATATATATATATATAATATATAATATATATATATATATATATATATATATATATATATATATATATATATATATATATATATATAAATTACTAAAAAAACAGAGGCAGCTATATTTTCAAAAACAATTATGATGTTAGATTACATGTTAGATTGTCTTTATTTACACTATCGTTTGGGGTCAATAAGGTTTTTTTTTTTTTTTAAGAAATTAATATTTATTCAGCAAGAATGCATTAAATTGATTAAAACTGACAGTAAAGACATTAGCATTGTTACAAAAGATTTATATTTCAAATAAATGCTGTTCTTTTGAACGTTCTATTAATCAAAGAATCCTGAAAAAAAAAATTATGGTTTTCACAAATATAGAAACAGAATAGTCTTCAGTGCTGATAATAAGTTATGTTTCTTGAGCACCAAATCAGCATATTAGACTTCTGAAGGATCATGTGACACTGAAGACTGGAGAAATGATGCTGAAAACTCAGCTTTGCCAACAATTAATTACTTTGTAAAAATATATAAAAATAGAAAACAGTTATTATAAAATGTAATAACATTTCACAACATTACTGTTGTACTGTATTTTTATTTAATTAAATGTAGCCTTGGTGAGAATTACAGACTTCTCTCAAAAACATAAAAAAATCTGACCGACCCCAAACTTTTGATTGATAGTAAGTTCAAGTCATTAAGTCAAAACTCTATGCAGATTTGTTGTTTTTTTTTAATACAGTTTCATGCTAGAGCTGTCAATAGAATGAAAAATAATCTGATTAATGAATATCATGATTTCCGATCAGTCTTTAGAAAGCAAATTGTGACAGTACTTTATTTAAATGTCTTAAATTATTAAATATACACATTTCATTAATATTTAGACTTAACATGCTGACTTTGATAGACATTTAGTAAACTTTCCTCAAATTTTCTCTAGTTTGAAAACCCTGGTGTAAAAAATGAATGCATCCCAAGCCATCCAAATGACCCGAGCGCTTGTGTCATTGTGTAACGATGAATGTGCATGACTGCACTTGTGCCGCCTGGTTTGGTTTCGTACTCTGATAACACAAAAAGCATGCTGGCGTGTTGGATCTTTATTTTAAAGCATGATTATGGTTTCTAAATAACAAGTTGTTTCTATTTTTATGTCTAGTGAAGTTATTGATGGTTAATTGATTTATTTATATCCCAAAATATGACTTTATATGAAACCGAGCCCCCCACAAGCCAGTCAGTGCTTCAGACATACATGTAACGTTTTGTCTATATGTGTTCATGTTTGTCCGCCCCCTGCTAACTCACCTCTTTCACCCCGCCACACCCACACGGCAGTACGTCTCACACGCAAGCGTTAGGCCGCACGTCTAGCTCTCGCGACCTGCCCGCCAAATCCTCTTCTGCCTCCAGCCTGGAACCTAACAACTCTAAAGCCTGGCAGCAGCCTTCCTCCTACTCCCAGTCTTACAGCATTCACCGCAGGTACCTGCCTGAGCACTGCCCAGCAAACACACACACACACACACTCTCTCTCTCTCTCTCTCTCTCTCTCACTCTCTCTCTCCATGTCCTCCATGTGTCTTTGTGTTCCCCACACGTAGGTTCTTTGCCATTCTTGCTGTCTGGGGATTTATTTGCTTATGGGGTGTATAGTTTTACTGTACATTAGAATGGACTAAATATAGTGCTGGGCGATATATTGAAATTTCAGTGTTTTCGCCAAAGTTGATGAGATGCCTAGAGTACCTGTGAAATCTCACAACTGACAATTTAATATCAATTTTGATAAAACAGCTAAATCTACCTTCAGTTAAGGAGAAAATTCAATCAGATATTGCCAAATATAAAGTCTTAATTTAAATATTTTTCAGATGAATAAACAGTAAATAAAAATCAAAGATGCTAGTAAAGTAAATAGGCTAGTGCTTGAAAATTACATATAGAACATTGTTAGAAGTATATGAAAAAGACGTCTTTATATTGCCCAGCTCTAAATTTAATTTGGTTATTTTATTTTTTGCTTGTGTTTTTATATATATATATATATATATATATATATATATATATATATATATATATATATATATATATATATATATATATATATATATATATATATATATATATAATATAATATAATTTTTTTTTCTTTTTCTTTTTCTTTCTTTTTTTTTTTCATTTTTGCATTATGGACCTGGCTCAGGTTTGTTTCTTTTTGTAGTTTTGTTTTTTGTTTAGTTTTACTTTGCTTTGCTTTGTGGTGTTTTTTTTTTGTTTGTTTGTTTTGCCTTTCTTTGCTTTTTGTTTTGCTGTTTTTTGTTTTGCTTTGCTTTGGTTTTTTGTTTTGCTTTGTTTTTTGTTTTACTTTTTGCTTTGCTTTGGTTTTTTGTTTTGCTTTGTTTTTTTGTTTTACTTTTTGCTTTGCTTTGCTTTGCTTTCCTTTGCTTTGCTCATTATGGACCTTGTTCAGGTTTTCAGAATGAGGGAACTCTTTCCTGTTTTCTCCTGTTGTACTTCTTATGAGACTGATCTTTCTCTCCTCTTATCTTTGGTTTTTTCCCTTGATTGTCGTCTGTGTTGCTGTAGCGGGTCATTTGGAAGGAGGCAGGATGATGCTTTAAGTTCTACTTCTTCCTCCACCTCCACAATAACGACCTCCACCTCCTCTGTTACCTCACCCACCGGACACCGCAGCCTGCTGTCCAGGTACGAACACACACAGCTAATTAAACATCCAAAACTAAACACTCAGAGTAGGTTCTGTTAGTAAATTGTGTCAATGCGTAACAGGTACTGGGCAGAAGAGATTACGGACAAGGAAAAGGAGAAGGAGAAAGAGTCAGCCACGGTCATCCCCACAATCAACACTGCAGCCACCACCACTACCACCTCCACTACTGGAACTGTACTGGGCTCTGACGGACGAGAGAGACGCAGGTACACACACACACACACACACACACACACACACACACACACACACTGCAACAAGTTATCACTGAGAGCATTATTTACATACTGTACACTTAATAAGCAGATGCATTAAAATTGTACTGTCAGGATTTACCAAAGATGCACAGTGAAGAATTGGCACTGAAAAGGCATGGACAGATATTTTTGTGCCTGACCTTATTGAGTATGCATTTGTAGGAGTTTCCCTTTCAGACACAAAATTTATGGGAGGAGAGTATTAAAATGAATCATGCAACGCGATTTACTAACGTTTGCGGTCGTCAAATTACTGGTATTTTCGGCATTATTTAACGCCAAAAAATCATGTCTTAAAGCAGGCGGTAATTTGTGCTGCTCTTGTTAGATTGCGCTGGTCATTATGGAAATGATCTGGCTGTGTCTGTTTTCTTTAATGTGTGCAGTGTCAGTAAATCACATGCAGAATTTCCCCTCCCATCGGAGCTTTTATGGAATTGTGCTCTTAACGCTAATTTGCCTTGAGTAAATCTGGCCCCTGGTTTGGTAATTTAAAGATGTTCACTCAAAAATGAAAATTGTCATCATTTACTTATTATAAATAATAATTATAAGTTATTATAAATCCATTAAACTTCTGTTCATCTTCAGAACTCATATTTTTAATATTTTATTTTTAAATAACTTTTGTCGATCCTTTGAAAGTCCATGCAACCAACATTTTCAGGTTTCAAAAAGTTCTAAAAGACATTGTAAATGTAATCCAAATTAATTGAGTGGTTTAATCCAAGTCTTCCGAAAAGACATGCTCAATTTACATGAATAACAGGTTTAATTTCTTCTTTTATTTATAGACTTCATGAAATATGGTAAATGAAAGCTCAACAGTACTTCACATACAAGAATAAACCTCATTGGTTTGTGCATGCCAAGCAATCATATTTGAGATTCAGTTTACTTCAGTTTACCACATTTGATGTGAAAAAAAGTTAGTGTTTTCAAATAATGACCTCATTTATTGTCATAGCCAAATTCTTCATTAAATTAATTTTAATAATAATAATAATAATAATAATAATAATATAAACCCGAATTGAGAATTTATCAGCTGTATTTTTATTATTATTATTTTTTGTAAAATACATTTTTGTCCCTTTGACAGTGGAATTATTAGGATAAGAGCAGCAGAAGATACAAAAGATGTTTTCTTCAATAGGCAATTTTTTGTCTTTTATTTAGATTCTACGTGTCAACATTTAAATTCAGTTTAAACAATGTATTATGTTGCAGCTCCTAATAAAGTAAGAACTGTCTTATCTCATTAAAGCTGCCTTGAAGAGCCTCAATTAAAGTGCATGTTGCTTCAGCTGTCGGTGTGACAACATTTAACTGAGAGGATTTTGTTTCTTTGTGTTGTGTCTGTAGATCATACCTCACCCCTGTGCGTGATGAAGAGTCAGAGTCTCAGAGGAAAGCCAGATCCAGACAGGCGCGGCAGTCCAGGAGGTCCACACAGGCAAGTCTAGACAATCATCTAAACACCTCTGCGGGAAGTCTCTCTAATAATAGACAGAATCACAGTGCTGTTTACAAATGATTTTTTTCTGAGATTTTCTTGGTTTTTACTTGTGTTTTGGGATATGCTTTCTTGGAATTTATTACATCCTGAGCTCTGCAGTGTGGCAGGGATTTATGGGAGTTTTTACCCATTCAAAAGCAAGGCCATGTTTCCTCATTGGTTGTGACTAGGGGCTCAACATAAAACACCATAATAGAATATTTACCTAAATTATGTATTGCATAATAATGTGGTAATACCTGAATGTGAAGAGTGAAAAATGTCTTCAATTGGGTGAAGCTGTTGTAAAATGAAAATGCCCTTCTGTGACAATTTACAGTGTACATGTAAAATTTTCTACTTGATTTTATTATTATTAAAATGAATATTTAATTGTATAATATTATAGTAAAGATTAAATATAAAAATATTGTAAAATATTTAAATTATTATTATTAAAGTATATATATATACACACACACACACACACACACACATATATATATATATATATATATATATACACACACACACACACAAGCCATATAATGATTGTAACATGCTGAAACATATTAATATCATAAACATAACTTGTAGCTTATTAACTTATTAACATAGCAGTCTATCGATTAGCGTTAATCAACTGCTCATAAGGTATTAAACTGCTTAAAAATATATTCCAATACTTTCTCGCGCAATTCTATCGTTGGGTAATTATATCTCTATATATCTGTATCTGTATATTAACTGCGGGTATCAGTGAGCCCGTTATTAATATGCAGGGCATTGAAACCGCTTTTGAATGCGCTTGCGTGCGACCGTTATACTTTCACTTTTGAGATTCGCAATCACATCTTTATACTATGGAGTGGCAGAATTTACCACGCATTTTACAAGATTAGATGTTTGTCAGTGGTGCTCATGATCTGCAGATCATTCGCCATCGTCCTATCAGTCATCTCTCCTTACTCTGTTGCTGGTAAGTGAAATTGCATGTACTGTAATGTAACAGGCTACTGCTAGCATGCGGCTAACCATATGTCTCTTTAGTGGCTCCGTAGAACACGTTATTCATTTTCCGTGCCTTTCCTGGTACAGATTCAGCACACCTCTAACCCAGTCGGGGATATTTGTGGTCCGCAAAGAACTCTTATTTGACATCGTTCTTAGTTGCAAGTCTACAGTGTGCACGTGAGACAATGTGTTCTTCTGTTGTCTTTGACAGCTTTTAGGTGCGTTATTGGCAGCGCTACCCTCTGTTTACGCGTCACCACCACATCAGCACTGAAAACATGGGAAACTTTTTAAAAAATAATCGCACAACCTATTTGATACTCTATGAATAAATCTACTAATCGAATATTCGAAAATTGTGACCCATCCCTAAAATATATATATATATATATATATATATATATATATATATATATATATATATATATATATATGTGTATATATATGTATATATATGTATATATGTATGTATTTTAAACATAATAATAAATAAACATTTTATCATTGATATATTTTTGTATATATAGATTTTAACCCTTTGACCTTTTTTTTGTTTTTTTTCAGGGTGTGACCTTGACTGATCTCCAGGAGGCAGAGAAGACCATCGGTCGCAGTCGCCCCGCATGGCCTCGAGAAGACGAGAAAGAAGAGAAGGAGAAACAGGACAAGGAGAAACAGGAAGAGAAGAAAGAGACAGAGACCAAGGAGGATGACTACAGGTCACGCTACCGCAGCTTTGAAGAAGTGAGGAAAACTCCTTCCTGTTCCTGGTCACAGAGACCAGCACAGTTTGTGGAATTCTAACTAGCAATCGAAGCTTGTATGTCAAATGAGTTTTTTTTTTTTTTTTTTTTTTTTTTTTTTTTTTTGTCCTCCAGAAGTACCGGAGCACCTCTTTGGCCTCGACCACCACGGCCTCCTCCACCCTGCCCTCCTCTTCGTCTAGCAGCTCCTCTTCTCTGTACAGCACCTCCTCTCTGAACCGGCCCAACAGCCTGACCGGTCTCACTTCTACCTACAGCCGCACCACACGTGACACCGAGAGAGGTACGGCACACAAATAGTCTCATGAAGTAATGTCCAGGACCTGTTTAACCCAAACAAACGAATACATTTTATGCATGAAAAGAATGAACTTGCCTGATTTTGGAAAATTAAGTATTTCTTGTGACATGAAAGTTTACAAAACTTCCCCCCAGTGCAAATTTACTTCATTGTCATGAAAACGTCACAATGCAAAATGCAATATCTGTATTGCCACTTTGAGTCGAGTGACATGGCACAGGAAGGAACATGAGAGATAGGGCTTTGAGGCGTTACAGGAAGACAGGAAGTTCCTGTAGTGTGGTTGCAGACTGCCTAAGCCAAGCTTCAGTTTGCAATCATGTGGTAGCTAACTTTTATTAATAAGAGGATTTTTGCCATTGTTTATTTGCAGAAACCCTTGACAATAAGAAACACGTTTTCTTAAAGGCTCATGTACCCCACCGTTCAAAATGTTGCAGCAAGGTTTTTTTTGTTTTGTTTTGTTTTTGAAAAATGTCTTTTATGTTTAACAGTGCTGCACTAATGTGATTATTAAACTTCAAAAGGCAATGATTTCAGTAAATAAATGTAAGTGCTGCACGTTCAAAGTTAAATTATGTTTCAAAGCAGATGGCATTAAATGAATACTGCACATTTCTGCCAATCGATTGCTTAGAGTTGATGAATTATGGCGATGTTTACTTTAGGGTTTTTATTTTTAATATGCTGTAGATGTTTTTAAGAGTTTATATTTTAGCTCCTCTGTGTTTTTGCTGATAAGGTTTTTTTTTTATAATTTTTTTTTTATCTGTGCCTGAGTCTGTTTAATTAACATTTTGTCTGTTTGTTTTCTCTTTTTGTTTAAAAAAAACACTTGACCCTTTAAGTCTTTCACTCTATTTGTTTTCTAACTACTTGTTCTCTTCAAAAAAAAAAAAGGCCTCTAACGCTAGCCGTTTCTATTCTGTCTATTTGTTTTCTTTTTATTTATTATATAATTAACAAAAAAAAAACTTTGATACTTATACTGCGTTAAGCTAACTGAGACTTGTCATAGCACTTACATATTGCTCTTTTGTTGATTTTGATTGCTTCCATTGTCTTCATTTGTAAGTCGCTTTGGATAAAAGCATCAGCTAAATAACTAAATGTAAATGTAAAATAATCTGAGATACATGATTTATTTTGAGATTTTATGGATTTATTCTGTAGGGTCATTAATTTGCAAGTTTTAAAAAAGGTCTAATGTCTTTGAGTTTTTGTTTTTTTAAACTCAGCTGATACCCTGAATCATTCTAACATGCTGATTTCAAGAAACATTTCTTATCATAGTTAAAAACAGTTGTGCTAGGTAATATTTCTCTGGAAACCATATTTTTGTACATATTTTCTTTTCAGGATTCTTTGAATAGAAAGTTCAAAAGAACTGCATTTGTTAGATTTTTTACATTTGACATAGATTTTTTTACTTTACTGTAACTTTTGATCAATTTATTGCATCCTTGCAGAATAATAGTATTAATTTCTTTGGGGGAGAAAAAAAAAATCTTACTGAACCCAAACTTTTGAATGGTAGTGTATTTGAATTTGAAATATTTTATATTAGTTACATTCTTCATCATAAAACAGACTTTATTGCAGAATACTGGTATTAGATTTGTTTTATTGTTTAGTGTTAATTCATTTTCCAACATTTATTTTATTCCATTAGCTCAGCCAGAATTTCCAGCAAAGTCCTGGAGTTATATCCTTCCCATAAATAAAACAGGGATTTTTGCTAATGGTTTGTGCATATTCATAATAATCTGTTGTGTATTCATAAAAAAACATGTCTATTTTCTGACCAGAGTCTGATAGAAAAGAAAAAGAGGACGACAAGGACGCTGAAGACAAATCTCAGCCACGCTCTATACGCGACCGCAGACGACCTCGAGAGAAAAGACGCTCGACTGGAGTGTCCTTCTGGACCCAGGATGTAAGAAACTTTTGCACCCTCACCCGAACTCACTCTGATACAAAAGACATCATGGAAGCTTTACAATCAGGCTCCAGTTTGTCTCCAGCCATGATGATTATAAATATATAAATATTTCCGATTACTTGCTTCTGACTGGGCAATTGCAGCTGGCCAGGAAGAAAAGTTACCTGCCAGCTGGTCATTAACTCAATTTTATTTTCATGCCAAAGCATTTGTGCATTTGGTGATTAATTTGTAAAATTTTTGAACTTGAAATGCGTTTCTTTGTTACAGAGCGACGAGAACGAGCCAGAGCAGCCATCAGACTCAGAAGGCAGCACTAAAGGAGAGCCTCAGGTGAACATCATCTCACTTACAATGCATCTACTATTAGTTAGTTTAAAAAAAAAAACAACTTATCAAGTTGGCCTGTTTTTGAAGGACTTTGAGGTTCTTTCTCTGTCTTTCACCTTGTATAGTCAAAGAACAGATTGACTTTCCTTCATGTTTGGCAGGACAAACAATTCACTCACATTACTGTTTGTCTGCTGACCCCGTCCTCCCTCTTCATCTTCCTGGAATTGTCCCAGCAGCATTAGTCATCTTAAAAATGAAAGTCAGCCTGATTCACAGCCCGCCGACTGTCACCTATTATAGGAATAGTTAAGGGTTCAGTTCCTGGCTGCAGAAATCATGCTTCCAGCGATAAAAGAAACTACGTGGCTAGTCACATGAGCCACACTTAGTGTGTACTTAAACTGTTAGTATTGGTGTGACTGGGGTGATATTGTGAGTCCAGTGAGGATAAGATAAATATCCTGCGTCAACATGATCCTGGAAACCGATCACACGCAGTTGGGCGGAAAACTGGGAATGAGGGATTCAAAAGTGACAATTTATGTGAGTCAGGAAGGTCAAGAAACAAAGAGTGGGATAAAGCTTTGTTGTTGACTGTTGGGCCAGTGGAAGAAGAACAGGAAATGTTTTACGCTTATGGAAGAAAACATTACAACCTCTTATTACGACACTTTTTCAAGTGTGCTTGTTACTGCATGGCATCCAGGTTTAAATTTAGCACAGATATTGCTGATTAGATCTAAAGATCAGTTTTTGGTTGAATGTTTCCAAATGATAAGTGTTCAGCGGGCCGCAATATGAAAGAAAATCTGATGGGGTCTGCGGGTTCTTTATGAGACAGCTGTTTTTTTTATGTTAGCTTACAATAGTGCACATTTCCTCTTTGTGTGCTGTTCTGTATTGAAAAGAAAGTTCTAAGTGCTTCAGTGTGCTTCCAGGGCAATCAGCTAAAGGAAGTGGGCTGCGCTGTCACATAGGTCATTGCCTGAGAGCTGCTCACAGCCCAGGCTCTGAGCTCCAGTTGTATTCTCAACTTTATACTGGCTCCCGGCCCAATAGCGAGCAATGAGAACAGATGAGGGAAGGTTTTGGTTATGTTTAGGATGGAATACTATTTGACTGCATTTTTTAAATAAAGAATTATATATATATATATATATATATATATATATATATATATATATATATATATATATATATATATATATATATATATATATATATATATATATATATATATATATATATATATATATGAAACTACGAGCAAGTGTTTAATAAGAGTTTGTGTTTGATAAATTTATTCAATTTCTGTATATTTCCGACTTTTTGAAGGGCACAGGTAAATATGACATTAAAATGGGTTTGTGTGAAGATTGTTTTAAGTTCACTTAAATTAGTAGTAGTTTTTATTTTTTTTTATTTATTTTTTTTTAATCTAATAAATGTTAAAATTGATAGCTCTCAATTATACTGTAATGTTGAATGGCTATAGTCAGTGGTTAAATATTATGAAAAAAAGAACAATTTCCTAGAGACATCAGTAGTATTGGTAAAAAAAAAAAGAAAAAAAAAGATGCCATTAAACAAATATTAAAAATACACTGTCTTTATTTTGTTTCTATATGAATTTGAAGATTGCATGTGAAATTATTGTAATATAAAAGTATATTTCCCAAAAGTATATTTACCAACCAAAAACTAATGTTAGGTGGGATTAATCGCGATTAATTTCAGAAAAAAAATGTGTGATTTTATTTTTTTTATCTATCTATCTATCTATCTATCTATCTATCTATCTATCTATCTATCTATCTATCTATCTATCTATCTATCTCTCTCTCTCTCTCTCTCTCTCTCTCTCTCTCTCTCTCTCTCTCTCTATATATATATAAATATATATATATATATAATCAATCTCTATCAGCAGTCCAATTGAATAAGATAAGACATGAGAGAAGGTAATCTTTGTAGTTCATAGGCATGAATATAAATTTTTCTAATTAAAATCAGCTCTAAAATATTTCATCAGCTAAAAATCGGTGTCTCTATAAAATGATTTTTAAAAAGTTTTTTAAACGTGTAATTACATAGGACTGGAAACATTAAAAATTAGTCTTTTGTAAGGTGAAAGAGCTATTATTACTCGTTCATTTGCCACACACATCAAGTATCATTGCCTTATGGGATACGGTGTCTCACATCATGTGCTGTGGTAGAATACTGCACATTTTGTCAAATGGTAACAGTCCCATGCATGTGCAATATTATATTGTGCACAGTATGCATACTGCATACCTAATAACTTCCAAAAATAGTAGTTAGTATGCCATTCCAAGCTCAATCCAATACCCTGTGTGTGCTCTGAGCAGCTGGGGAATAAGATCAGACCCAGAAGTCTTGGCTGCTGATCAGGAATTCATGAAGAAAAGCCCAGCAGGGCTGAGAGGTCTCAGAGCTCAGAGAAAGAAAAAAGCGCGGGGAGGAGGGAATGATGACCAAAGTCCTTTTACTTCCACCTTGATAAATGTGACAATGGCGTTGAAGTCGAACCTTTTGAAGCATGACTCTTATTTGGACAAAATCAAATGGATTACACCCAGATGTCTTCAAACACGTCCTTTACTGTAGAGCGGTAAATGATAGATTGCAGACCCGCGCAGACTCATTAAATAGCAGCATTAAGCAGGCCATCAGAGCCAGGAAAGAGAGCGTCACACCATCCCAGACTAATTGATAATCTGCATTCTAGACGCTCTGGTAGTCTAAACACTAGACAGACAGACACACTAAATGCATTATGAGCATGTGATTGATTAACAGAAGGTACAGACTTTGTAATAACTTACTCTCTCTCTCTTTTCACATCCACAGAGCGACAGACTATCCAGGTATGTATCCCAAAAGCACCAGGTCACTTAAGATCAGCTGAGAACACAGAAGGATAATATAAGTAACCCTCTTTTTTTCTCCCTCAGGAACGACCCTGTCTCTACTAGCACTTCCTCCCTCGACCGTTACGAGTCTTTGAGTAGCCGTGGCATTGGGGAGAGCCGGCGACCGTACTCGCGCTTCGAAAGAGACGACACCACTGATTATAAGAAGGTACTAACTTTCTGCTATATGATTAGGCCTGGTTAAATAACGGCTTCTTCACCGGTTGAGTGTTTACCCAACATGCTCTTTCCGCTTGCAGCTTTATGAGCAGATTTTAGCTGAAAATGAGAAGTTGAAAGCTCAGTTACGTGATACAGAGCTGGAGCTGGCAGACATGAAACTGCAGCTGGAGAAAGCCACACAGGTGAGATCCTGTCCAGAATTCATTTTCAGAGAGACTTCTTATGAAATGATGGAAAGTTTGTCTATATCATCTGCACTCAAAGAGGCACCAGTATTTTTATTTTATTTTATTTTATTTTATATTTTTTATTTTATTTTATATTTTTTATTTTATTTTATTTTATTTTATTTTATTTTATTTTATTTTATTTTATTTTAATAATGAGCGTAGAAAAAACCACCAACAATTCATTCTTTAACATTAAAATTAATCATGATAATGATAATACTCTAACACTCCTTTGTTGCATCAGACACAGTTGCCACTGTCCTGGAAAACCTAGAAATATGCGTGAATATTTAAGTATGATTTCTAGATAATGAAATGAAATAAGATGAAATAAAACAAAATAAGCAGCTTTGTCTTTTTTTTTTTTTTTTTTTTCTTTGATTGCCTAAAAATATTTATACTGTAATTTTAATACTGTCACAGTGTTGTTGCATTTGTCATGGAAAACCTGGAAAGACCTTAAAATGGGAATTTAGATTCAAAAGAATAGAAATTACTAGAATCATTCGATTGAATAAATAAATTAATTCAAATTAATTGTAATAATTGTCTTACTCTCACTACTTTGTTGGATCAGACAGAGTTGCCACTCTCCTGAAAAACCTAGAAATATGAGTGAATTTTCAAATATGATTTCCAGACAGTAAAATAAAATGAAATACATTTAAATAAAAAAAATAAATAAATAAAAAAAATTGTTAATTTAATTGTTAATTTATACTATCATTTTAATACTGTCACAGTGATTTGTTGCATCGGTCATGGAAAACCTGGAAATATCTTAAAATGGTTCAGCCCGGGAAGAGAAAGAATAGAAATTGCTAGAGTTACTCAGTCAAATAAATAAATTAATCTGAATTAATCCAAATAAATCCAACCAATATGATTCCAGGCCAGAAAAAGAAAGAATAGAATAGGCTAGAGGCTTTTTTGATTGCAGTTTCTTTAAAATGATTAAAAATTAATAATGATCATAAAAAGAAAAAAAATGCTGAAAATTACAAATGATTTGAAATGCCGTGTTGTGTTGTTTGTGTTACAGAGGCAGGAGCGCTTTGCTGATCGGTCACAGCTGGAGATGGAGAAAAGGGTAAAAACAACTGTTAACTTGAATTTGTTGTCTCATGTTGAGTTTTCAGTGTATCGAATCATCTTTCACCATCCAAGTTAATGTGCCATAGCAGTGGATGAGCAGGTGTACTTCAGACTAATGCAATGATGGGGCACTGAATCCATAAAGCCCCATTATATCAGCACATCTCAGCTCAAAATCTGAGATTTTGGAGATGTTTACAAACTGATCTAGATTAATGCTGAATTCTGGCATGAATTCTGGTTTGTAACTGTTCCGCACTGGTTTATGTCTGAAGGTTGCAGGCAGGTCTCAGGCTCAGCTGGGTGCTTTGGGTAACGTTTAACCTGAATTTAAAGTGTTTACAGCTCTGCTACTGGCTGATTCACATGCCTCTCACGGCCCAAGGGATTGGAACCAAACCCCATCAGCCAATCACAATCCCTCTTTCACTCTTTTTCTTTAAATTGCTAAAGCGGCACACCTTTCCAGACTTGAAAAGAATAATGTACCATGTGAGATATAGAGTATGGTGTGGTTTCTCTTTCAAACATTGTATCTGCATGTGTGTGGAGCATCATCTTTGTGTGAAAATCATTCCAAAACTACTTTGCTTTTTTGGTCCCTGTTACATCCATTTACAGTATTTAACGTAATTCATATTTGTTAATTATGTAAAAACTTTTAAAATATTTTTTAATTAGATTTTTTAATTTTTTAAATATTTATTTTATTTGTATGATTTATATTGTATTATATAATTTTTACTAATAAAATACAATTATTAATATATTTTTTTACAAATTTTAATTGCACTGTGCAGTTATTAAGTCTCTTAATGTGCTCAGACCAGACTGTATTTCTAGCTCTTGATCTGCTTCACAAAGCAGTGTGTGGTTCCCTTCACTTTGTTCTCTTCTCTCTCTGTTTTGACATTCATTCACCTGATGCATCCATGATTCTGTGTGTCTATCTTTCTTTGTTTGCAGTGGTGGTGAATCATGCAGTTGTTTGTGTGTTTTATGGGCATGTGTGCTAACTTGTCTATGTGTGTGTGTCTGCAGGAAAGAAGAGCTTTAGAAAGGAAGATCTCTGAGATGGAGGAGGAACTGAAGGTACTACTTTTTGTTTGTGTTTTTGGAGTGTGTGTTGTGTGTATCACCATTATAAACATCAGTAAAAATGAAAAATTATTTTATTCAGACTTTGTAAAAAAGAGTTTATATGGCTAAGTATGCTAGCATATAGATTACCTCAATTATAACAGACATGGACTAAAAGCTACAAAACTCTTTGTTTTGTTTGGTCTTTAAGGCTCATATATGAGACTGAATTTTTTGTTGTTGTTCATTATATTATATCTGCTTCATAATGAGTGTGATGTGTGCCAAGTTTACCTGTTTCAGCCATATTGTTATATTGTACGTTCTTTCTAATTTCTTTTCTAACATAAATATCCTAAGACAAGTTGGCTCTTGTGTAAACGTTTGTTTGTGGTGACTACTAAGAATTTAATGTTAAAAGTCGTGTGTGTGTGGAAGGGTAGCAGCATTTAATGTGTTTTGAGGTTATGTAAAACATTTTCTCTAGCCTTTGGTTTGCGTGTTTTAAATCTTGCAGTGACATAATTGATTTCTTTATTTCAGTATTACAGTGTTCACCGCTGAATTCACCCCATTTCTTAAGAGTGTATTTGTGTGCATGTGGTTCTATACATGAAACTATACATTGAGGACAACAGGACAATATGTCCACCGAATTGAGCTACATCTGGCAAAAATTTGACGATGTCTGAGGATGTCCTCATTTCTAAAACCAATAGATTTTTATAACTTAAATTTTATATATACACATACATACACACACACACACACAGCTATTTATTTGTATATTATTATTATTTATTTTATTTATTTATTATTATTTTTGGTTAGTCTAGCAGTGGTTCAAAACCTTTTACTCCAAGGGCCCCTGTTGTCAAAGATAATATTTGAAGGCCCCCCAAGATATTTTGGTTATTTTTTATAATGAGCTGCTTGTTTAAGGAGAAAAAAAAAAAAATTAAATAAATATATATATATATATATATATATATATATATATATATATATATATATATATATATATATATATATATATATATATATATATATATATACATATACACACACACACACACACACACACAAAAACTAGTGGTAATATATTAAAATTCCATAATTTTAAATCTTTCCATAACTAATGTTATTCAGTCTACTTTTTCTTTCTTTTTTTTTTTTTTATACATTGCCAATGAAATTGCTAGTTATTTATGGTTATAGTTTTTTTATTATAGTTATTTTGTACTCACACATAGCAATTTCTACCCGATTAAAAATGTTAGAGCTTGAAATAACTAGAAAAAGTATATTTATTTAAAAAAAAAAAAAAATCATGACATTTTAGAAATGTCTTTTCAGGTCTAGAAATCACACTTGTAAAATCCCCTCATATATCCAGGTTTTCCAAGACCATGAGGAACCCAGTTCTAAAAAAAATAAAAATGGCTTTTAAGGGAACAAATATTAAAAATAATAAATGATGTCAGCTAATGTCTTGATTTTTAGCTGTTTTAGCTTTTCAAGTTTTCCATTTTTTGTTTTATTTTATATAATTTTAAACCATCTTAGTGCCCACTTGGAAGTGTGCTGAAGTCCCCAGTTGGCCCCGACTCTCTAAAAATAGATATCTATTAAATGTCCCCATTTATAGCCAAGTAAGTGTTTGTATGTGTCTGTCTGATTTTTCCTTTTCAGTTTCATTGAATTATTTTTGAGATCCCAATTTTTCCTCCTCCAGTGATCTTTCGTTCACTTTAATAGATTACGTTATTACATTATTCCTTTATTTTTGTCTGATGTCTATCATCTTCTCCTCTATCGTTCTCTCTCTTTCTCTGTCTGTATTTCTGTCTCTCGTAGAATCTTCCTCAGGTAAAGCAGGTGCAGTCTCTGCGTCAGTATAACGAGCGTTTGCAGGCAGAGAACAGGGCGCTGGCCCGCGTGCTCTCCAAAATCTCGCAGGGCTGCAGCCACCTGCCAGCCGCAGACCTGTAGACCCGCCCCCACCTCCCCTTACACCCCTCCTCATGCTCCATTCAGCTCCGCCCACGCCCATATAAAGGCAGGTGCCAGCCTGTGTCTGAGCTGATGCTCCGCCTCCCTTTTTGGGGCTTTTTTTTATTTTAAACACAGTACAGTTATTGCTAAAAATGGCTACAAAATACTGTACATTTTATTATGTATTATCAGTATTAAAATGTGTCGTCATTAAAACATTAGAATAATGTGACATGCTTCTTTAATTAAAATAATTTTAATTAATTAAAAATGAAAACACTAATAATTTTTACCCAGATTTTTATGAATGTTTCCAAATGACGTCTATAAAATTGTACTTTCATTTAGAATAAAATATCTACCTTTTATTTTTACAACTGACGTTTTATAAATCATGTCAGTACTACAATTTATATTTTCATTAAGCACAGCTCATATGAATCGTACAGTTCCTTCTGTTTTTAAAACTTTTTTTTTTAGTAATAAATTGTACTGTTTTTTTTTTTTGTTTTGTTTTTTTTTTCTAGCTTGTTTGAACTTTTTTGGCCCCTCCCCTCGAATGTTTTGCTGTGAAGTGCAGTTCCTTTTGGTTGACTCTGGCATCTTGCATGAGGTGCTTGACTGCTTTTTTGTGAAATCAAATATAGTTTCTCTGCTTTTTTAATTTTGGAGACCACCCCTTTTCCCCCCCATGTCCCAGATTTTTTTGATTCTGGAGCTGAACTGCTATTTATGCTCTGCCTGAGGCTAATCTGGATTGCATGGCTTCTGGAAACTCATGCATTTTAATCCACAGATTGTCGCTGGCAAATGCTTAAATTACATTGGAGCTTTTCTTGCATAATCCAGCCGTTTGTATACAGAATGAGAAACGTTTTTGGATGCAATCTGTTTGCCGATAGGCCTCAGAAAACAGCATAATATTACTTTTATGTCTATGTTTTTAAATTCTGTTTCTTTTACTCAGTTCTGATTTGTGACTTACTTTAACACTCTGTTTTTATGGACTGTTTTTAATGCATTTTTCCAGTCAGTACTCAACAAACTGTAAATCTCTCTCTTGGGAAGTATCATTACATCGTTAAAATGTAATTGTCAGTGGCAAGTTTATCACAAGGAAGTTGTTTCTTTGCATTCCTGTGAAACATCTGAAGTTCTTCACTGGCACACAATGTTTTGCCTTTCTTAGAAATATTTAACCTAAAAATGAATGTTCTGTCATCATTTACTCACCCCCATAGTGTTATAAATCTGTATGACTTTCTTTTGTGGAAGTTATCTAGCAAAAAATAAGCTTACTGGGACTGTAAAACTCCATAATGGGCAAAAAAGGCACCATAAAAGTGGTCCAAATAACTCTGTTTAGGTTTTAGGACCTAATGGCTTTTCGTGAGAAAAAAGACTGAGAATGAAGTCAGTGCTTTTGTTTAACTTACTTTAGTTGTTAAAGATGGGAAAGAAAGTGAGGAATAAACTATGAAGACTTTTTCATTCATGGCTGAACTATTACTTCAGTTGATCCTTTTTCAGAGTTGCTTCTTCCTTTTTCGTAAACATGTTTGATTGTTTACAAAACCCAGTTTCCAGTTAGTCCAATTAGTAGAATATTTTTCCCGACTTCTATCCGTCTGTGCAGTGTACGGTCAAAAAGGACAGTGGTGGTGAAATCTCAGCTATAGATCTCCACTTCAACACTGTAACCTGAAGACTGAAGCGGTCGGGTATCGAATAGCACTCAGTGTTGTGGTTTATACAGACACTTTGAGCCACTCTTGTGTTCCGGCCCCTTTATTTATTCAGTCCAGTCGAGGACACACAAAGGGACTGTGTGTACAGAGAGAGAGAGAGGACCGTCTGGCCTTAGTGCTGTCCTCATCTTTACCCTCCATCTGAGAGTGCATGGCTACGGTTTCCCATTGAACTGCAGTGTGCCTGCTGGTTTGTGTGCGTGTGGATCTACAGTTCCTTTTTTTAACGAAATGGTGATGGTTCTGGTGATGAAGAATATGCAAACTCAGAAACAGGGGCTCATTTTCACTGATTTTAGAGCCAAATGATGCCAGATGAACTTTGCTAGGGCTAGCTGATGTAATCATTTTGATGCACACATACATGTATATTATTTATTTATATATATATATATATATATATATATATATATATATATATATATATATATTTATTTATTATACACACAAATTGATTCACTCAATAAGACCATTTGAATAAATTCACAGAGAGATTTAATGCATTCATACTTTTTATTTGTGCGATTTTTGCAATAGCAAAATTAATAAAACAATATAAAAATAATAGCTAAAAATATATAAAATATATATTTATAAATATCTAAAATAATAACTTTATATATATATATATATATATATATATATATATATATATATATATATATATATTTATTTATTTATTTTTATTTATTTATTTATTTTTATTATTATTATTTTTTTTTTACTATTTAAAATAACCTTTTTCTATTTGAATATATTTTAAAATGTAATTTAGTCCTGTGATCAAAACTAAATTCAGCATCATTACTCCAGTCCTGATCCTTCAGAAATCATTCTAATATGCTGATCATGTGACTGGAGTATTGATGCTAAAAATGTAGCTTTGAAATCACAGGAATAAATTACATTTTAAAATATATTCAAAAAGAGTTATTTTAAATACTTAAAATATTTCAGAATTTTACTGTTGTTGCTGTACTTTGGATCAAATAAATGCAGGCTTGATGAGCAGAAGAGAAATCTTACGGTCCAAAAACTTTTGACTGGTAGTGTGTATGTATGTATGTGTGTGTGTGTGTGTGTGTGTGTGTGTGTGTAATAACTTAATCACTATTAAATTATAATAATTGTAGTCATTGTTATAGGATATATTAATTGTTTTTATATATTTGTTTTAATTTGCTAAATAGTTTATGTATTGATTTATGGTTGCATATTAAATGAAAATGCAAATCTCAAAAAAGAGTTACATAAATTATTACTAAATTATTTTAAATATTATATTTTTTTTTTCCTGTTCTTTGTAAGTCTAATTTTGGGTAAGTATTTTTTAATTTTTAATTATTATTATTATTTTTTTTTTTTACCTTTTACAACAAGCATTTTGAGGCTACAGTGGCTGTTTGGTTGAAACAAAAAATATAAAAAAGATCACCATTTTAAGTAATTTCAGAGCAAGTGTAAAATTGAGTTATGTATTAAATATCATCAGATGAATGAAAAATATTGAGAGAATTATCGCCTTCCTGCCGATTAGACATCGTGCAGTTTTTAGGTGCTATTCCCGAGCCTTTTTCTTCCCTATCCCAGAACTGTCATTTCTATAATTCCAAATCCAGCACATCACCATTTCGGTGAAAAAGAGGGGTTGTGTTGAATAGGAAGTGCTGTTCAAAGGAAGGAAGGAAGGACGCAGCAATTAACAAACATCAGCATCCAGAGCCACGCCAACAACACAGCAGCACTCGTCCTTGTCTGTTAATCTAACCCGTCCCTCTCCTGTTCTCTCTTCCAGACGCTACCAGACTTGAAAGCAGACAACCAGAGACTAAAGGACGAGAACGGAGCGCTGATCCGAGTCATAAGCAAGCTTTCCAAATAGAACAGAGCCTCCCCACGACCTCCGGCAGTAACGGTATTGCACATCTAGATATTAATACGAGACAACGGCGACAAGAAGGCTCCGTCTCCCCCTCCGTTTCTCAGTCCCCAGCTTTCCCTCGCTTCTCCGCTCCATTCGGTCCGCCCACCTCACCACTCACACAGAACCACTGCGTTTACAGAACTAAGGAAAAGCGTTAGACGAGAGAATGGCATTGAACACTTTGCGGGCGGGGAAAGCCTTCAAAAACTATTTAACCAATAAGCCTTAGTTGTACATACATCACTTGCATCAAATTTCTCTTGGCTGTCACAGAACACCTGATTTTATTCGTGCCACACTTTTGTTTTATTCTTTTTGTGATCTATCCTCTTTTTTTTTTTTTTTTTTTTTTTTTTTTCATTTTTGCTCCGCTCTTGAATCTTTCTTTCTGTATAGATGTGTTATGCAATGTGCAGCTCTCTCCTTCCATTTCCTTCCACCCCCGTCCTGAATGGCGCTAGAAGTCCCGCCTCGTCCTCGGAGGCACTGTCTCTCAGCAGAAGACTTCCCAGCATTCCACAATGCTGGCGCACGCTCCGCACACTTCCTCCTCGGACCCCTGGCTTTACCGATTAGGTGGACCTAGTGGAATCGAAGCTTTCACTTATGTGCAATATATGCATTTCTTTCTCTACAAATGCTTTAAGAATGAGTCGGTCACTAGTAACTTTGTTCACTCTTTCACCACTTTCGTGGCTCACCCCGGTTTCCTTCCTCTCCTCCGACTTCTTTCTCTCGTTTCTTTGAGTTTGTAGTGTAGTCGTTGGTTTATATCTTGTACTCCTCACGTTGTTTTAGCAGGTACTGAGTGAAGTTGTATATACCTGTATGTATTGTTTTGAGACCAGCACATGGCATGCGTTTATGGTTCCCTGTCTGTTACTATTGAAATATACCAACTCCAGAGGACAAAGTGTGTTTTAACTATTTCCTTCTTCTTTTATAGTCAAAAAAGTCGTTGGATAACAATAGAGCCGCCCTCTTCAAGGAGGGAAGGCTGCATTTTTGTTTCTCTTCTCAGTTTTAAGTGTTCACGGTAATTGTGAGATAATAATATAATTGCTTCACTACATTTCACATTTTATTCAGTATCTTTGGAAGAGTGCTGTTAATTTTTTTTCTATTTTTTTTTTCTTTTCCCCCTTTTCCGTTTTTATTTTTTATTTTTTTTAAGCTGTAGTATTAGCCAAGGTGTTGTCACTAAAAAGAAGATCCTAGATATCGCTAACCCAGTCCTTTTTACAATGTCTACATGCACTGTCAATGCCATGTCAGGAGTCTTGCTGTCTGGTTTAGCGAACTTTTGCCACCGCGTCAGATGAAGTCCATGCATCGGAAACATGTTTTATGCATTTCAGTGGCCTTTTACTTAAATACTGTAGTCGGAAAAAAATGTCGCTGTAGTTGGACTGTCAGCTGTCTCCTCTTTGGTTTAGGTTTTTAATTTTAATTTTTTTTTTTTCCTTTTTAAATTTCCCATCATCTTGTAAAATAGATGTGTGGCTTCATCCGTGCAAGCTGTGCTGTGACTACCAACCACTGAGAGTTAATTAAAATAAACTTGTACATTGTAAAAATCTCTCTGCTTCTGTGTCCTGTTTTTTTTTTTTTTTTTTTTCTCTTTTGACATTCTTTAATGAATCAAGTGCTTTTTAGAAGTGAGAACCAGTCGACTGTTGTCAACTCAGCCTGTACATTCAAATAAAATAAATAACTTTTCACTTTATAATAAATAAATAGTGAATAAAATATAAATGCTTTTCAATGAATGTGAAAGGATTGAAAAAGGAATTTTGGATTGGATGCTTCTAAAACTTTTTTTTTTTTTTTTTTTTAGTGCCATATCTATGATTGCTGCTTTAAAAATTAAATTAAATAATTTTACATTTCTAAAGTCTCAGATATACATATAGGTATTTCCCCAATAAATGCGCAAACTTCTTGAATGGAAAATAATTAAAATTTAATTGATCGGTGGTCTTTTTTTTTTTTTCTTTTTTTTTCATGATATTAACATAATATAGTATTAATTTTAACTATTTTAACTATTAATTTTAATGTTAACTCAAGACTTAGAGGACACAAGAATATAAAAGACAACTTGGAATAAAAATGTTATATACTAAGATGTGTTTTTGTTGTTTTTTTTTTAAAAGCTGTTTATAATATAGTTTATGTAATATGATTATTCAGTCAAACTTAGTGGCTTATGATCTTAACCTTAAACCTTTCTGTTTCTTTGAGTTATAAACTTTATTTTTCACTTGTTGAATACTAGCTCATTTTTATAAGGGATCAAAGTCTATTTGCAGGAGAAATTCTACTTTTTGCAAATGAGATACTGTAAAGAATTGAAATCCATAGCAGCTTCAGCACCACTAGATGGCACCTCCCTGATCTCAGCACAGTCACTCCAGATGCTCTGCTCCAATCAGCTCTCAACCTGGCATGCTTTTATTTACAGGAAATGCAGGAAAAGTGTTGCTTGATGAGTGTCGTGAGGTCTTTTTGTTTATTTTTCCTGATCTTACATAAGGCTTGCATTTCTCCGTGAACCCTCCGAGTATGTTTTGCTTGCTTCTTCCTCTGGGGCTTGAAGTTACCGAACATTCTCATGCAAAGGCATTTGTCCACAGATAAAGCCAGATAAAATATCTCAAATTAAAGGCATAGTTCACCCAAAAATGATCTGTCGTCAATTAAAATCATAGTATTCATTTGTTGTTTTCACTTTAATTTTCTTGTAGCATTTCTCACAGAACCACAATAGCAAAGTCATTTCCAGACTGCACTGATAAATGTGCTTGGCATCGAACGCTGCATGTTCTCATTGTGGCATGAAGAGCTCAAATAATGCAATAATGCTTTGAGGATAAGAGCCTGTATGGGTAGTAATTGCACATAGTCATGCAATGGGACTTTTTGTCTTTTTTTTGTATTTTTCCATTCAGAAGTCTGCTAGAGACCCCTTCATTCTTCTGGTTCTACCTCAAAGCTCACCGGTCTAATGGGATTCTTGACAAAAACTAATGTGGATCAGATCAGCTGGAGTGTTTCCTGCTTTAAATGCAGGAAAAATACTAGAATCCAAGGCAGTTGTAGAAACAAATATATTCCGTACTTTCATTTTTTTTGGTGATTTGCACCAGCAGGCCAACCTGGATCAGTTGCAGCAGTGTATGCGTCATGTCACATTTCATGCTTACACTTGAGTTATGCGATTAAACGTATACAAGTACACAAGGTTGTGGAAAAGGTAAATGTGAGCATTTTATTGCTTGGTTGAATTCACGATCCATCAAACCTTGCTGAATGAAGTTCAGCTGGTACTGGCCAGTGAAATAAAGAATAACCATAATAAAGATAATCATCATGAATCAACTATTAGTCGGTGCTATGTGTGTTCTAATAATAAGGGAAGTAGTGCTGTCTGTCAAATGCATACTGCCATATTTCTATTTCTGTATAAAATAGAGAATCTATTATTTGATTTCGAAATGTTAAATCATTTTAGACAATATGGTGCCACTTTGTTAAGTGGCCTAATTAAGTACTTGCATTAAAAAATAAGTACAATGTGCTTATTGTGTTCATATTGCATTGCAAAACACTTTTGCTGCTATTGAGGTGTGATACGGGTAAGGTTAGGGACAGGTTTAGTGGTATGGGTAGGTTTAAGGGTGGGTTAAGGTACGGGTTAACGGCGTAATTGTAAATGTAATTACATGCACGTAATTTTTAAAATATAAGTACAATGTAAAAACATGTATTTGCACAATAAATGCATAGTAATTAAGGCCACCTAATATAAAGTGGCACCAACAATATTTGCAAGACTCAGAAGACATTTTTCTGTTTCCAATTTTTTTATTTTTGTGTACATATTTTTCCTTTTGCTTCCGTTTTTTTTTTTCTTTAGCACATAAACGTTTTCTTTATTTGCTTTTTCTCTTTAATACACATTTTTAATGCACACCTTTTTGTTTGTTTGTCATAAGATTTTCTTTTCCCTAAAAATGCCAATTAATGTTATTATATTGGACTAAAACCTGATTTTACACACATGGTATTTAAAATGAATTTTTGTACTCTTTTTGAGATTTTTTCCCCTCACCTTGTTACACTGACAAAAAATAAAGCTTTTTTCAAAACACAAAACCTGTGCTAATCAAAAGAAAAGAAGTTGACAGATTCAATCAAAGATTTGGTGAAAATATGCCATAATGAAAAATTTACAAGCAATTTTTAAAAGGCTGGAACACCAAATTAGGTAAAGGATTTTCAGCACAACACAAGGGTTAATACACATCTGTATATAGTATATCCATACATAAATGTACTATATACAGTAGGTGTTCATCATTCAGACATTATCTATGAAATCAAGTATTGCAGAAAGTGTTTTGCATGTAAAAAGCTACTTGTCGCTTTTGTGGATGGTGAAATGGGGTTTGTGTTTGGAGACTCCAGTATGTTCCTCCACATCTGGATTCTCAGTCCTGGGCTCCACCTTCCACTTCCATGGCCACTTCAGCATCAAAAACTTTTTGGTATTGTCTTTTGAACACAACTACAACACAATAGGTTGAACAATATCCATAAATCAAAACATATCCATTAAAACACCAACAAGAATTGAAATGTTGACAGATTTGCCTGTGTTTGAAAGTGTGCACAATCACATAGACATACTTTTTGTGTGAGTAGTTATTGTCTTAAGTATAATATATTTGTGACTTTTGGAATTTACCTGATAATTATACATTTCTGTGAGATTAGAGAAATGTATTCTGGGCTTTCAAGTGATTTCATGTCATGGAATGTGGACAGCCAGGCAGCACGTCATTGTTCAGTCTCTTTAATCAACATTCCCCAACTGAGTTGTACCGGTATATTTCCCTGTAATGAGACCAAAATTAGAGATCTTTAGGATATTTGAGGACTTATTCCCCAGTTGACCTCACTCACGTCGCCTCCTTTAATTTCTACTCATCTAGCTTGCTAAACCTCAGTTGTCTGCGGTGGCCTGAACGACATCAGGACCCTCCAATTCCAGGCCGGTGGACTGCAGCTGAATATTTGGCGCAGACCCAGAGATCGGCCTCCAGAGTCAAGGCTCATCTCTTGTTCTCCTGGATCCATGGCGGACTGTCAATTACCATAGAAAATAATTTTGTCTGGTCCTTCAGTTTGTAAAAACAAACAGAATCGTGTTTACAGTAATGCGCTTACAATGGAGGTCTATGGGGCAAGACACCCAACAGGATAAACATAAAATGCAAACTTAGTTGAAAGTATCACTACAATGCTTAAACATTATAATGTGAATCACTTACTAACATTGTCTGCACAATGTTATATCCCATTTTAAAATCTTGTCATGACTATATAATGTTGTTTAACCTTGTTAACTTTGTAAGGATACCAAAAAAGGACTGTTTACAGAGAAAATAGACTCAGAATCAAGATAATAACCGATAATAAATAACCGATAATAAAAAGTTCATCTGCCTAAAATCAACAATTTAGACAATTTTACAGCTCAAAATAACACAATTTTGTGCAGAAGAATTAATATCAGCACTAAAAACCGTTCAGAATGCCTTTATCTTGTGGCGGTACTTTTGAAAACGTGTATTTGAAACTGTGAAATGTTTTTTTTTCCCATTGACTTACATTTTCTGTGGTAATCAATAATTTGAATGCACATTCCTTTAAGGCAATATTCCAGGGTAAATACAAGTTTAAACTCCGTCGACAATACTTGGCATGTTGATTACCACAAAAATAATTTCGACTCGTCCCTCCTTTAAAAAAAAGTCAGGCGGTTACAAAAGAAGGAAATGGGGCCAGTCTGTAAACATTAAAATACTCACTGTTTCAATAGTATAGCTGCAAGATATAAACAATATGTGTGTGTTAATATGATCTTTGTGTCAAAAATTACTTACATTTTCTGTGTAAAGTCATATCTAATTTTATAGCTTAGTTGCCAAGACAAAAAATGACGAGAACTTTACAATTCAAAATAATACACAATTTCTGACATAAGAATAGGGTTGGGAATTGAAAATCAATTCCAATTCCAGAATCAGATACTTGTTATAAAATTAAAATTTCAATTCCATCTATCAATTCCTGTGTGCGCATTTCTCATCTCCGAAAAGGGGCTGTATTTGTCTTTGAATCATTCATTCAAGAGATTCATTCAAAAACACTGATTCATCCAGTAATGAAACAAGAAAATCTTCAGTGAGTCATTGAATCATTCCATTCATAAATTCCATGAGATTTTGTTTAGTTGTCTAATATTTTTTCTTCAGAACTGTGAGAGAACTACAATCTCCAAAACCAAAACAAAACTCAATTTATCCAGAATCATGCAGCTCTATTTGGCAAACAAATAGCTCTTAATTGAGTTCAGTTTTTATGTAGTCCGCTGATTTTTTTTTTTTACCAAATTGAAATCGAAACTGGGAATCTATAAGAATCGGAATTGATAAAATTCAAACGATACCCAACCCTACATAAGAATTAATGAAAGAGCTTTTAAAAATATAATTTCACATTTGTAAATCCTCCAGAATTAGCCCTATTGAAAGTGCCTCACCGTAACCATAATTTTTGTGTATTTACTATAATTTCAATGTTTATGTTTGTAACAAACTGTTGATTTAGCCTTGTGCTAAACCTAGAACATTCATTTAATCTACTTAATAACTTCTGATTGTGACATCAAATGTCTTCCTTCAAAAACAGGCATGTGGAGATGACTAAGAAAACATGTCATTATACAGTTCAAACCTGATTGGATAAGTTATGTATTGTGCAAGATGACTCTTATTGTGTTGCCTGAACCATTTGGTGGTTTAATCATTTCAGTTCATGACTAATATCACATAGTCACCCCCAGAAGAGCATAACAGCTTATTGGAACATCAAGAAACGAATCAAAAGTATTTGGAACAAACTTTCTTACAGTTTTACAGCTTTAGTGTCTTAATAATACATGCTTGACATTGGGTGAATAATGAGTACAGCTGGTACTTTTTAGCATGTGGTCATTTTGAAATCTTTCCCGTGACTCCGTTCAACCAGGAAACATGCTGACAATAGTTTAACATACTAATTGAGGAGCGTCTGAGATGTTTGGGGACACAAAGTTACTCCCAGTGCCACCAGTTCAAATGAACTCCGGTGATCTGACCGGTTAAAATATGGGAGGCACACAGAACAATCCAAATGACCCACTTTGCCACCCCTCACCCATCTCAGCAGATGGCACCACACAGATGGCATGGCCATGGTCCACTGTTACAGGACAGACAGGGGAAGTAATGGCCAGGCCTGCGCTTTCTAATGATTACAACAGTTTTGGGAGTCAAAATGACCAGAAGTTGCGATGATCATTAAAGACAATGAACAATAAAAAGCTAACACTTGCATTCTGATGAAAATAAACTGCAGTTAAATTGAGAGGTTTTTTTATTATCCTCACCTTTTTCAGTTAAACGGTCCTGCAATGTGACAAATTATTATTTAAGCATACAAGTATTCCCTCTAAATATATTTTAAGATCATTAAGACTATGTGTAATTATAAAAGAATCACAAAATGCTGTTTAAATTAGTTTTTAATGAAGTATAACGTGACACTGTGGGACAAGCAACATTTATCATGTGATTGGTCAATGACCAACAGTATGCAGTGATGCAGTTAATCTCACGCTTGTTAATTATTTCATATTAAAAACAACACACGGTGGCCTCATAATGTATTTGGACAGTCTTAGGATTTTATAACAAAATATCAAACCAAATGGCATATTTTAAAGGAAAATGAACACTTCAAGCCAGTGTTGGGGAAAGTTTCTTTTAAAAGTAATGCATTACAATATTGCGCTACTCCATAAAAAGTAACTGCATTACGTTACTTTTGCATTACTTTTTTTCACCTGGGCTGGGCTTGCTTATTTATTTTTAATAATTTATTTTTAACCCAAAAGTTATATTTTTGGCAACTGTAAAGGCCTTTCACACCAAGAGTGAAATGAACAACGGTGGAAATGAATCAACACAGGGACAGGGAATGTGTCAGTGAATAAATAGGAAAACAAATTAACTTGCGCTACTTCACTCTTAAAAATAAAGGTGCTTAAAAGGTTCTTCACAGCAGTGCCATAGAAGAACCATTTTTGGTTCCACAAAGATCCATTCAGTCAAAGTTTCTTTAAAAAACCATTTCTTTCTTATCTCTTTATAATCTGAAGAACCTTCTCTCGTGAAACAAAAAGGTTCTTCAGATGTTAAAGGTTCTTTATGGAACCATTTAGACAAAAAAGGTTCTTCGATGGCATCGTGAAGCACCTTTATTTTTAAGAGTGTTGTTTGAAAAAGTAACTTTTGTTAATTTAAAAGTAATGTGTTACTTTACTAGTTACTTGAAAAAAGTAATCTGATTACGTAACTCGCGTTACTTGTAATGCGTTACCCCAAACACTGCTTCAAGCAAACAATTGGTTTAATTTTAATATTATTTATTATTTTATTTTTATTGGACATTTATATCTAATGCAATGCCATTCATTTATTTTAAATGTGACTTAAGTGTCCAAATACTGTTTGGAGCCACTGTATCTTTTATTTTTTTCCATCACTGTAGGTATTTAACTTCAGTGTAGCAGAGCTCAGCTACATGAAGTCATGTTTTCCAGAATTGACTTCAAAAATTCCAAAATATCAGTTGCGGTTCCATTTACAAAGAGGCAGAAATATTCACTCTTAAAAATAAAGGTGCTTCACGATGCCATAGAAGAACCTTTTTTGTCTAAATGGTTACATAAAGAACCTTCTGAAGAACCTTTCTGTTTCACAAAAGGTTCTTTGTGGTGAAAGAAGGTTCTTCAGATTATAAAAAGGTAAGAAAGAGATGGTTCTTTAAAGAACCTTTGACTTAATTGTTCTTTGTGGAACCAAAAATGGTTTTTCTATGGCATCGCTTGAAGAACCTTTAGAAGCACCTTTATTTTTAAGAGTGTAGAGAATATGAAAAAAAAAAAAATAATAATCATTTGAAGTAACAGCAGATTTCTATAAGCATGTAACTTTTGATTGTCATATCAATCCTGTGTGATTTTCAGTTTTGAATTGAAATGTGAAACTCATGACAGTAAAATGTCTGTCACTCTGACATTCTTTATTCTCATTACTTCTAGTCTAAAATAATGGAATAGGCGGGTTGAAGGTTTCAGAAATATAACAAAATTAATATGGTTGTCCTCTTCTGGTGTGGATTATTTTACAAATATCTGTGTGCAAATTCTTCTGCATTCACTGCGGGATCCATAAAAGAATGAATCTGTTCAAAGACTGTATCGTCCCAGAAGGCGTGACTTCAATATCTCCTAAAAGAGCTCTTTTAGATAGACTGAGGGAATAACTCCAGTGAAGCAAACATATCAGACACGCCTTTTAGAAAAGACCCTAACTGATAAGAAAGCAAACTAAATTTAATTCTCAAAGTGGGAGTGACTCTCCACTTATCTGCTCCTTTGGAAAATGCATTATAGGAATGCTAAGTGGAATTTACTTAAAAGGGAAGTAAAGTTTGTGATGGAGAACGAGCCAAAGCAGTGAGTGACAGATGAGTGTTTGTGCTGTGAGTAAGTTTCCTCAAAGCCCACTGAAACATTCTAAAAATGCATTAGCGGGACCTCAGTCTGTACATCACAGGCTATTTATAGACCAGATGCCTTAATGTTTCCCATAAAGATTTCTTCCAATTATCTCTGCCAGTGTGTACTGAGAAGAACCACCTAGAAAGATCTTAAAGAGATAGTTCACCAAAAATGAAAATCCTGTCATCATTTACTCACCCTCGTGTTGTTTCAAACCTGTATGAATTTCTTTATTCTACTGAACACAAAAAAGATATTTTGAAGAATGTTGGTAGCCACTGACTTCCATTTTGTATTATTTTAGAATTATGAACTATCCCTTTTAAATTAAAAGCTATTTTCTATGGCTCTGTGGGCTTTAGACATAATTCTCTATATAAACATTTAGAGCAAGCATTCACCAGCTGTTTTTTTTTTTTTTAAAGAATTATTTGCAAATTTAAGGACAAATCTTTCTTTTGACTGGCTTTAAACAACAAATTCCTTACTTACTTTAGTCTTGAGCTGATGTCCCGGGGAGAGAACCTAAACCCTGAGGAATACATTTGGAATCAAATCAAATCAATAGGAATCAAAAGAATGTCTGAGGGACTTTATGGGGCACAAAATAAGTTTTTTTTTTTTTTTTTAAATATTTGACATTGTGAAGACAAAGTTTCAGTCCCATAAAGAAAACAAGCTTATAAATCAAAACGCAGAACGTCATTACTCCCGTCTTCAGTGTCACATGATGCTTCAGAAATCATTCTAATAAGCTGATTTGATGCTCAAGAAACAGATCAGTGCTGAAAATAGTTGTGCTGCTTAATATTTTTTTTTTTTTTTTGGGAAACGTGATTTTTTTATTTTATTTTTTTTAGGATTCTTTGATGAACAGACAGTTCAACAAAAGAAATATTTTTTATTTATATTATTTTTTAACAATGTAAAAGTATTTACTGTTACCTTTGTAAAAATAAATAAATATAGGAATAAATAAAAATAAATAAATGAATATGACAGGAGCTGTGAAGACCTGAAAAAGTCCCTCAAAATAAATAAAAAAATAGCCTACATGTGTAACACAACACGCACCCCTCAAAAACATTTCAGAAGAGCAATGTTTTATTTCTTTAGCATCACATATTGGATATTTAATTTTGAACATGTATCCACTCACTGGCATTTGTAGACACTCAAAAATGATGAAACGCCGGTTTCTGAAGCATTTGATGGCATGAAAGACTCAGAGATAACTTTGTGTGCACCTCTGTTATCTAAAACATCTGCGAGTCCTCAGGTCACAAACACTCCAGCTCTGCACAACAGTGACTCATGCTCTCTCGGGACCTCTGTGGGAGAACAGTTCATATTCATCACAAACCAGTGTGACTCATCTCAGAAAAATATCTATCCATCCATCCATCTGATCACTGTACAGTTATATTGTTGTAGCATTTCCAGCATAACCAACAACACACTGTGCAATGTAAAATAATAATATTGTATTATTATTAGTGCAAAATAAATTAAAACTTAGGTGAAACAATATAAACTTACAGTGCGGGGTAAACTAAGAAAGTACCAGTCAACTTTTTTAATTTAATTATTAAATGTGTAACTCTCTATCGCTGTCCTTTCGGCTATTTCCGTTAATTTCCGTACCTACTCGGAAACTCTTCGGAAGAGGGCAGGACTCGGCGTTTGAGTAACTAATCCAGTTCATTCCGCCGGATCAGTTCACCTGAACTCCTGACGGACGTTCATGCGCGCGCAGGTGTGCTTTATCGGATACTATCTTTCGAGACAGCACTTACTTGACAGTTTTTGAGTCTTTTATAACAGTTCCGGTCAACTTTAAAAGCAGACTTTGTGATTATCTCCAAACACTTCTGAGGAATGCAGTGGATCTGAACTACAACAGTTGTATTTTGTTTGTGTTTACAAAGTGATTTTGGCGGCACGAGACAATCTTCAAAGCAAACCATGGCAACAGGAGGATTTAAATCTAACAGCGCAACGGATTTTCTGGAGGAATGGAAAGCAAAGCGTGAGAAGATGAGAGCAAAGATGCTTGGAGATATCGCCGCCGCCACCGGGAGAGCAACTGAGTTAAACAACAACGGCAGCTCGGTTAACTGCGTCTCCTCTTCGTCCTCTTATCCGGTCTCCCGGTCTTCCTCTTCGACCGCTTTGAAGGACGAGCCGAAGAAACCCGAGCCGCCCGGGGAAAACTCGAAGAAGACGCCGGAGAAAGTGAGTGGAGTCCCGCAGGCGGAGAGCTCGAGCCCCGCTGGTGTGGATGACAGTGATAAGGAGAGTCCCACACACAGCAAGAGCAAAGAGAAGAAGAGTTCAGGACCCAGTGCCAGAAAGGGCAAAGGACAGATAGAGAAAAGGAAGTTAAGAGAGAAGAGGAGGTCGACAGGTGTTGTCAGCATACCGTCCAATGAGGTGAGTTCACATGCTTTAAAGTTAACCATTTCATCCAGGTAGCAGCAGTACTATCAGATGATATTTATAATCACAATATTCATAGAAGATACATTTACATGCTTTTCCAGTGTATTACCATTGTGTGATATTATGATAAGTTACTTCTTTACCATTTCTACTGGGTTGCCTTTATTGCAACCACATTTTTATGTTGTCAAAAGTTAGCCAAACTTTGTATGTTAAATATAAAAACATGGTATTACAGTGGCAGGTAAAATAGACAATCATTGTGCCATTGTATAAGTAAATCAAATAAGTCAATACCATGGGACTTCTATTGGACTTTTTTTTTTTATATATATAATATATACACACTGTATTAACATGGCACCATGTCCACAAAACTTGGCTATGATGCTTTGATGTATACCATGTTACTGTAGGATTTCCATATTAAAATGCCATTTTTATACCAAAAAACCCCATGGTATTACCAATGGCACCATGTCAAACATAGTTATACAGTGTTGCTTGTGTGTAAAAGGCCCGTATACTGAGTCTCAACAATATTTTAGCCAGGTTTTGTAAATGAATTATAAAAACATTGTATTACTGCGGTGCCATGTCCATAAAACCATTATAATGGTTGTTTATCCATTACACTTTGTTGTATACCATTACACTGAATGATTAGTTATCAATATGCCATACATTTACTTGTATTTCAAAGCATATTGTGGTATTACCATCATGTTATTTAAAACATACTACTACTGTGGTAAATTATCTGTTGGCCCATTTCTACTGAGTTGGAGTTGCAACCATATTTACTTACAGACAGTATCCTAAATATGTTTTATAACCAAAGTAGACAAGAATATGTTTGCCATGGTACTGCTGTATAAAAAAGGTGGCAATGCCATGGTACCCTGTTTTGTAGGTGGTCATTTGTTTTTTTTTGGAACCGTATTTGCTATGTAGATCTTACACTAGCCATACTGTGTGACTACAAAACATGGTATTAACAATTTTATCATTCTCCATAAACACGGAAACACCATAGCACCTCTTTTGTAAGTGATCTGTTGGTCCATTTGTGCCAAACTAGCATTTTTGCAATCACATTTGCTTACATAGACACAATTCCAGCCAAGTTATGTAACTTAAGTAGAAAAAGCTTTCATCTGAAATCCATCATTAAATGTCACTCCATCAGTTCACTCGCATGCCTTCCTTATGTAACATATGTGAAATATCTGTTCAGTGCATGTTCTCCTCCAAGCGACTCATAAATCAAGACTAGAAGGCACTGAGTTTGATCACTAACAGATTGAGATAATATTATACATATTTTCTCTGTTTCATGATTTATGATGACTGTGAGTTCCAGAATAACATTCTATATCATGTTATGTAGATGATGGAGAACATGGTACGGCTGTTCCTCTAGCTTAAGACAATTCATCAGCTGATCAGTTCACCACAAAGCATGCCAACTGACTCGTAGTTTTACCACTGCTATCTCTCGCACTTTCTCACCCCCATATTAGTAAAGGGAGTCTTGCTAGAGTAGTATGCCTTTGCTGTACATATTGGAGCTGTTAATGCCTGCGTACCACCCAGCTGCCCCACGGATAGTTACTGCTGGAGGCTGACCAGTATGTCTGCTTGGGCTGAAGACATCCTGTCATTAGCCTCTTGCGCTGTGCCAAGGTAAAGTAGTTTGGGAAGTGGGCGCAGGCCAAGACTTAATGTTAGGGTGTCTTTGAGAGATAAGTGTGCAAGTATACACACTCATGCCCCATGGTCTCACTGGAGCTGTAACTGCGAGAATGCATATGTGGGGCTGGTTAAATTATTTATTGTTTTGACACTTTATTTTATTCCGTCTGGGGTTGAAGCGAGCATGAGCGAGGGAGCATGGCATGCAGTTCGAGCGCTCTATCTAGTGTGTAAGTGTGAAGGCAGTTAATGGCTATGACATGCTGTCTAAACACATTGAGCCAGAGTCCCATCACCTGAAACTATCATTTATGCCTGATATGGAGTCCAACCATATGTCTCACACATCTTGGACATATCAAACAGGTCCAATGTCCACTTGGTTTTGCGAGAAGGCACTTACTATCCTTCCTTGAAATGCTCTGAGAAAAGATATGCAGTAAACCAGACATTTGGATTTTCCGTAGGTCGTTTCCCTGTACTTCCTGCTGTGGCTTCAAATTTATAGGGCTCATTGTTCCAGCGTGTGCATTTAGCAGCTTGCTGTGAGTTATTGGACTCTTGCGGAGCCTCCAAGTTCTCCGCCCGAAACCTAAACTTTGTTTCCCGCTGTCATTGTGAAGGGTGCTGATAACATCTATAAAGCCTGCCCCAAGTAATTCATCAATAATTCATTGCTGCCGACTTTGCAAATGAGCAGTCCCTTGCAAACACCTTTAAATGGACCTTAGCCTTCTGTATATGTGTATGTCCCACTGTAACTTTAATCCATAACATGTTTGTTTAGTATTACAGATCTGAAAGTTCATATCACCAGCCAGAACGTTTGATAAATGTTCCCTTGCTACGTATGTTTAGCTAGGGTGACTGAGAAGTTTGTTTTAATTTCTGAGTGTTTGGACCAGCGCAGCTCTAATAAACGCAAATGCTATTGTTTGACATCTGGCTAAGTCTCAAACTCCTCACGACCCGTTTGGAGATAAAAGCCTCCATGTCCGGTCTGCTTGGCGGTTTTCCATTTCAAATTCCAAATCCAGCATAAACAACGACATTCTCAACTTTATGTGGTGTGAAAACCTGAGCTGGTGTTTGCTCAGGAGAACTGGAGTTGAATCTAGAAACGACTGTCCATCAGCAGGGCGATCATTTTATATTGTGTCCCGCTTGGATGGAATTCGCAACCCTGAGAAATAAATATTTATGATTGTTTCTTGCTGAAGGAGTTGCTAGTGGCAAAAAGCCAGGTGATTTTTTTACTCTGAGAGGAAGTTTGGCAAATCTAAAGCTTGACTAGGCCTACATACAACCCAGGCACACATAAATCATGAAAATACGTGCCTCTATATACATTTCTGTAACACCGTAATTGCATACCTTACTGCACGTTTCGTAGCAGTTTCAAAGTGAAATGTCCAGAGAGTGGTGCTAAAACACACGTTCAATACGTGATCGTGGCATGTTTTTATTACATTGGTACAGGCATGTATTGCTGCGTTTTTATTATGCTGCTTGAGTTACGTATTGCGGCTGTTCAGAATTCAAATATCCGGGCAGTGTCGCTAAAGGTTAATGCTCTATCGTGTTGGAAATATCCCCTACACCAAACCTAACCCCAAACCTACCCGATAATGTTAACAAACGCAAAAGTGATATAAAAATGCATTTGTTTATGCAGCCGTGCTATTTTATCTTCCTTATGCAGATTTGAGCTGTTTTGTTGAACCGTAGTTTCACAGGGTTCGTACCAGAGCTCTTCATTACTCAAGTGCAACGCCGTATCACGTGAGCTACCGAGTAAACCTACTGAATTAGAAAACTCATGCATATGATGCTGTATAGCCTATGTGATGACAAGGTTTTAAAATATCAGTTTTTAAATCACACAGGATGTTAAAATTGTTTTGAAGTCATAACATAATTTTCTGCAATTAATTGTTTGAAAATTAGTCTTTATTAATCAGAACTCTGTACTGTAAATCATACTTTGTTTGAAAAGGAATAACTCCCTTTAGTTTTCATTTCAACTGGAAACTGCAGTGAATCGTACATATAGGTACGTTTTTTTCAGTTTTGCAGAAATGTATATAGAGGCACGTATTTCCAATGAGCTTATATTGCCTACATACTGCAAGGAGATCATAACTTACGGTTTACATTTTGAAGCCCTTGGGAATTTACAGTACATTTGTGACATCTGAACAGGAAACCTGTACTAACTGGCAGATGTTTGGCGTTGGGAGCAGTCATGTGGATGAAGAACAGTCCTTAACTTTTCCTTATCTTCTGCTTCTAGTGACCTGTAGGGTCTGGTTAACCAAACAAGGCCTTCATACAAGCAAATCACGACTAGAGGAAGTCAAAATGCTTCTGTTAAAGCACTATTTTCTTTTGGACTGCTGTGTTTTAAACCTGTGGTTGTTGATCAACTTATTGTTAGCGGTTAGTGACCTGTTGTTAAACGTCAAAACATTGACACCTTGGTGAACTGCCATTGTATAATGTCAAACGTAAAAATTTGGTTTTGTAATTTTATGACATTGTACGTTTGCCATTGTTAGCAACGGTCTACTGCCTGGAATGAGACTTTGCCGCCTAAACAAGCATGGGATGGCATGTTTTGCAGTCACCATTTTTTCCAAACAAGGTCACATCAACAATACAAATACCTCTGAGATTCAGTCATGGGTAAGCTAGGTAAGCAACCAGCCATTTACGCTTTCTCCTTTTTGTTTTTAGGACATTCCAGGCTATGTATCAAGCATAGTGGAGTATTTTTGGTAATCTTTTCAACAAGGGAAATTCCTGCATTTATTTGTTACCACTGATATTTGTATTAGAGGCTACACTCTCTTCATGTTCTCCATGCCATTAAATGGAGATTATGAGCAACTTGAAAGTTTTAAAACAGGTAGAGCCTCACTTTATACTCAGGGTCCCACTACGGGAAGGTTCCTTGGATGTCAGGCCGTGTTAAAGTACTGCTGAACAGTCAAAGCATGATGTACTACATCCATTTAACTGTCGGACCAAATCAGCACACATAATCGAAGAGCTGGAATGCAATGAGACCAAGACTCCCTGTGCTGGCCCTCTGAGAGGTCACCCTTCTCCTCAGATTACATTTCGCTCCGTCTTACCTAGCTGTCCGGTCTTTTCAAGCATGACACATACTGACTCACGTTCAGTTCAAAATTTATGCTCTTCCTTGTTTATGATGCATGACAGGCATTACCATTTTCTCAGCGAGCCACAATCATTTCCGTCGCATGTCGTAATGATGCATATATGATGATAGCACCACCTTTTGTGTTTGGATTCGTCTCTTAGGAACAGAATGGTCACGGTGTGTGCACATGAATTAGCTAGCCGGTTGATTGTGACAGTTGTGCGTTCATCACTCTTCCTCATTGGTGTAAACAGTGTGTAGGTATGAACTCTATAAATAGCCCCTTTCCAGGCTTGTGTGTTTAGACTTGGTCTTTTTTGTTTGCTTGAGAAATATCTCAGCGCTTTGTCAGTGTCTCAGTGACGCATTGCTGCAGATTGAGTCGTCACTTATTAACGTGCACCAGCCACAACATCATAGAGAATGAACTATATGACTTGTTGCTCTCTCGGTTTGGCCTGCTCTTATCAAGCATATTTGTCTGTGTTCAAAAGCGGTTGCTTCTTAGTCCAATATTTGAAGCATTTATTATCAGTGAGCAGAGTTCAAAAGAGGAACGAATAAGTTGTATAACCTGTACCATGTGTTGGGGAAGCTACTGTGAAGTTGTAGCTTCCCAAGCAACTCATAATTACATGAAAATTAGACTACAGACAGTTTTTTTTAGCCTTTAAATATCCCACACTGTCCTGCATACACTGAAATGTCATTGGACTGAAGTACTGGTCCTCATGCATATTAATCATCAAATATAGATAGAGACTCATTGTGCAATGTGTGTTCTCTATATCACCCACACAAGTTTCTTTTGATTGTTTTGTGGTTAATAGTGTCAGCATTTTCATGTTCAAACTTTTTCATGTCTGGCCTAGTTGGAATCTATATAGTGCGCTATATTGTGTGCACACAGCATATTTTTTAGTTGTAATATTTTATATTATAGTCTTTACTGTATTTTGATCCAATAAAAGTAGCCTTGGTGTGCATAAAAGGCTTCTTTAAAAACATTAAACTCAAAGTAGTGTACTTTTGTTGTTATGTATGTAACTCATCTCGTCCCACACTGTCCAATGAGTAATGTTGAGGAAGTTGTTTTAAGAGTGAAATTATTTTTCATGTTTATATGTACACTGCCATTCAAAAGTTAATATTTTTTGGAACCTGTGATACTTTTTTCTTTGATTCATTGATGAATAAAAATTGGAAAAGAACAGCATTTATTCAAAATTGAAATCTTTTCTAACAATATAAGTCTTTACTATTACTTTTTATCCACATTCTTGCTGAATAAAGCTATTAATTTCTTTTAAAAACTGCATGAAAGGCTTCTTTAAAAACATTAAGCTCAAAGTGCACTTTTGTTGAGATGTATACATATATAACAATGACAAAAAATATAAAGTATAAATATAGAGGGATCTCAGGTTATTAGAATTAATTTTTTACACATCAGTTTACATGAAATAAAACAAAATTGAATACGAATTGATTAATCTTTTTTTTTTTTAATCGAATGAAGCAGTACACTTCAGTGAATTGAAGCTGCCAGTGACTGCATTTTGTCACACTACACTGCTATTCTTTGAAAAAAGATACTTGTTTCTGGAAATAGAAACAAGTAAAATAGTTAGTCAGGCTATAAAAAACTGGTTAGGCTAGTGTAGCTGCTATAGTAACTGTAATACTTTTTACACTTTTTCAGTCCATATTCAACAGGGAGCACAAACACATTGACCAGCAATGTGGAAAAAAAATATATTCAGTGTGTATTCTTCAAACAAGTGCAGAACACTTGGAGAGAGATGCCAGCGTGTTTTTAATGATATCGGCTAACACTTTGTTGCACAGTGATTATTTACACGACTGCCTGTTAGCTTTGATTGTGTGCGAGCAGAAACAATGATTATAAAACGGAGTGGATTTGGCCAGTAGTTTGTGAACATTCCTTTCAGCAGGGCGCTTGGTATGAGTCAGTGGTAAAACCAGGCCACTCTGCGTGATTAGGCATTAGCCTGTCTGCTTACATTCACCACTGCACAACAAGACAAACCAGCTCACTTTTTGCTTTCTATTTTTCTTTTCTTACTATCATCCTTTGATCTTTTCCCCCTCTATCTGTCATCTCTCACTGTGTCTGTTTTCTCTTTCTGTCATGCGGTGTAAAGCGTGCTGATAGGTTGGTATTTCAGGATCTCAAATCAGTTTCACCTGATACAAGATACTTGTTTATTATAGGAGCACAGAGCAGAAACACAGAAAACAGAGAGCAGACTATCATAGAGAGTTTGATGTTAACTCTTTTAATGTGGACTCTTTTGTTTTAAACAACCACTCACAAAACCCTGGCAACTACTTAGTGATGCCCTAGAAACACCCAAAACACTAGCAACTGCATAGCAGCACACTAAAATCCACTCACAACACCTTAGCAGTTGCATAGCAATTCCTTGTCTCCTCCCATACAACTTCGTAGCATAGTGGTGACAAGCAGAACTCCAAGTTGCTTTCATATTTTTGTCAGTACACCCAAGGCCTTGTCATCATATTTGTGAGTTCTCCGGTATGCCGGCTCGTGCCACATCTCCATGGTTACACCTCAGACTTTGATCTCAAATAAATGTTTGTGTTGTTGCCAAGGTTTGACACCGAGTGCCAGTGGGGCATTGAAATAAAACACACCATTTGTCCTCTTCTCCTTGTTTTGAGTCACATTACTGAGTAACAGCCTTGAAGAATGTAGAAAGTGCAGAACAATCAAGAAACATGACCTTTCACTGCACGCATTCCTAAGCTTGATTAAGGATTTAAGGGTGTTTTCACACCTGGCCCGTTGTTTCGGAACCTGACACGTTTCCCCCCTCGGTTCGTTTGGGTATATGTCTTCTCCAGCGTGTTTAAAGTGTATGGCCTGGGCAACATGAAAACTCAGAAATCATAATGATCTCTAAGTTTTCCAGTTGTAAATATGACTTAAGGGGCTTTTCTGTACGGATAGGAAACTATCGTAAAAATATTTCCAATAAGATTTAAGGTCAGCATCAAAAGCCGATTTTCCATCCTAAGTTGCGGATTGAATTTATGCACAAAATTGGAATATTGCATAAAATATTTGCGAATAAGCACCGTTTCCATCCAATGAGTCAGAACAGAATCGTCACTTCCTGATAAACTGGCACTGAATATCACTAAAAACAGTAGGAGAAGCTACTGAATTTAATCATTTTCAAATATAGTAGAAAGCCTCAGATTGAACAGACGAAACACAATAAATGCGGTCTTGCTTTCAGAGGTGAATGGCAGCTGTTTGGGAACGACGTGGTAGACCATACTTGGAGGCAATTATACAGACATACTTTGACGGCAGACTTTGCTCAGGCATTTGAGAATGACATTTCAGATGGTGTGCAACAAAATCGGTCCGCTGGTAATGCCGTCCCATAGTGTAAAGTCACATGACATGTGGAATTTATTCGCAAAATGTGTTTCCATCTCCCAATATTTGCATTAACCCTTTTTTGCCCAAGTCAAAAACCACCTCAAGCGAGCGTAAAAACAGTTTTGCGAATTAAGGGATTTCTATTCAAAATTTGCTGTTTCCATCATTCGTTTCTGATGCAATACTTCAAAATGCTGATAAAAAGAGGGTGATGGAAACTAGGGCTGCTCGATTATGACAAAAATCATAATCACGATTATTTTGGTCAATATTGTAATCACGATTATTTAAAACGATTATTAGTGGGCCATATGACCAAAACTTTATATGAAAGATTTATTTAAAGACAGTGAGATAGATAGATAGATATTCTGTAAATAAGATTGCTATGACATCTACATTTTAGAGACCAGCGAAATGTCACAATTCTCAGTACCACAGCAGAATATCAGAGTAACTAATATTAGCTAAAAAAAAAAAACAACAACAGCAACAGCAACAAAAAAAGGTCCTCAAAATTATTGAAAATAATTAAGCTGCCAGTAATAAAAAAGGAAAGGAATACAATGCCAGTAATAAAAAAGCAAAATAATACAATAGAATAAAAAAAGATACAAATGACACAAACTGTGCTTTAAGTTTTTTTTAATGGAAGTCTAAAGTAGCTATATTCAGTTAACAGCCTACTACTGAAATTGAATAACCTAATGTAAAATAAAACAGCATAGTCTTCACTGTAAGAATTAAACTTCCTTTGTTTCTTATTAAAGCTACAAAAGTCCTTCACTCAAGAGCAGTGTGTGATTTTTGTCTTTGTCTTTTGTTGTTTGATTAATATTAAGCACACAGTCGGCCGCAGGAATATAGCCTGCTGTCACTTTAAGAGTCGCACGGATCCAATTTACTGTTACACGTGTATTTTCATTCTCAACACTTTCCATTCATTGATTACATAACCGACCAGGGTTTATGTGAATAATCACTAAGCACAGTGTTTTGACACATTTTTGCGTGTATTTGACCTTTTAGGCACTAAAAGATGACTTTACATGTCAGTGTTGTGTTCCGTCTCTGAGCGCATGCACAGTAATCTTCCCGAGGAAGCTCAAGTTCTCTTTCACGCTTTTAAAAATTTAATAAATTTGATCAACTTAAATAAATCAAGCACGTCACATTTTGCAAAAGTCTTGTGACATGATTTTACTGATTTGCATGTGAAATTGGGCTTTTATGGAGGAACGAAAGTGCACCAAAGGGGGCGGAACGGAGCGCAGTAATCATTTTATCTCGATTACTGTATTTTCATAATCGTTGGAGGCCGAAATCGAAATCGAAACCGAAACTGAATTTCGATTAATTGAACAGCCCTAATGGAAACATAGCTGGTGTCCTGCTTGCTAGGCTATTTCTTGACCCATTCTTTTGAATTGTCTTTCAATTGTTGTGGAAGTTTCTATGCTGGTGGCATTCACCTTTATCAGCTTTGACCGTGTGTTTGGGCAAATGCTTAAATATGCCTTTCACCTTGACGGGCACAAGGTCTTGTTTTCGTGCATTTGCACGAGCCATGCCTGTTAACCTCCAGACCACAATTGACGTGAGAGGTTAGGGGGTCAAATCCCTAGTCAGCACCTGCTAATCTTCAGGCCTTCCAGAAGCATGAGTCAGAAGAGGCTCCAAAGATAGCAAACAGGAGTAGAGTCATTGTACCAAACCACTGTTTTTTTTTTTTTTTTTTTTTTTGTAGCAGGGGATGCGTTCAGGGTGATGTGGCAACTCTACGTCATTGCCTGGAATATCAGTCGTTACATTTATGCTGCAGATTGAATATGGGGCTTTAGCAACAGCATGTTATCAACCAAACATCAGGTGGCATCAGGTGCAGGAATGTTGATAATGTTCACACGCCCAGGGCTGGCCACTGTGTAAGTGACAGGTAACTTTGTGCTAAAAGGATTGTGTTGACAGTGCGATGAAGTCCTACCCTAGGCTATACATAAATGACAGTGCATCATCAAAAATAAAATAGTTAATATTTATAGTATAGTTATATAATAGTTAGACTTTTTTTCCATGTTCTAATCAATTTCCAATGCCCTACGTCTTTATCTCTCAAAACTTTGTCATATTAAGAAAGTACAATGGGTTGTGAATGCCTTATCAAGCTGACTCTAACTTGTTCCTTTCTAAACCCAGTTAAAGGTGACATGCGATCGTCTGTGAACGATGCAACTGCTCACTTGCACTTCCTGCTCTATTGAGCGATAGTGTTCAGTATGAACAACATAATCCTGCTCTTAATGGACCCACTGAACTCACCCAAACTCTAGCTTGTGAGATACTCGGAGTATTTCACTAAAATCCTGTAGAATGGCCTGCTACGTATTGATAACAGTCCCTCAAAAATCATGCCAACTGTTTTTGTTCAGTAATCTGTTCAGAGTAATCATTGCAGGCTGTAGGTTTGGTCTGTTTGACTGAGGGTAAGGCTATTTTGTGAATTGTTTTGTGAATTTTTCTTTTTCCCCACTAAATAACCATAATGACTATATTTTTATTCGAGACCTTTTATTTAAATGAACTAGCATAGATTTGGATCACAAGGTCAGACATGAAGTGAGTGATCTGCCTTTGATTGGTATGTTGCTCTGATGATTGACAGGGTTGATATTCCTGTTGCCCTGAGAGAGAGAGAGAGAGAGAGAGAGAGAGAGAGAGAGAGAGAAAGGGTTGTATCCTGCTTCAAGTAAAGGATTGACATTAAGATTAAAGTTTAGGAATTCCCCTTTTTCCTCCCATTTAATTTCCTTTCCAACTGTAACTCAAAACTCCCTTTAAACTTTGCTTTAAACCTATTGATCTTTCTCTGATCTTCATCTTCGATAATACACCTTCTGTTATTTAGAGTTTCCAGCTTTTATTCACAGTTGATTGGTTTTCCTTGCTCTTTTTTTTTTTTTTTTTTTGTCAAGTATTCTGTAAGCTGGCCCTTTCTGTCCTTTCTTCAGTGAGAGTCAGGCACTAAATGATGCATAAGCATCACACAGCCCTGTTTTCAATGGATATTCAGCTTGGATTTTCATCATGTCCGTATTGATCCTAAAGGCTTCCTTCTGCATTCTTCTTTCAGCATTTCATTTTTCTCCCCACCCTCCCCTCCTTGACCTCTCTCTGTTGATTCTGCAGTTGGATTTTGGACTTGTTTAACCTTCAGACAAACTGTTTATTCTTGTCTGCTCTTGCTCATCCTAAATGCCCAATTTTATTTTTCTTCATTTTCTCAAAGTTTGTTTCACTGATGTTTCACCCCAATGAGAAACAAACTTACCTACATTTAGTTATCTGCAGACCAGTTAGTTTTCCATTGTAGCTTAAATTTTCAAAATGCATGTTATCGATTTTATTATGAAATGTTTAATCCATTTTTATTTTCTTGACCTAGTAATGTTTAATCAAAATGTCACCTGAATTTGATCTTTATCGAATCTGGACTTTTACAATCATAGTCCACTTAAATCCAATACCTTTCTTACAATCGACTGCAAGCTTGCATTCAGATCTGCCTCCATCTAATCAACAACTGATGGATAGAAAGAACCAAGTCTAGGCCATGCATTTTATTTATTTTTTGCTAATCCACTTTATTCAGATGTATGTCACAATAGGACAAAAAAGATCTCTTTCTACTTCTGTTGCATTATGAAATCGTAACCTCTATTCCTCATAACTTATTTAAATCCTAATGATCTCTCTATGAAGAAGAATGCAATCCCATGTTTCTTTGAGCTCAGTGAAAAAATAAATTTAAGTTCAATACTGAAAGTGTGAATGAACAAAACTGGTTATAGATTGTTTTGTTCTGATCAATATTTGTGTATGTGCCATGTATTTTTACGTTTTTAAATAATTTTTGTATATAGTTTCACCCTTCTAGCTTCGCAACATGCTAACTCCGCAGTCTATTGAAATAAATTGAGTCACGTCGTCTGTAATGTCGAATGTTCCAAATTCATCAATTATAAGGTTTCATGATAGTTAGAGTACTACTTTTGAAGGAAGCTGCCTGTATGCAGTAGGCAATTCACTGTGTTTTGGAACAGAGAAATAAACGCCACTGTCTAGTAAACACAGACTGACTATGTGGTTTAAATCTAAATGAGAGAAGAGGAAGGCAGAGTATGAGAGATCTAAACATTTATCCCCTCAACTGGGACAGAGCCAATGACAATTAAAGCACCAGACTCAGGGTATGCGACAGACAACAGCAATATTATTACAATTCACTCTCCCCATTTACTTCTGTGTCAGATGCTAGCCAGATGACCTTATGTACTTCCTCTAATGAAGTTACTGTCCCTAGTTTACATCTGCTAATGGAAAAATTAGAAATTTTATTACTGGAGAGACGACTTTGGCCTATTTACATTACCAGTCTCTGTTTATTATAATAGCAGCGGCTATGTCATATCAGAGATTTGCTAATACCTTTGTTTTAGCATTCCTCTAGCTATTGCTAACAATCTGACTGGATGATAATTATGTGCCTTGCATGTGATTCACTCATAATCATATGTTTTGACTGTTTTCTGTCATTTTTTTCAGGGTTTGGTAAGTTGTTAGCCAATGATAGCTAGGGAGTATGTACTTTACACTAATATAACCAGTGGGCGTTAATTACCCACGCCAACCAAAGGAAAGACCAGCTGCGTTTTTGTTAGACACAGATTAAGAAATGTTTTTTTATTTTGGGTAAAAGTCTGAAATCCCAACCATGAGACCGCGGTTAGGCTTCACCTCAGGTATGCCCCTTCAAGCATTACCAATGTCGATGAGGAGTTGCATTGCACACATTACCATACAGGTGTTTGGTCTTCACCTCTCCCAGCATTCTGATTGGATGAGGTAGGTAATACCCAGACACGATTTGAAGGTGACTCATGCTTCTGTGTCTGTTAATGTTGGAACACAATGGGCTCCATACACAGAGGCCCCGGTGGGGAGGGCCAAGCATGCTCCAACGGTTCCAGCCCAAACCGCTGATTAACACCGGCCTGAATCTGAGAAAGCACAAGGAATGCTCTTTGGCTTGCCTGGTATGCAGGTGGATTGTCCCTCTTGCTCTACTGACAGACGTGGAGAGGATTTGCACAACATTGTCCTCTGTTTGAATAATGCGTTATTGTCCTTTTCAGCAAGATAAATCTTTGAAATGAGAGCTTTGAGTGTAGCACATGCTGGATTTTTTTTTGAGGAAAAACAGTTTTACAGAGTTCTGTCTTTATGCATGGTGCATCAGGATCCTACACTAGGTTTAACCATTTGTTCAGAGGACTTTAACCCCTGTCTGCTTTAAAGGTAGGGTAGGGGATTTCAGAGAGGCTAGCAATAGCAAGCTAGCTTTGAAAGCATAAGATTCCACCCTCCCTGCAAATCACTCTTCAAAGCCACGTGTCCTCCAAAACACATGAACACGCACAGGCAGACCAGAGGCTAACCAGCGATATGATGAGAGACTGCGTTGGTGGAGGGTTAATTGCAACGCTGTCAGATTACCTCATCTCTCATTCACCAATGAGAAAACATTACAGTACAAAATGCATAATACTACAATAATAGCGCCTTCCATTCTCACTCGGTCTGCGATAGCGTAATGGAATGCGCTGATGACATATCATGTCAGGGTGCACAGTGGTATGCAAATACATATGTTGACCGGTAGGTAGGACAGCCTGTTGTAGCCCTCGGACCGAGGGATATGATTGGACGAACATTTCATGGTCCTACGCCTTCCACAGATGATATAGATACATATAAATACAGTTAGACCTCTTAACTTAGTGATTGCTATCGGGATGTGAAGAGACTTTCAACCAGCATAACAAAAAAAGTTTTTGAACCAAATCACCTACCCTGCTATTAATACTGTAGTAGAAGTTTGAAAAGAACAAGTGTGCTTTTCTAAGTTGCTTCAGACACCGCATTTTAAAAGTCTGATTTCAACTGGAACAAAACAAATAATGTAAATGCTTTAGTCTGACTGAAATTTTCTCGAAAGATTTCAGTCAATTGAAAATACATTGTACTTTTACAATTGAAATACATTGCAGTTAACGCAGGGACGAAGCTCGGGTTGGCCACCCCACTGGAACCAGGGGCAGTTCTAGACCCTTTTTAGGTGGGCTTCAGGCCCCCTATTTGTCGTCTCAGCCCCCTTAAAACTATAATCAGCTATCTGAATGTTCAGGCCAGTGCTGCTTCCTCAAGAAAGTTTATCATTCTCGCTCGTTTTATCGATCTCAATGTGGTACTTGCGCTCTGTGATAGATCGTTAATGTGCGTGCACACATTTGAATGAAGCGCGCACGCACTGAGAGGCACTGCACGGACAGCACGCCAGCCTGGTCTCGTGAAAATGTGTTTCAATGGCACGATTTTCTGCTTCTATTTGGTGTGCTTATGATACGCACCTTCCCCACACCCCTAAACCTAACCATTGCATCTCATATGCACGCCAAAGCCAGTTTCTGCGTATAAATATCACACCAAATAGAAACAGAAAATCGTGCCATTGAAACGCACTTTCATGAGATCGGGTCATTCACTTTCGCGTCTTCTCGAGCAAATAAGCAAATATGCACAATATTATGTCACAACAGCTGTCTTGACGAGGCTGACGAGCAATCAGTTACGTCTTAAATAAACATAAACAGTTAAGAAAATATTGGATGTGTGTCAGTATAACGGATCCATGCATTTCTTATATTTCTTCATACAGTAATACAGTTTTCATAAGCACAGTAAAATACTGTTTATTTAGGTAATTTGTATCGTTGTATGTAATGGTCTCTCTGAGGGCTAAGCCCTCCCTAAAGATGAAATCCTAGTACCCCTGAGTAGAACAACAGTGAACTAGAGTCAGGTGAGATGTTGTCAGGCCATATTTCAGTAAAAACAAATTTTCCTGTCCTGTCAGCCATTATACTGTGCTTGTAGCACATGCTCTTCAATCGCATGCATAAATACGGCGGCGCATGCTGTAGCCTATCAGCGGGAATGAAACTACGAGCATGCGTGTCAGATCCGTGTCACGTTCAGCAGTGGCAGCTCTTAAAGTAATAGCAGCCAAATAACATCATAACCCAGCTGCCGGGATATCTGTTAATCAAAGAACAAAAGAAAAAGGGCACAAGTAAATATGACATTTTATTATAATGGGTTTATGTGAAGATTGTTTTAAGTTCACTTAATGTAGAAGTTGTTATTTTTTTAAAGTCTAATAAATGTTAAAATTAATAGCTTTCAATTATATTGTAATTTTGAATAGCTATAGTCAATGGTTAAATATTAGGAAAAAAAAATTATAGAGACATCAGTAGAATTGGTACCAGTGATACTTGCCTTTAGTCGTAAAAAAGATGCCATTAAACAAATATGGGAAAAAAATAAATAAATACTGTCTTTGTTTTTTACATTAATTTTAAGATTGAATGTGAAATTATTGCAATATATAAGTATATTTAAAAACTTTAATGTTAGGTGGGATTAATCGCAATTAATTTCAGAAAAAATGTGCAATTAATTAGTTTTTTTTATTTTTATTTATTGACAGTACTATTGAAAATACATTGTACTGCTGTGTTCTATTTGTGTTCTATTTGGTGTGCTGTACTTTTTTTTTCATTTGATGACACTGAAAATGTCAGACAGTTGTGTACTTGGTTGTAGATTATTCCATTTGAAAAGATATCTCTTAAAACATTTCAAGTTGGCCAAAAAATCTCAAAAACAGGGCTTTTAGATATAACATGCAGTCTTGGGACAGTATGACATTGAACGTCTGTCCTTCACAGACCAGATTTTTTCAAATTAAAAATTATATTTACTGTGACTTGCTGTCACCTATAAAGAAATGCAGCCTCTGTCTGTGAATAATCCGAGCCCAGCCTGTGTTTTTAGCGCTGAGTAAGGAAAGCTAGTAAAAATTATTTGGATAATGATGAGTCTGCTTTATGCCTCGAGCAAAGTTCAGTTCCCATCACACCCCACTCCCAGTGTCTCTCTCTATTGCTCATACACTCTCTCTCTCTCTCTCTTCAATCTCTGTTGACGCCCCTCTCTCTCCCTCCTACTTTCTCTCACTTGTAATTACTGGTTAGGCATTGACCTGCATGTTGGAAGTTGCCCTTAATTTTCTGTTTCGTGGCATGTCTGTGCATGTGTTCTGCATGAGTTGGTGAAGTGGAAACACGAATGTCTCAAAGCGAGCTAACATTACTCTGGAGTCACATTTAATTTTGCAGTCATGGTAAAGACGACTCTGCTCCCTGTGGAGAGCTTAAAGAAATGCTTTCCAAATGGGTTGTAAGCATTGTGTTTGCTTAATTAGTGGTGTTTGCCAAGGCAAGTATGATTATTATTATTGCGCATACTTAATGTTAAGGATTTGAACAAACCCCTAACCCTAAGTATTAGGCTTATGCCTATGGTGCAATGGACCTGAATGAGTGGCTCGTTGACAAGAGGAGTATTATTACTTTTATAAGCAATAAGATACTAATTTGTGGGTGCATGATAAAATGGATGAAAAAAAAAAAATCCTTTAGACTTATATTGAACTCCAGCCATATCT